>VZTR01024588.1:144729-182246 GCA_013400775.1 Chaetops frenatus
AAAAATCTCCATGGTGAGACAAGAGAGACTCTTCTTCCAATTGGACTGATGAAAGCCTATTTCAAGAGTGGTAAATTGACCAGGGGTTTTCTAAGTTTGTTTCTCTGTGTTGTTGGTGAGAAGGATGGTGGTAAAGGAAGATAAATGAGGTGGGAGAAAGGAACCATCATGAGTGAGGGGCTGGGGGGAGGAAGAAGAAACCACCTGGGGGTTGATTTTGATTCTGTTGTTTTTTGTTAATAAACTATTTTTATCTTTGAAGTTTAGGCCTGTTTTGCATTTCTCTTAATCCTTATTCTCATAAAACCACTACACCACGCTCTCGCCTGGTGTGAGCAGGTGAGCGAGTGAATGTGAAACCGCTACATTAAATGGTGTTTCTGCCCAGTTTCGAACCAACCCATGACATAGATGAAAGCAATTTTCTATATCTTTGTCTCATAGTTAAGAAGAGAAGAGGAAAAATATTGCAGATCTGACAGGCTGGTGCATTTAAACTTAATTATTTGCCTCCAGACTTTTCTCACTCAAAATCTACTTTCTTTTCCTACTGCTGTCATCATGTATTTGTTGTCATTCAGATGTCCAATGTGGGAGTTATCCAGATGTACTTCTCTTCCCCATACTTATTTAATCATTCCAGTCTCATCAATGTTATATACTCTGTGTGTGTGTGCTCTACTGATGAAAGTCAGGCATACACCTTTGTAAATCTGCAAAAGTCACAGTCTAATGAAGCACCCTAAGAAAAAAAAGAGTGTTTTGTGTCAGAGAACTCAAAAGCAGCAAAGCTGTGCTTCACTTATCCCTAGGTTATCAAAAAGTCTAAGTAAATTCTATCTGGATCCCAAGCCCAGCAAAAGAAACCTCATAGATGAAATGATCTTAAAAGCAAGAAGACAGAGAATATTAAAAAAAAAAATTAAAAAAAAAAGACTGCTAATGTGTATGTATTACATTGTCTTGTTAAGAAAAAACATATCTGAATGTAATTTACTAGAATCAACTTTCTATCTTAAAACATTCAAGTAGATTTTTTCCTTGTATCAGATTTTATACTGTCAATTTTTATCAGATTGACTGATAAATAAGTATACATTTTTATCTATAAATATTAAAACAAACCTTATAAGGAACTTCTTTTTATTATCAGCTTAAGATTCTATAGTTTGTATTCACTGGGAAGACAAGTGATTAAAATTATACTATACACAGGATCCATCATGCAACAATAATTTGGACATGTTTGCAGAAGAAATTAGTATATCAAAGGCACAGCTAATACTTTCAATAGGATAAGAATCACCCTTTTGAGGAATGCAATTGCAGGCGCATCATTTGTTTTGTGTAGCTACACCACAAGAAAGTCTGTTTAATCACCTACCTGGTATTTTCATTTGCACATGAGAATCCACCAGCAGCATGCAGCAGGAGTCAATCAGTAAAGGAATCCCAATTACCAAGAATTTATATGTTTTTTTTCTTTGCAGACATGCACTTGTGTTTTTATCTCAATGGCTTAGGAGTTGAATGGGGACTATCTTATTCAGGTAGAGTAACACTTACCTCTTCAAGCAGACCCTCAGAAATCAGTAGAACTGCTCTGAAAGTAAGTTCCTCTAATACATGTGATCCGTGGCATTCCTACCACATCTAGAATTTTACAGCTGGTGCAATAATTTGGTAAATATTTTAGGAACATAATCATGGGCAGTTATGAGTTGGAAGAGCTCCACTAATTCACTAAGTTGACTTAAATAAAACTTCAGTTTACATCAGTTGAGAAGTAGAGCAAGAGTATTTAACTAAGGGTGTAGAACAATAAAAGAAAAAGCCTTTTCCTATGTCTTACAGAGAGAGCATGAGATTTGCATTTAGCCCAGCATCCTAGGGCATTAGGCATGCAAACAGATCTCTGCAACAGTCCAAAAAAAGGCTATGATTTTTCAATGACCAATGTCAACTTGCGTCAGATAAAGATAAGCAGTGAAACTCTGAATCTAACTGCAATGTTCTTGTCTTCCTGCAACATTCCCAAAGTACTGACTTTGGCATTCTGAATAAAAAGAAATATGAATGAAATTGCAGGAGGACAAATGCGGAGAATGTGCCCCTCACTTGACATTATGTCACAGAAAGATTTGTCTCATAGAAAGGACCAAAGATTTATTTAATATTTATATTTTCTCTAGAAACCTCTTTTTTTCTTGAGGGTCATTTTATCTCATTATCAAATAAAACTGAGCATAAGTTTGTGGTTTAACACAGATGCTGAGAAACTGTTTTCTTTCATTCCACACATGCACAAGCAAACACAGTAGATTACAAAGGCATTTTTGGTGCTATGACACTGAAATTTTAGAATTGTGATATAGAAAAGGAGTATTTTTCTCCAGTTAATAAGACCTTATTTACAAGCTCTGCAGCTCTCTCCCATGCCCTGACAGTGTATAGACAGTATATATGCAGTGGTTAACAGTAGTCTGCTATTTTAGGGTTTGCTTTGTTATTTTAACTGAATATTATGCTTTTATATGTCATCTTACTGGCAATTAATATTTATATCAGCCATTCATTATGCTTATTTCTTTTTCTCAGCATTTAAATCAGATTTAATTAACTCATTTTTACTGAGATTTGACTTTACTGCACATGAGTCACTGTTATATCGTAAACATGTAAATCATTATGAAAGCATTTATTTTTGCTATGGAGTATACTACTCACTTCATATTCCAGAGTGCCTGCTGGTTCAGTCTTTGACAGGAGTGTGAAAATTTTACTTCATAGCCCCAAATGTAGCTTGAGGGGTCTGAATCTATAATAAAAACATCACTGTCAAACTGTCGGGTTTTCCCTTATCTGTTTTTTTAGTCACATGGTATAAAAGCCAAACAAATGCTGGATATGGCTAACAGGGACATTTTCCAAGCGTGGGTATTTAATGGATTGGTACAGCCCATCCCACATATTTCTGCCCCAAGGAGCCCAGACAGCTGCAGGAGAGAGTGAAGTTCGGTAACAATTTTTAACTTATTGAGAGAAAAAGTGGGACAGGACTTCTGGAGGCCACATTGCCACACAATAAAATTTTCTAAAAGCCTTTGCAAAACTCTCCTAGAAATTTTATGTATTCCTCTACGTGTATCTCTGCAAAACCTCTTTTGTCTTCTTTAGAGGGGACAGCGAATTAAACTATGGTGGGAACAGTGTATCAATAATCCCAGCACTGAGCTCAGAAGTGGTATAAACTCTCAGTTAACAAAATCACAAGCTCACAACTGCCCTTTATAAATCTGATGTTTATTGTCATTATCATTGTATGAATTGAACCTGGTAAAAACACATATAGATTGGGTGAAATAAAGTATAACTTCAATAAAAAGGAAAAGAGGAACTTAGTCCCTTATATTTTAGGAACTTTTCTTTATATTCCAAACAGGAATTTTTGTTTTGCATCTCACATACACAAGACTGGAATTGGTTGCTAAAAAAAACTCTTTTACGAATAATATTTTATTTAATTTTTTTTCCAGCAAGATCTACCTGAGTGTTCTCACTTTTACCTATTAGCTTTTTCTCTTTGCTTTGCAGTTGCTTTTTGCAAACTCTCTGCATATTGCCATTTTACTGAGAATATAGCTTTTCAGTGTGTGTGCTTACTTAATTACCTTGATTAAGTTATTCCTTCCACTTCATCAGATGTTTATGCAATTTGTGTGTGCTTTAAATTACTAAAAAAATGTTCATAATACAACAATAATATTAATTCCCATAGATTTCCTTCTCTTTGGAAAATACCTATTCAGTTCAAGCTATCTAATGTATCCAAATCACAGACCCCTCTAACTATCCACCAAAAAAAGCTGAAGATCAACCCACAGCATTTTTCACAGGTCCTCTATATGAAACCTTAGCTGTACCTGCATGCCAAAGCTCTGAATAGCATTAATTCTATCTCACTTTATAGTTAATGGAGAATGACAGTCACAAAAGAGTTAGGGATAGGCTGCATCCTCTGCTGGGTTTGACCATGTGTCTCTGTCAGCTATTCAGACACTGGGGGGCATTGGTTACAGAAAAACACACTTGTAAAGGGCCTCAGAGATTATTAGCTCACCTAATTACACTTTTAGCTGAAAAAGTTTGGAGAACAAAATACATCAATGGACCATCTTGTATTTATTAATTTGTGGGAAGAAAAAATAATAAAAATTTGACTGCTATTCATATTTTGATTTCTTTTTAAAGTTTACTCATGCCTTATAGGATAGATTTGTATGGAATTTGCTGTTATGCTGCAAACATTACACTTTTCAGCTTTTCATATTTTAAAGATTACAGGCTGATTGATAACACAGCTTCTTGTCCTAATGCACAAACCACTGTACCAGTCTCAGTGCTGATAGATGTTTATCTAAGCTATTCTAAAAGTCCTCCAGGCATGGTGATCCTTTATTGTCACCAGTGGTACTGGTGGACCACTCAAATCCATTTGTTCTTCTAAATGTTGAGAGTTTTATTCCAATGTCTAACCTGAATCCTGCTTGCTGAAATCCAGTTACCTTCTATTTATCTATCAGTTTATTTACTTGTCATTTGGGGTCTGTCTTAATAAAGCTGATAGGCAACTTATCTAAGTACACCTTCCCTTCTCCATTCAAGAGGAGGACATTTTCCCTGTCCTCACTTTTTACTAATGTCACAAACGATTTGACTATAGTTGGTCTTTTTATAGAAAATTATGGGGAAACATTTTCATGGTAGGAACATAAGGAACAACATACTGAGCATACCGCAGCAGTTGTGTGACTACAAGTGGCCAACTACAACCACTTAGGAAAATGATAAAGCAAGGTGAAATCATATTTCTCTTAATATTGCTCCCTCTGCCTCTAAAAAACTACTCAGAAACATGCAGTGTCAAAAACTATATCTCTGCCTTTTTGTTTAATGATGTTTTCTGGATTATATTTCAAGCCATTATCCTAGGACAATGAATTTCAGGGTTTATATACACAGTGTAAAAAAACATACTTCTTTTCCATCTAACCGTATTTGTGCCCCAGTTGCTGTATTATAGAAAAAGTAAGTTTAAATTGACCTGCCCACTGCAATCATAGGTTCATATATTTCTACTTTCCACCCCTCATTCATCTCAGTTTCTCTCCCCAGGAAAGAGGGGGCAGGTGAGCCTGAATGCAGGGCTGTACTCGCAGCAGAGGCGAGCCAAGGAAGACTCCTGACCATGGCCCCACAGTAACCAGCACAGAATCCCTGGGGTGCAGGGGAGCCCCAGGAGATTCTCTCCCAGCCCTGTCTCAAGATGCACCTGTTCTCAGAAAGAGAAACACAGAAAATTAACTTGGTCTATTTATTGGAGCAAGGATTTTAGAAGGTAGATTATTAAAAATCAACTTTTTTTTTTAACAGTATACATAACACCTTTTTGTAGATATAAACCGTCACCAGTTTCAAGGCTTTCATAAATATTAAAAGTTTTGATCCTTATTTCTGATTTCTACATTCTTCTTGGAAAAATATGTGCAGATTTCATAGAACTGGCAATGTAACTGTTTAAATAAAATAAACTATTTTTCAAGATTCCCACAGCAGCACAAGGACCAAAATAACATGATTGCTTTTATGAGCTAATAAGAACTAGCTAAATCTTCATCACTGCCATATATTCTCAGTTAGCAGTTCCTTAGCAACTAAAAAAAATACTCCCTGCAGAAAAAGACAAATATTTGAAAACTATATGTTTAGCTGGTATTTGCCTGAGGTGCAAAACATAAATCAAATTTCCCAGGACTTTGACATTTTTATGTATTTATGCTATATTGAGCCAACAGCTTAACCCAGGTTTAGTTGTTTCTCACAACACATTTTATGAATAATGCAGCATGTGTAAACTTTTTTGGAAAGGGAATACTGCCCAGTGTTAGCACAGTGAATTGTCATTTCGTGGTAATTTACTGGGATAATGTACCATTAGGGTCAACATTGCCAGTGACAAAATATATATATAATTACATATCAATGTTTTAATATCATCATAATTGGAAAATGAAGAATACTAATAATCTTGAAAAGCAAGATGTTTTTAGTACAGCTGTACTATGTTATAATTTCCCAACAATTAAAAAATCCTATCATATAAATATGGTGCATGAGACAATGTTTCTTAATTTCCCTTAACCAACCCTTCTTTCCGTGTGCAGCAGGACAGAGCACTCAGCAAAGTATTTTGCCCAGCTCCTATTTCAAAAGTATTTCTGTCTACCCAGAAGAATGAGTTGGTGGAATTAAAATCGCATGAAGAGGGGGGAAAAAGGTCTGATATGTTGCAGCATCAGTTTTTAGGCTCCATATTGCCTGGTATTTCTAGGTACTATCAATTGCACCAGGGCTTTTGGGATCAGGCAACAAAACCAGAAAGCCATACTCTGCCTTCTTGATGGATCCAGACATATTTGCCCTTCCTCAAGTAGACACAGAAGGGATAACTAAAGATATATCTTCTGTGCATGCCGTCTGCAAGATGATTTTCAGAATCTTTCTCTAAAAGCTGCAAGAAAAGAAAAAAATGCCTGCAAAATTCGTAGATATTATAGAGAAAAAATATTTAATTGAAACTAATTATGCCTAATAAAATTTTTCTACTATCAAGAGTTGCCACAAAAGCAATAATTATTTAAATTTCATTTCCATTACCTTTTTTTTGGCTGTTTAGCCTTCATCTTTCTTTGAACTTAGCACACTAAAAACACATTACATGACCACTATTTTTTTCAAAGTTTCACTATGAGTCAGTGTCATTTCCCTCAAATGGAGTACATCTTTAGAGATTTTTTTCTTAAATCTTGAAACCGTCATAATATTTGCTCTTTTGTCAACAGTAAGAAAAACCTACATCATTCAGCTTTACTACTGCAGAGGTATATCTGGCCTTCTGGTGGAACACTCTGGACTTGATTGCTAACAGGAAATGAGACAGACTGAGATGCTCCTTTACTGACTGCTTTTACACTACTAAAGTTGCTAGATGAACAGGTAGAAGTTTTCCCATCATTGTGAATCAGCTTTAATATATTATGATGTGATTTAATTGTTTGGCAGTGTGGCTCACTTGAAATGGGGTTTCTTCTTGTAGACAATTATTAAAATGAAGACATGCTTGGGGCTGAAACAGCTGCTAACACCTGGCTTGTCTTTAGATGATCCCAGATTGGTATTGCAATTTTCTTTTCACTGTAGACATTTAGCTTCCATTAAAATTAATTGAAAGGCTGCACAGTGAGCAAAAATATAAACATAAAAGCACATATTCAAAACAAAATTAAGCCAGTTAAATGAAAATATTAAGGAAAAAGTTAAAATATCCCAAGAATTGGCAGGCAATTTCTGTAAAAATTCTGTGGTATTTCTTTCCTCTTCCTTCCCCAGGTCTGGCATTATTGGCAAGGTCTACAGTATGTTGAGATATGTCATCCCCAGCTTTGATACACTGAAGACTTCAGTAAAACAGTTCACAAAGATCCTCTCCCAGGATCTGAAAGCAGGTTGTTACCAAAGGAGACAGAAAGCAGCATCCTAATCCACACACACTGGGATTATTTTAGATAGAAATTTTACCTTGGTTTACTATTCTAAAATCTAAGAGAATTCCAGTTTCCCATGCAAATATTCTTCTATAGTGAGAAGATCTTGATCTACAGCTATGTTTAGAACAACATGGATGTTTTTGTTTGTTTGTTTTTTTTTAATATCAGCGATGAAAACAAGCATGATGATGATGATGAACTACACTGGGGATAAAGAGGGTAAATCCCACAACTATATATATAGATGCTTATCCTTTCATTAGGATATGTGAGATATGTCCATTAAGGGTCTACATCATGTTCATTACAAGTTTGAGGGAGTGAAGGAGGAGAAGTCACATTATCTGAGTCCAGCATGAGGCCAGCTGATGGGCCCACAGGTGACTCCAAGCCAGTCCAGGTGCACTGAAGGTGCTGCCAGCTTAATTGCTTTTGGATCCATCATCAAATCATCTGCATCTGCTTTCTGACTCACATCTCATGTTATGAGAAGTTTTAAGACTGCATTCATATTCATGTTAGAATCATGTTAGAAATCACACTTCATCTAAAATAGACCTGAATAGTGTGCACAGAGCAAAATATACCCCTGATGTAATTCTATTTCATTAGTGAAGGGATTTATTTAGCTCAAAGGGTAAAGTTCTGATCTAAGACACATGCATTCAGTCATCAATAGAAAGATTATCTGGGTATACTTCATTCTGATGTTCAGATATAAAAGATTCTATGCAGGTATAAGAGCAGTTAAACTAGGTGCTTTTCTCCTCAATACATACAAATTGGAGAGTGACAGATATAAATTGAAAGATATGTTTCCCATGTGTCTTGCAGATATGTATTGCAATGAGACAAACACTGAACTTGGGTTTAAAATCCCCACTTTCTAAGATGTGTTGCTGCTAGTGGTTCCACATTACTTCTCAAAAATAGACATTTCAGGCTGTTCCATTTTCATGTATTATACAGGCTTGCCTCAGATGGATGTACATATTAGCAGCTCTAACAGACCTTTCATTAAAAGGAAATATCTAAAAATTTTAAATGTAATTAGTATCTATATGGTGTTACTTCTGGTAAGGCTTTTCCACTTTGCAAGATATTCACTGATTCAGTTAGGAATATCTATTTCATATTTTACCTAATTGTTAAATCTTCCTTATGCAATTTTCAGCAGTTTTTCATATTCTATCTACAATGAAGATTAAAAATTGTAAAATTAATACAATTTTCTAATTATTTGCATTTACATTTTTCAGACAATTACGCCCCAGTTCAGTTTTCCTTTACATGCCTACCTATGCTTAATATATCAGGATTCTCTGGCTTACTTACACGTTTTCATAATACCTCAATGGTCTTGAATAATAAGGATAATCCAAAAATACATTTGCAGGCCAAATAATAGCAAATCTTCTGTTTTATTTCAAACATGTTAATTACCAATGGCTGTGTGCAAAAATTCCATTTGGATTATAATAACTACCATAACTCCTGCCATTACTACTCACTAGGTACTAATATGGCCATACCATTTCATCTCGACCCAAACATCAGGCTTTCAAAATAAGCCTAAGAAACACAAAAAAACTACCATAACTCTGCTTCACTAACTTCTTCTCTAACTGACTTTGCAGTAGGGACATACACACCTAAAAATCCTAAAAAGATATTGACTGCTTCCTGAGAAGCAGATGGGTTTGTGGCTAGAGCTGCAAGTGAGCACTACCCATTTAGTGATACCTTATCACAGATGGCATTTTGGGTGAGGCTTTAGGAGGAATAACTGCGAGACAGGAAGGATCAGTTTCAACAGAAATGTGTAAGGTGGCAGTAATTATAACCTATCATGAATCTATATGAGACTGAAGAGCTCGTCTGTCAAATCTCAG
Organism: Chaetops frenatus; assembly: GCA_013400775.1. NCBI lineage: Eukaryota > Metazoa > Chordata > Aves > Passeriformes > Picathartidae > Chaetops > Chaetops frenatus. The sequence continues at coordinate 154,229 of VZTR01024588.1, forward strand.
ATGCCAAACCCTGTCTGCAGATCTCAGGTAATACAGAATTAGGGAGACTGGCAGCACATCCTGTGTGCTTCAACTATGATGAGAAAGTGGAAGAAAAAGCTCTACAGGAGTTTAGTCCTTTGCAGAAAAGTAGGTAGGTAGGAGAAGAAGCTCAGACAAATGTTTTGTTTATATGACTCTTTTAAATAACTAGACAGCATAGCTGTTCATTCCTACCTCATTCTGTAAGTGGGCTCCTGAAAAATTCCATACAATAGGCCTATTTACAGCAAGAAAGTGAGGGCTATGTATGCATGTATTTATTCATTTTATACAAATATGCCCTCAAAAGTCAGTTCCTCATCAGAGTTTAAGGTCCCTCAAGCAGTTCAGTGTAAGTTATAGCAATCAGTTCATGTCAGTTTAAGTCTGCCACACAACATCATAAGACTCTCCCGCTGAAGGGTTTCTTCATATCTAGACTCATGGAGCTACATCAAGCATAAACCAGAGATGTATCATCTCTATTATACACTACATAGCCTGAAGTACAATGTTCAGTTAAAGCTGAACCATTTTGAAACCTTCAACACTTCAGGCATTTGTTAAATGGACAGAAAGCATCAATGTAGAGTTAAATACTTATCTGGACAGCTATAAATCCTAAAGTAAACTGTACTCATATTCCAGAAAAACAGATTTGAAGCTGCGTATTTGTCCCCAGCCAGCAAGTAAACAACAGTCCTCTCCTTCTTCTGCTCCAGACCTCATTAACAGTGTCCAATGTCCACATTTGCCTACACATTAGACTATTTAGGTCTCTAAGTTATCTCATCTTACTTGTTACCTCTGCATATTGCTCAGCCACTCTTTCTCACTCTGACTACCCCTTTGACTATGTCACGTTAATTCTGAATATTAATAGCAGAGCAATTTGCAAATCACAGTCATTCCCAGGTATTTAGACATGACTATCTGAGAGTTTTGGGGAGAGTCTGCCACCAGCTAGTCATCTCTTCTATGAATCATTCACCACCCTTTTAAAGCAAGCCTAATTTTGAGAAATAGATTGATCATGTCATTTCCTTGATATTAAAAGATAATACAGTCCTATTCTCTGAATTAAAATTTTGTGTTCTATGGCACAACCTTTTCAATGTGCTTCCTTCTGATTTGATAACCACTCCATTAATCCTCATTCAAGCTGTAATTGATAGGTATGTGACAGTAAAGTGTCTGTCCAATGAAAAGCCATGATAGAAGCTAAAATGGCACACTGCACGTAACATATTGGGTAGTTAAAATCTGGTCATTTATTCCTATCACAATTTTTAGTAGGGACAAAAACTAACATGACATGAATCTGTTCTCTTGAAAAATCTTCTTTTCAGGGCAAAGAGCATAATGAAAATTGCAAAAGCTATTGCACCAGCTTAAATCAAGCCCATGGCAGAATAATGTGCTTAAACCTGTGGCCTTCTGAAATGCAGTAGGAACTGTAATTTAAGGTGCAATCAATTCCCCAGCTAAGACTTTTATATATATAAGAAATATATATGTTTCTCATATACTAGAAACATGATTATGCAATTGCAGAACCATATAATCATATAAAATTTAGCACTGAGAAGCCTTCTGTCACATATTTCATTGTGAAATTCCCTTCAGTTTAGTTCCTGGCATAAAACTGATGTTCACCAAATGAATATACTGTTAGCATTTTTTAACACCATATTTGCCTAAAGTGTACATGGGGATACAGTGACTGCTTAGTTTGAGACGATCATGGTTTTGACTGATTAGGTTCTATAACTAGAAAAGAGCAAATCAGATTTCTCTGCTGCATGGATTTAGTCCTCTTTTTAATACTCCTTGGGAGCAGATCAAGAAATACTTTCAGATGAGTATTTTAGTGCTTGTACAAAACTTTCAGTGCTCTTCATCAAAACTTCCTACTCAGTAAATAAACCAGCCCATATCAGCCAGTAGTCATGAAACCTTGACCCAGATGGTATTTTCCTTGTGTCCTATTCGTATCATCCAGTCTCAAGTCCCATGAAAGTAATGTGGAAATGTTTTGTGACTTCCTACACATCACAAAAACAGACAAAAGAGTCCCAGAACCCCAGTTTTATTCCTGCTCTTCTAAGAACGCAGACCATGAAATATAGTATAGTTAAAGCTGATGATGAGGTATAACTATTGTCTCATTACTGCATAGGATCTTCAAATAAAAACGGGAGACATTTTTCAACAGTAAATTCCTAAGGACAAAATTTGTTGTTCAAAGGTCTAATAGGATCTTAAAGGCAAAATATATGAGATACTTAGGTCAGAATTCACTCTTGCAACTTATGGGCAACTCCAAGCTGCAGTACAACTGCCACACACTTTTGACAGAATGGCACCTGTTGAGCCTTCTCACTCTGAGTTAAGGTTCTGAATTAAGGACTTGTCATAGTTAACCCCAGCCAGCAACTAAAAACCATGCAGCTGCTTACTCTCTCATCCCACACCTTCCCTCTGCAGGGAGATGGGGAGGAGGAAAAAAAAAAAAAAGGTAAAATCCTTGGATTAAGAAAAGAATGATTAATAATGGAAACAAAAAAAAATTTAATACTAATTATGACAATAAAAATAATCACAATGAGAACAAGTGTGATGGTTTTGGCTGGGGTAGAGATAATTTTCTTCACAGTGACTGGTGTGGGGCTGTGTTTTGGATTTGTACTGAGGAGTGCTGATAACAAATGTTTTTGTTATTGCTGAGGTGGGCATGCACAGTCATCAAGGGCTACTCTGCTCTTCAGCCCACCCCACCATCAAGGAAGCTGGAGGTGCACAAGGAGCTGAGAGGGGACACAGCCAAAACAGGTGATCCCAGCTGACCAAAGGGATATTCCAGACCTCATGCACAGCATATAAAGGGGAGGAAAGCAGGAGGAATGGGGGGGGTGGCGGGGGGCGCATTTGGAATGATGGTGTTTGTCTTCCCAAGTCACCATTACACATGCTGGAACCCTGCTTTCCTGGGCATGGCTGAANAAAAAAAAAAGTTGTTGTCCTTTAAACCACAACACCTATTAAACTTTATCTCAGAGTTTTCTTGCTTTCACACTTCCATTTCACTCCCAATTGTTGGAGTGAGAAAGCCACTGTGTGGTGCTTAGTTGCTGACTGAGGTTAAGCCATGACGAGAGAGAGAGACTGGAATGAAACCCAGGAGAAATAAACAATGCAAAATACCCACTCACTCACCCACCCACTGATCAATGACCAGCCTGTCCTCCTGCAGTGATCTTCAGCTCCCAGCCAAACCTCCTCTATATACTGGGCATCCCATAGAGGCATGGAATATCCCCTTGCCCAGCTGGGATCAGCTGCCCAGCTATGGTCTCTTCCAGCTTTGCCTGAACATCCTTGCTAGCAGAGCACAGGATGCTGAAAAGTCCTGGACTTTGGACAGGTCCTACATAGCAACACCTAAACATGAGTGTATTGTCAACATTATTCTCATCCTAAATTCAGAACACAGCCCTATACCAGCTACTAAGGAAAAAAACCCTAACTCTATCACAGTAGTAACCAGGACAGGTCTTTGTCAGTAAATGCTGAACATACTCCCTCAGCACATCGGAGTACCCTCACACACAGTTGCATTTTTCTTCCCGCTGCACTGCAGTCCACCGCATGCATTTTAGCATCCTCTAAAGTGCATAAAGTATCTAATTAATGTCAACTTAAAGATGGGTAGAAAGGCTTAGTACTTTCTTTCTGCTGCATGGTCATTAATGATCCTAAAACTTGTTCAAGAAAATATTCACCTAAGGGAGAGCTCAACCAGTACTGTAGAATAAACAGAAAGTCACAAAGTCGAGAAAGATGCATGAAGAAGTTTCAGGCATCACAGAATGCAAAGCCATTTGCACTCATGAAGTGTCACATGCACTGCAGTCTGTTATTAATCTGAAACCTTTAATCATTGAAAAATGTATTCCCAAAGCACTTCTGGGAAGATCTGGAGGATCTTTTTCCCTCTTCAGAATTTCTGTTTGATTTTATGAGCACTCTGATTCTTTCTGTCTTAAAATAGTCTGCTGTTAAATAGTAGCTTTTCTATATTTTTTTATTTTTATTTTGGTAGTTATTAAAGCAGACCTTGCTCTGTAAAACCTAGTCCTCCTTTTTACTATCTTACACTCATTAAGGCATTTGCAGCTCATGATATAAAATCAAATAGCTGTAGCTGTACAGCTTGAGTGACTCAGTAGTGTGACTGGTCAGTGGCTGGGTACAAGACTAATGAACTGTCTGTAGTCCACAAAAGGACTAACAGGTTGCAGGTGTGGTACTGTACAATGAAGATACGTAGACCCAAAAATGGTCAAACACAGCCTAAAGTTGTAAAGCAGGAAGCGAACATATGGTGCTGCTAATTACAAGAATCTGAGAACATGCTTTAAATATGGATAAAGTAATTAAGTGAAAATAAATGACAAACACAGGACAATTAATTAGAAGATGAAATCCAAAGTATATTGCAGACTAATAGCTTTGGGCCCTGATTATTTAATAGTTGGACTCCACCAAGTGTTGTCAGATCACTAAGTGTCAGGTTTGCTATCTTTGATACCTAAATGTGCCTGATAAACACAGTATCAGGTCAAGGTGTGTGGAAAGGCTGAGCAAATTTTGTTCCTGCGAGAGGTGAGACTCAGAACATATCCTTATGCAGTCAGCTATGAACAGTGAGTAGCTACACCTCCAAATAAGAGTCAAAGTGTTAACACAGCCAATATTCCTCAGGTGTTGGCTAACACAGTAGCTCAAGCAAGAGACAGATGCCAGAAGGAACAGACAATAGTCAGAACTGTAAAAGCTTTGCTTTGGAGTTTGAATCATCTGTGGCCAGGCTGCAGTTTATTAGAAATAAGTTCATTAGCATGAAGGTACACTTATTGCTGCTTGTGATTAATGACATTTGGACAACATGGCAGAAGACATTAAGGTGCATAATAAGAAGGTAAAAGCCATATGGTATATAGCAACTGGGAAGAAACAGTCTTGGTTGTGATTGAAAGGAAACCAAGATCATCATAATTAGCGCTGCTTAAATTATACATACGAGGTTTTACAAAAAAAAAGTGCTATAAATCATTCCTTTGAAACATGACGGCGATAAAGGTCACTACAAAAGCCATTGGCAGACACCTAGAACAAAGATCTATGTAGCCTATTGTTCCTTCACTAATCCATAATGCCTGGAAATGCTCTCTGTGAACATTAATAGCTTAAACAATTTCAATGACTGTTAGTATTCTAGTGATATATTAAACTACAATGACAACAGTTTGTTTCTGACACTGTAACCTAGGAGCCTTGAAATTTGACTTGCAAATTGAAAAGTCTTGGGTTTAATCTGATGGAGAGTGGAAAAAAGATAAGATTTCACATCAATGCTTATTTGCAGGTCATAATATCATCAGTTCTACAACTATAAAGCTATTGTGAAAATTAAACATGCCAGGAGTAATGTAACAAAGGCCAAACCTCCAAAAGAACTCCTCACATTAAAAGAAACATATATTGGGGTTGTGAGGCCAGGTTTGGTAGTGTAGATGGGGACTACAGGAGTGGCTTCTGTGAGAAGCTCCCAGAAGTTTGCCCCATGTCCAACAGAGCCAACACCAGACTGCTCCAAAATGGACCCACCACTGGCCAAGGCTGAGCCCATCAGAGATGGTGGTAATGCCTCTGTGATAACATATTTAAGAAAGAATAAAAAAAATGTTGTGAAGATGTAATTCAGCATCCAGAGAAGAGAAGACTGAGAATATGTAAGAGGAACAATTTTGTAGATACCAAGGACAGTGAGAAAGGAGAGAAAGAAGGTTCTTCATGCACCGGAGCTAAGATTCCCCTGCAGCCCATGGTGCACATCATGGTGAAGCAGCTGTGCCCCTGCAGCCCATGGGAAGGACTTATATTGGATAATTCATGAAGGACTCTCTCCTTTGGGAGGAACTCCACACTGGAGTAGGGGAAGGACTTCCCTTCCTGGAGGAAAATGCAAGAGAAACAACCTGTGATGAACTGACCATAACCCCCACTGTCTTTCTGCACTGCTGAGCAGGAGGAGGTAGAGCTGGGAAGGACAGGGGGTGAGGGGAAAATGTTTTTAAGATTTTGTTTACTTCTTATGATCCTGCTCTGATTTTGATGGTAATAAATGGAGTTAGCTTTCCCATGTCTAGGTTGTTTTGCCCATGATAGTAATCAGTTTGTGATCTCTCCCTGTCCTCAACTCATGAGCCTTTCATCGTATTTTCTTTCTTCTTTCCAGTTTGAGCAGAAAAGTGATAAAGCAGCTTTGGTGGGCACTTTGGAGAGAATGATAAGGTCACCCTGAGGCTCTTCTTCTTCAGGCTAAACAATCACAGGACTCTCAGCTGCTCCTGACTCTCCAGATCCTTCACCAGCTCCATTGCCCTTCTCTTGACATGCTCCAGCATCTCAATGTATTTCTTGCAGTGAGTGGTGCAGAACTGAACACAGCACTCAAGATGTGGCCTCACCAGTGCCAAGAACAGAGGGAATATCCCTTCTCTAATCCTGCTGGCAACTTTGGTTTTCATACAGGCCAGGATGCCATTGGCTTTCTTGGCCACCTGGGCAGAGCTGGCTCATGTTCAGCTGCTGTCACCAGCACCCCCAGGTCCTTTTCTGTTGGGCAGCTTTCCAGCCACTCTGCCCACAGCCTGTAGTGCTGCAGGGGATTGTTGGGACCCAAGGGCAGGACCCAGCACTTGGCCTCACTGAAACTCATACTGTAGGTCTCAGCCCATGAATCCAGACTGTCCTCCTACACTCCAGGAGATCAATACTCCTATCCCAGTTAGTTTTCTGCCAAGTGTAGTTAGATAGGATATAATATTTTCAGAAAGAGGTCTAGGAACAAAATTAGGACCCACAGAAAGTCATCAACACCTACTGGTGAAGGCCACTTGAACAAGGGATCTCTTGAAATAGAGCAACTGGGGACACAAGCATGTGATTGAAGTCAAATCAAGACAGCTCTCCCAAAACCCTGACAAGTTACCCAGAGCTACATTGGTACAAAAAAGATCAGATTCTAGCTCACAATATTCATTCACACAGCTTGAGGGAAACCAGCTGAAGTTTCTTGATTCTGTTGCTGGAATGCCTTTAATGCAAGATCAGGCATTTTGCCAATAGCTGTGCCACAGATAAGAAATGCTGCTTTAACTGAAACTGTGTAATAACTTGAGAGCTTTTCCTTTAGGATTACACAGCAAGCAGCTGGATTTGGGTTTTTTTTGCTTGATTTTACAAGCTTCATCACAAAAATAAAATTTTGCTTTCTACCTTGTTACTTAAGCCGGCAGTGACAACTAGGCACCATGGCTAGAACAAAGCTGTTGTGCAACTACTATCTACATTTCTTTTCCAAAATCTTGAGTATAAAATATTTCCATCTTGTACTTCTAAGAATGAAAGAAATAGCAACTTGGATAACTAACTTAGGATTTAGCATACTTTTCAGTCATCTAAAAATGATCAGTAGCACAAGAATTTTAAATAAAAGAGGAGTTCAGAGATTTTTTTTTTTTTTTTTTTTGTCTTTGGATTACATACTTTACTTAAAAATGTCTGACTACATTTAATAACTGACAAACTTTCTTTAGGAGACTGTCTTTAGGAGAGTACTGTAGAGGTCCAAAATTTGATGCTGATGGCATTCTTACCAGCATAAACCAGAAGCAATTCTACTGATAGCAAGAGCAGATCAAGGACATTGAAATTCCTAGTTCACATTTACTGCCTGGCTATATGAACAAATCCCAGGCACCTGTAAATGGAAAGAAGATATAAATACAGTCTTGGCAACTTTTCTCACAAAAAAGACAGCAGAAAATCAGTAGTCACAGAACAAAATGCAGGGCATCTTGTGAGATAGATATCCCTATATCAAGATGGGCTTGATCAACAGCACAGCATCTGCAGGGCTGTGCTGTATAGACAAATTTATAGCCACTGCATTACAGTTCACTTCCCCCAGCTGAAAGTACACATACTCTTAAGATTGTGTCTGTACAGCCTGAGCAAGGCTTTCAGCAATGCTAAAGTATTAAGCAAGTCTGGTTTTGTGACAAATCTGCAACAGTTCAAAAGGTTTTGGATGTACAGATCTTGATGAAATGTTAGAGAAGTCTATGAGAGCATCGCCACACTCCAGCATCCAGGGTGTCTTTATCTGCATGGCACTTGAAAGCTCAGGTGGTCCTACCCATTTCAACTTAGAGGTATTTGCACCTTGGGGCACGAGCCTCAGCAGAGTGAGATGTGACAACTATGCTGAAACTATACCTTTAGCTCTTTGTCTAGCTGGTATCAATTGTTATAGAGTTATACTTCTATTATCAGTCATATTTACCTAGGAAGTGGTACTGTGAAAGTAGACATGCAACAGCACTGGAGAGGTATGGACAAAGATGGGAATAGTCCATGGCAGCAATCAAAATATGGGAGCAAATGGAACAAACAACCAACATCATTTCCTCATCTGAGTAATGTATCTTTCAGACCCTTACACTTCTATTTAGCAATATTTTCATCCATCAGAGAGATAATGGAGAATGAAACTGAGTGATCAAGAAAAATGTGTATCCAAATGAAAGTCTGGCTGTACAAATTCCATGTAATTTCAAAGGTAATTAGTATAGCTTACTTGTGAAAAGAATTTTCCAAGTCCTTGTTGCCCTGCCTGTTTTCATACTTATTTTTGTACTTAGTGGTAGCACCACTATGCTGTGGTGAAAAACTTTAGAAAGTATATAGCATTTTAGAATGGAAAATGGCCCTAATTTTTTAAAATATGCAGCCTTGTGGAATCATTTCTGGAATTTTGCCATGTGGATTGAAAATGTAATAATTGTCTTACTCATTAAAAGTTTCATTTTGTTATGTTTGCAGAAAAATATTTTTAAGCATCTCTTTGACAGTCTTCTACTCTCAGAAGAATGCCAAAGAAGATTTAACCTTTTCATTTATATTTAATGGTTTTAAGCCAAGTATTATTCATGGTGCCATGCTTCTATTAATGAATCCATTATTTTTTCCTGTAACCAATGCGAAGCAAATATACTCTAATGGAAAGAATCACAATTCTTTGAAACCTGCTGCAGCTGTAAGGTTAGCACTACAAAGGCAGTGCTTACCTCACTTAAAGAAATAAGATGCATTTTTATGTTATATTTTGGGAGAAAGTGATATCATATAAAATGGTAATATTTTCCACTTTAAAAATAGCTTTATACATAGCATTTTAGATAACATTTAGGTAGGATGCATTCAATTGGAGAGCAAATGAATGGACGTGTTTGTTTTTTTTTATTCTTGTTTCCACATACTAAATCTTTCATCATACTGTGTATGCCAGCCTATTGAAAAATATTGACAATTAGGACAAACCCAAAATTGGCTAAGCAAGCCATAAGTGACAGAGAATTGCAGATCCATCAGATGGAAATCAAAATTATACTTATAGATGTGATTTGATGTGATTATCTTTTGCATACATAGTCAGTAATTGAATTAAAATCTGACTTGTCATTTACTGCTCATCAAAACAATCAGAAAAAAAATCTAGAAAATGAGTGAGAAAAGAGAAACAGAACATTCATTAGGACAATAATTAAATGGCAGAATGAAGACCAAATCTAGCAGACATCAGTGAAATCAAAACACGTTAGACAACCACATGTGAAATGCAAACAGAGAAAACAATATTTTGTAAATTATACACAAACTACCTAGTAAGAGAAGGATTATATAGGAACATGCTCAGGTTCAATTTCTTTTTCAGAGGATGTTATGGAAATCCATTTGCTGAGTTCTGTTCCAATACACAGGCAACATTATGGGAACTACACACAAAACTAATGATAATCGTTCCTGACACATTTGGTCAGAACACAGGTAAAAACCATGCTTAGCCTAGGCCTCAAATAGAAACCAATTATTAATTGAGTTGCACTTTTGCAAGGAAATTGTCTGAAATTATAAAGCAGGAATTATCAGTGATTAATATATTCTGGAGAACATATATGTCATTGTACTGCAGATTTTATTCAGCTTGTGATAAGTGGGTTTTTTAAGCATCTGTATATTAGCTCTGCATTTTTCCATTTCAAAGCCCTCTATCTTTTTCAGATTTGTTTGAAAGATGCTTTGACAAGGAAAACTATTACTCTTTATGACCCATTGAAATGCCATACATGATTTAAAGTGAAGTCTAAAATGGCCCCAAGTAGAAGCAAAATCTTGCAGTTTGACATGTGGATTCTGGAATTAACTCAATGCCAAGGAAAGACTAAATACCTACATTTTCATCATTACATTTAGTCTATTAATCACAAAACTTAGGGACCTATTAAATTATACCAGTTTCTGAACTAAGAAGTAGGAAAAAAACAGCTGCTATTTCTGACCCTGATGATAACCTGTTCAAACTCACTGCTTGTACAGAAATTGAGGTGTATGATGTGCCCCTGTAAGATTTATTTTTTCCATTAGATTAACTATGTAAGAAAACAAGTTTTTAAGGTCTCTTAAGATTTCATCAGGAAAATTAGTAACTACTTTCATGTAGCTTCTTTACAAAGTGAATGTGTAAAATTAATCTTCATATGCAGCAGACTTCCCTTATCAATAGTCCCACCACACAACAGAAAGACAAGGAAATCTTGTCTTCTGTGTAAATACTTTTAGAAGAGAACACTGATTAATGAGACCCAGAGGAAGATATTTAAATTTTTCTCGCATGTTGAGACATGTTGAAAGGTAGGAATATAATGAGATAAGAGTATAAGAGTTAAGAGTTTCTTATACTAAAAAAAGAAGAGGAAAGTTGGAAGCAACTCCAATAATCAGAAGTTTTAAATATAGTAGATGAAGACAGGGCAAAAAGAGATTCAACACTGAATAAAGAAATGTTACAGGTGAAAAACAAGGTATAAAAATACAGTAATACTAGGCAAGTGAGCTGAAACAAGTATTCAAACTAATCTGATTCAGTAGTATGTCCTAGCTTTGAACGAAATGCGAGGGTTTTTTATACAATGAAGAGACAAAAACAAAATGGAAACGTTACTGATGCCCAACAGAAAGTTAATTGTGCAATGACAGTAAAAACACAAGAGGACTGGAATGGAGGTATATTAATTAGGAACAAAAGGTACAGGAAACATTGAATGGAGTGCTTAAATTGAAAAAAAAATAGAGCTAGCATGCATCAAGATTAAGTGATTTGTTTTACAGAACTTTAAGAATGTAAGAGGCAGTCCATCAGAGCAGAGCTAGAGGTCTCCTATAGCTATCCAGCAGCAGATACCACTGTAACAGTGTTAGAGAAATAAACACTGCTAGGAACTGTATGGTTATGGAAGACATCAGCCATACAGATATATATTGGAGAAACATCTGTATCTTGGGTTCATGCTTTCAGCTTGGGTCCAAAGCAATATAATGAATTCATCCAACACTGATCACAGATCTGAACTGTAAAACAGATCTGAGCTTCTGTGATCTTCCCATTTCAGCTGACCACCAGGCTGAGGATCACTTCACACATTTCACAATGAACGCCTGAGGCAAGGTAAATTAACTGATTACTTAACACTAACTAGTTAAGTACCAGGCAGGAGGAGGAATTATTTCACCTGAGGACACAAACTATTAATAAGCCATTATTTAACAACTGTGGGCTTAAAATTACCCATCAGGGAAGGTGAGAACAGGAGATGTTTTGGAGCAGTTTTCCTCACACTAGATGATTTTTTTTCCCTGAATATGTGCCTTTCATAGGGGAGTTGATCAGTTTATGACTGTCAGTTATGCAATTGAAGGGGCTCAGGCCCAGTAAATCAGCAGGTGTCTCCCTCTGTACTGTAGAACCTTTCAAAACTGAAATAATCCTTGGATGTTTGAAGAGCAGCACCTTATGAGGAAGTCACAATATTACTCACTGGCCCACCAGACAGGATTTCCAGATGCTTTGATGACTCTCACTAAGCAGCAGGGGAGGTACCAAAGAACTTTCCCTATCCCTTTGACAGTCATTTGTCAGTCAAGAAAATACTGAGATATCACAGAATGGAATCTTGTTCAAACTCAGGTATCTCTGGCTACTGACAGCTCTGAGAGGAAATTGAGCTTAGTACCTAAAGATATCAAGCGAGTATCCAAAATAAATCCGACTCCAGACCAGTAAAAAATTAAAAGTCCATCTTTAACATAACACAAACCCATCAATGACATTCTTCCTTCACCTGGAAAAAGAATCTGCATAAACTTCTCAAAGCTCTCCACAGCTCTGGCAGCCTTTCTGTACATACTGTGGATGTAACAGGTTAGTTGGACAGTAACTGTACCTGAAATAACTGTCTCTCCTTCAGGTCAGATAGCTCACTGTACTGTATTTAATTTTCTAAGTTAGACAGCAATACATTTTAAGACCTCCTTTGTATCCAATGGTGTCTCTCTTTTTCTATACAGCACACTGCTTGCTTAGAATTCAGTAGGTGATACTCTTTTATTGTCAACATATTAGATATCATTATAACTTAGCACATGACTGGTTTTTATTGGTCTGTCACATCATGACAGATAGGAAAGTTTTGTCAAGGGGAGTCAAAATTTGCTACTGCAAAGTCAATCTCAGGTGTTTTATGTGCACCAAATGCCTTCCAAAGGGAGTGTTAACTGAACACAACACAAACCTAAAGTAGACAAACAACCCAGCTTAATGCAGTAAAATGCGTGATACAGAGCAAAACACTAGCTGAAGATTAACAGCCTATTAAAAATGAAATCAAGCTATTAGAAGCCAACAAGCATGGGAAAGGTTCTTTTTGGCATTCAGCTATTATCGCGTTTGATGTCGCATTAAATTGCCCATTGGGCAAAGCACTGAAAAGCTAATATGGGAATGCCTTGTTTATAATGTTCACTTTCATCTGCGAATTAAAAAAGCAATTCATCAATAACAAAACCAGTTTAAATGATGTATGAAGTGAACACAGCATTCTGCAACAACTGCTTCTTCCAGATAAGACCCAAGGATAAACTGCATCCACAGGGGGATGAAAACAAGACACCATTGGGTTCCACAGGCAAAAAGCATTTTACTTAGCATGAAGGACTCTTTATCAAGTGCAGTCATTTAGATAAATTATAATCAGGCCAAAATAAGTTCTGATCCGCACTTCACAATTTTCCCATTAGCACTAAGTAAGGCTGTAAAGCACTGTAATTTGGTAACAAGTCCCTTAAATGCCATGCAACGTGTACAATTTTCTCCATGAACAATGACGTGATTCCCCTAAGATAGGTTTAATAAAGCCAAATGAATCAGTGGTTTCTGTTAGTTATTTATGAAACATTCAGGAACAGCTGCAAGAAATGTACAACTTCCTAAATGGGTTCCGCCTCCAGCAGTTGTGTAGACCAGATGGGAGAGAGACAAGTTCCACTTAATGTGTCACAGCATCAGCTCAGTCATAAAATGGTACTAAACAAATCTCCTTGGAACAGCAGCCACCTGTTTACTATCAATATACCTTCTATTTCTCAAATGGCAACTCTAATTTGTGATGTGTAACATAAAAGAAGCCCCCCTTCAACCTCACGAAGCAACCCTCAGCAAATTGGTTTCCTTTGAAAAAAAGCAATGCCTCACTCTTTATAGTCAACCACAGGCAGTTTTAATGCCTTTTATTCACAAAGCTTGCTCACACTTTAGTCAGTGTACCATCATCCCACTGAGAATTTCCTGGGTTAATTATTCCAGTTTCAGTTTGGTTTGTCTTCAACTTTTACTCAGTAGTTATTAGAAACAGAAATCTGCAATGCCTTCTGTTTTACCTCATTGCCAGAGCCCTCTTCTAAAAGCCTCAGATATGTTTTCTGCCCATAGCCATTATTTTCCATTCTCTGAACAAGAATATATTCTGTGGGGTCTGTCACAGCTCGCTCAGGAAGAGGTGTGAGGGGTCTCCAGATGTCCATAAAAGCTTGGAAATAATTGTGTTGGTCTAGAGAGAGAAACAGAATAACGTAATCAGAAAACATAACCTACATACAAACTTTCCAAATGTTTACTTCCATAACAGAATGTTTGCTTTATAACAAGTGTTTCTATTTGTCAGGAAGGCTTATTGCAGTGTCCTGCATAGAGGGGGTACTTCCATGATCCCTTCATTCTAAAACGTGGTGGTATAAACATGGAGACCTGAACCTATCCAAATTACCTCCTGGCAATTAGAGGTGTCTAGCCTGAGATTTTCACAGCATGTGTTTTGATGCTGGAGTTCTGCCTAGATCCATTGTGTGAATATAAACTTCAGAGAGTTCACCTTGCCAAAATTGTTTGAAAATACACATCTCTGATGCTAACACACAATCCCAAGGAGGTCTAGACACAGAGTGGTCATGTGTATGCCAAGGTTCTCTGACAATTAACAAGATTTTATTCTTAACAATTTGCAAACAAGTCACCTCTGCAGATGTTTAACTACCTAAACATATCCAATGCTGCTGATATTTTGCTTGGATGCCATTCATTTATAAAGTGTCAGATGCTCCCCATGTCAGCATCTGCTCATTCATGTGCTAACTATTCTATTAGGGGATCAGGATTTCAGCCATTTGAAATTAAAACTGGTATGACATTGACAACAGGAATTGTTGTGATGGATGTCAGCCTGCTTCAAAGGGGGATGTTGTTCTTAAAGGGAAACACCAAGAAAACAGAGCCTAGAAAGCCACAAGTCTTGCCAGTATTAAAGGACAGGATTAATATTGGTTTAGAGGGTTTTTCCAGGAATATAGTATTTTCCAGAGAATGATAAGGTGAAGAACTCTATGTATGTCCCCATCCAGCCACTGCAACCAGTTTTCAACCCTGTGTGCACGGTGTCTATTCTGCTGCAGTGGTATCTCAGTTAAATGTTAAAATAAGAAACTCCTGCAGGCCACCACATCATACCTCTAGAGAGGTACATTTGTTTGCTGTCACCTACACTGGCTCTCTTTCTTCGGAAATGCCTGTGATGGTGAATCCCAACTGATATTCATTGTTGATCTCCAGATAAGTGCAGAGGGATCCACACCTAGGGATTTTCTTAAAATAGCACTGAAAAAATAGCCTTTCTGTCAGGTTTATTCTTTTTGCAGTGTTTCTGCTTTTCACAGTATTGTATTCCCACTATTTAGTAATTTTTTTGTAAATTTTTTTTACTTATACTAATATTTGGGAAATATAGCTGTTTAAAAGAAGCTATTTTGTTAAACTGTTTAAAAACATAAATGCAATTTTTTTTAATGCAAACTATGGTGGCACTGATATTTTAAATTAAACAAATAAAATCATGAACATTGAAACAATGTCTCTCATATTAGCCACAAATATCAACCAATCATATCAAAAGGTTTCACTTTGGAATATACCCCATGTTCTCCTGAGGAAACAGTGATTACCTCTGATTCTCTCTTGTCTCATTTTAGTTCACTTTCCCATGATGCACAGACCTTCCTGGGGCTGAGCAACATCGGGCATCTATAAATTATGAAAGAAATTAAGTTAGGCCTGACATCTACAATTCCTGAAAGGTCCTGCTATGGATCTGCTGCAGGGCATGAACTGAGTATTTCCTAAGAGATGCAGTACATATGCACCATGGCTCTGCTTAATGTCAGGTAAACACTAAGTGTTATATTTTTGTGTAAAAAATACTATTTTCTTACTCAAGACATGTGAAAATATTCATCCTTTTTTTGAAAATAAAAAAGAAAATACTTACAGGAAAACTACTGGAAACACTTTATAATCCATATGACTACCAACATGAAAATACAATTAAATAAAATATATGCAGCATGAAAATGTAATCACCTATCAAAAAAAAAAAAATCTGCATCCTATGATTACAAACCTAGAATCATGCTACATGCAAACCGAAAAAATGGAAAATACATTTCAGAACATATATATATTTTATTCCAGGAATAGATTTTTTTTTACTTTAAGGCCCAAGATGCCCAGCCTGTCTCTGGTCTCTTCACCATGGCCTTGTCTTGCCATGGTGGCTGAGTGTGCCCTGGATGTCCCTCTGTACTCCTCAGCTGCCCTGTTCCTGCCCTGGGGACAGCAGGATGAGCACCAGACTGCAGGGTGCCAGCAGCATTAGCAGCATCATGCTGATCCACACTAAAATTGCTTTCTGATCTGTCCCATAACACATAAAGTGGAAATGTGTTAACTGTGGAAATTAGAAGCAGGGAACATTACCAGAGACTCTTTATTTAACTTTCATATCAAGGCTAGCTCACAGTAATGACATAGTCAACCACCTTTGCTCAATGAATTAAGAAAAAACAATCAAATGTGAAACAGTCAGCAAACCTTCAGAGTTGCTCCTAGGATGCATCCCCTGACCAAAGAAATATCAGACCAGTTTGGAGCCAAATTCCATAAATAGTTTGCTTAAAACAAGTTATTGTCTAAACATTCAAATTTGATCCAGGCAACATCTCTGTTAGAAGCCATGTTTGGATTCAGTCATGTACATGATCCTGCCATAGCATTCCCTTTCCTAAAAAAAGTTGGTGACTGATAACACTATCGGGTTGTTTGAGCACAGAGTATTGCAGGAGCATCTATTCACTGCTTGCTGAGTGTTGTTAGTCTTGAACCTGTAAGCTATGAAGAACATTGGCCATTGGGGAAAAACCACTGCACAAGAATAGAAAAATGCTTAATTATTTTTTATTCAGCATTGCAGCAAGATGCTTATGGCACTGGTTTTCCTGTGCCTCAAATGCAGAAGTTTGTTACACTTCCTGGAAATAACTAACTAATCCTCAGCTGCACCAGCTGCAACCTCTCCTATTTTCACATATTTCCCCTTTCTGTTACCCCCACTCAGTAATTCATCAAGCCTAAGACATAATTATCCCTATAGCTCCACAGGAGTACAAGTTACAAGCATGCCTTAGAAAACTGTCATGTCCTCCAATAAACTTGCTGTATCAAAAAGCTTAAATAACCTATTAACTAGATCTAGCTCCCTGACAGCAAACCCATCTGCTGTTTGATACCAAATCTATTTTAAACAGTGTTGCAGCTGAGAGTCATGATGCCAGCTGAAAAGTCTCTGTCCATGCCAAAGTCTGCTGTGGCGCCAATCATTTGTTGTGACTGATATGCTATAAATGACAGAATATGGATAAGTAGGGTTTTAAAGACAAGAATAAAAGAACTAAAAAAAGGCACATGGGAAATTCTTTCAAGGACAAGGGACAGCATAAAGTCAGCAATGGGAGATGAGCTGAAAAAGAGAGAGATAAGAAAATTAGAGGATGCAAAAAAAGATTCAGCTGCTGACAGGCACTCTGATTCATTGCACTGAAAAATACTGATTTACTGTGAAATTGGAAACCATTACACTGGCAAATCTGAAAACATTTAAAACAGTAAAAGCAAATATCACTGAAGATTTCCAGTTATCTACTATTTATGTAATGCCTGGGACAATCTCACTTCAGAATCTTGAACACAAAGAGGTGTCTGACATGGCATTACTGTTAGTACTTTATTATTAATAGACTCTTTTGTCCTGTATTGATTTAATAATGTAATTATTAACAATTTGCAGCATATTTGACAAACAGTCTGCCAATACTGCAGACACAAGTTGGTTTTTATAAGGCATTCTCATCATTTTGTCACTAAAAACTGTATGTTAATCAAGTGGACCTGTTGTTTTCATAGAACAAAATTAAAAATTCTTTGCAATTAGCATTCTTTTTTCATGCTGCTGGCATTAGTTATGTAAGAATTAGAAAAGATCCTTCTTTTGATGCTCTTTAACTAAATTTCATTATAAGTCTGCAGCTTCAGCAAAGAAGCTCATCTTTCAAAAACAGCTAGAGCTCCTTGAAGGTTTCTTTCTTGTGAAAGAGATGTCCATGTTCTTCTGTTTTATCTTTCACATTAATTATTAAGGACATCAAAACTCAATATTTGTTTGTTCCTCTTAGGAGAAATTTATTTTAAAGTTCTCTTTTGCTCTATAAGATCACTTGCACTGTCTTTAGTTGGACTAATTCCATACCATGCAGAAACTGTAGTCTGGATAGCTCATATTTCCATTCTCAACTAGATCAATTACATTTCCAAGGATAACAGGTAAGGATTCAAACTTGCATACAGAGATATATACCAGTAGTATGAGCAGGTTTATATTAAGTGCAAACATCTTATAAATGTTATTAGTATGTATTTAACATGCACACTAAATTTTACTAGGAAAATCTCAAAGCATCCTAAACTATATTCCAACTCACCAACTGCTGAAAAATACTTCTGAATTATTTTTTTAGACAGAAGTATAATTGCAATAATTACCTCTAAATTTAGAGGAAATAAAGAGCTAATATAAAAATTATTATCAACCAGCATTCTGGGACAGTTAACAAAGAATGTCACAGCTAAGAGGATATCATTTTTTCATCTACAATAGAAACTGCATAAAAGTGAATAGGGTAGCTAAGCTCACCCCACATATTTTTTATAAAGTATTCTGTTGTTGTTACCAGGACTAAATATTTATTTTCTTTATTTGCTACAGAGTACCTCCCTACAAAGGCTAAGTATATCTCTGTATTAGCTTTGGAAACTTTATTTATCAGTCAGACTTGTATTTTACTAGATATCATCTGGCAAGATTTAGGCATCATTGTACTGAGCAGTAACAGAAAATTTAAGATACAGTCAGTACTGTGAATCGCCCTTTAAGGTTTTTCCTATTGGTCATGAATAATTCCTCCATCATTTCATAAGCCAAAGATCTACATAATTTTATCTCAATAACCCAAACAATTAACTATTTGTTGATTAGGTTGTTATTGGACTTGTCAGCATACAGAGGTTTCTTTGTATCTTGTTTCAATTTGCTAAAAAGACTTCTTAAATATTGACACATATTCAATCCAGCCTGCAGGCTTACCCTTTCAATCAAAGATAATGCACAAACAGTGTTTTGCTCTACTAATCTTCCTCCTTATTCTCCATTCTACTAGGACCTCTTAGCCTTGGCTTTATAAAGTGACTTATAGCATCCTACATTTATAATATTCTGTTTCAGGTTCTTACACTGTTTGTCATATTCTGTTTAGTCTTTCCATAGAGATGTCAAAGCCATAAAGGTTTACTTTTGCCACAGCTCTGACAGGTGGGGCAGCTCATTTAAAAGACTGCATTGGTCCAACTTATAAAATAGACATTTTACTTCAGCAGGTTGCCATCTACACACTGCAATTACCTGGCATCTGTAATTGCTCCCTGAGAGGGAGACCACATTCCCACTCCCCTGCACAGAAGTGGAAGAGGCCCTGTTCTTGACTTTAAAGGTCTCAGTCCAGACAAATGAGCAGCAGATGCTCAGAGGAGCACATGTACATGGCCAGAACAGCTTCAGTTACAGTGCTGGCCTGAAACTGCTATTATTTGTTGTTTGCTGTGTGTTTTGATATCATGGCTTGGCTTCCCATCTGATCAATATCGGTGTAGAACTGGAGCCAACCCATGGAAGTCCCACCAGACTCTCAGTAAAATGTCTGGCATATGTGAAACCCAAACCTTGAACTATGTCCATTTTTAAATGGTTAGTCTGACTAATTCTGTAAGATATTTTCTCTATTTGCTCAAAGAAAATAGTCAAATGATACCATTTTTATAGCTGCAAAGACATAGGCTTTTGTCAGCCTGTGTCACAGTCCTTATACACAGCAAGCATGAAAAGAGTAAGCATGAGCTTCTTGACAGAACACAGAGATTAATCTTTCTTTTCCACCTCCTAATTCGAGAGAACAATGTTGAAAACCTACTTTATTTACGCCTACACTGTATCAGGCGCATGAACAGAACTTTAGTCTTTTTAAAACTAGAATAACAGACCATTTCATTACTCCTCCAGACATTTAGACACCACTCATAAAGCACACAGTAATACTGAAATTTTCTGCATGTGCATACAGTATGAATATGTATGCATCTTAATGCTTGGCTTTTTTCCTCTTGGAACTACTTTCCTTTCTGTAAATAGGCCACTACCAATGAATCCACCACAGAATTCACTAAAAAAGCTTTCTGAAAGTCAAAGCATGTGAGTCATGCCAGGTTAAACTCAATCCCAACAAGTGACTTCTGAATGACTGGCTTGTGTTAACCCATAGGTGGAAGTAGTGCTGGCAAAACCAATGTTTCAAAAGCATTCATAAAAGACTATGCAAATGATAGTTTTGCCTTCAGATCAACATTTGGCAGGAACCTGAAATGCATTATACAACTGCATCTCTTATGTCTATTGCAGTATTATGATCACTTTTCTCTTCCCTTTCAACAAATAAGAAAACTGGTTCCTTAGACTAGCTTTTCATATATCCTCAGAATTTCCTTTCTTTGAAATTTTTACTGGGTCTCCAACCTTGTTAATTTTAAACAAATAGCAGTAGTTCATGTACCTGTTGCTGCATTGGACACCAGTGTGGAATAGCCTAAAGCTCTTTGTCATTGCAGGGTCATTTCCCCTTGTTCAGCACCATGACCACTTCCAATCACATCATGTGCAGATGCATTCGTGTCCTCAGATGAGGATGTATTCATATCCATGTCAGTCACCTTCACTGTCAAACATGAATCTCTAAGTCAGTTAATAAGACTAGAAAACAGTATGCAAAATATATAATTTCCATATCAGTGCCAGGTTTCACACATTAACATTCTGACCATAATTATTTCCAAGGATTGATCAAGCTCTATCCCAGAATTTTTGGCTGCCCTACTACCTCTGCTGTGCTGGAACTTCTGCCCGGAACTTACCTGGCCCTCTGTTGTCCTCTATTTAAATTTAC
This sequence comes from Chaetops frenatus, assembly GCA_013400775.1. Taxonomy (NCBI): domain Eukaryota; kingdom Metazoa; phylum Chordata; class Aves; order Passeriformes; family Picathartidae; genus Chaetops; species Chaetops frenatus. The sequence continues at coordinate 175,202 of VZTR01024588.1, forward strand.
TTAACCCAGTGACCTCTATTTTAGAGCAGGTCTGCAAGGTATAAATTGGAATGTAAACTCAAATGTTAAATATGAGGTTGACAAGAAGAGCAAAGCGTGAAGTTATCTGAAATAGGTTAGTTGCAGAGATTCATTGCTTATGGACTGCAGTAATTAGACATCAATGCCTTTAAATGTCTTGCATTTTCAAAATGGGACTCAGGCTTGTGTATTATTTTCTACCACACTTCTCTAGCTGTCAGGCTGAACTGTCCAATATTACCCTGGAGACAGACTGCCAAGTTCATTAGCAGAGGGTACAGTGGCAAGCTGCTCTGTAAGAATGTCAAGGCTGCCTGCACTCCCAAATTTGAAGCTGCTTCTGTGGATACATCTCTTGAAAGCTGCTAAATGTTCCTCTTCATTGTCCAGAGTTGGTATAAATTATGTTTTCCATCTTTTTCTGCATTAAGCAATCAGAGTTCAACTCTCACTTCCTGCTCTTTACTCAGATTCTCTCACAAAAGGTTGTAGCAGGGGGGATTTACTGGATTTAAAGTGCAGCAGATGAAGTGCACTTCTCAGCAATGGTATCTTCCAGCAATTCAGAAAAAGAAGAGTCCTATCATAAACCAGTTTAAAGGGCTTGTTCTCATACTTGCTTCATCTCCTCTGCATATCTCTATCTAGTGTCCAACAGCATATTCTCATTCATATTTAGCAGACATTTTGAGATGGAGCACTTTTATTTACACTGCTTCCTCCCCAATGCTTAAAACATGCTAAAAATGTTTTTCACCTATTTTTCTTACCTGGGCTTTTGTACCTTTTCAAGACCATTTAGTCAATGGCTTTCCCAAGATAGAAGCCAGCACAAACATTTAAGTGTTTCTTCAAAATATAAACTAACTGGGCCAACTGCAGAGCATATGGGAAAGTTCCTCATCTGAGACTAAGGTGACCGGCATGTCTTCTGTGTTCTCCTTTTTACTGTATTCCAATATCTTCTAATACAAATTTCTTACATTGTTAATGAAGGAGAGGGAACTGAGTGACAAATACATGGTTACATAAAAACACTGTATATGTGTAAAAATTAAAGTTGTATCACAGACCACAGCATAGCTCTTCACTATAGATACATATCAGTGATTTAGAAATAATTTATGTAGTATTTCCAAAGACACTAGAAATAACTATTTAACGCTATCAAATACTGTTTCTTTTTTTAACCACACATACGAACATTTTGACATTTAAAATTTTCAGAATTTACTGTAATTCTCTCTCTATGCTCCATTTATTAGAAAACAGTGAAGAATTCAGTAAACACAGGAAGGAATTGATAGTCTGGTTCTAATTCACAGTGTGCTGAAACAATTATAGCTGCAATGGCAACCTAGGCTCACAGAGTTTTTCACCAATCAGATGAGGATACAGTATCAACAATATTAAGTATGTCTAAACATCAATGTAGACATTCAGTAGCTTAGAATCCACCTGTTGGCTGCTTTTGCTTACAGAAGCACAACAAAACTGTTACAGTAGCTGCCACATCATGTACTTCATGTCACAGTAGCAATTTTAAACTTAAACACATAAGCCATTCTAGTGTTGTTTTTGTCCTTTACGTCCCAAAATTCTTACTAAAGTCACAGAAGTACCTAAAGAGAAAAATCAACATACTGTATCAGAATCTGTGCTCATTTTTATGGGCTTGGTAACAGACAGAATTATCCTTTAAGTTACCAGGGTAGTACTGTTAACTTTCTAAAAGATAAACAAAATTCCCCTGTATTATAATACTCAATATTTCAGAGCACTAGTAACTACCTAAAGACTGCCCTAAAATACTGACTTTGAAATACAGGTTACTTTTTAAAAGCCTAGTATTTAATTCTCTATCCAGAGAACTAAAAACTCAATGATACATTAGACAACATATTCAGTGTGCATTGTTCTGTCGACAGGACTGTACATTATCTGAAGACAATGAACATATCAGTACCATAAACTTGAATAAAAGAGCTGAAGGAGGAAAAATTCCAAACTGTGGGTTTGACCTCTCCAAGGATCACATGGCTATAGTTGTAATAAGATGGAACCAGAAATAATAGCATTTTGAGACTGGGAAATGAAAATCCTGCCCACAAAGTGGATGGGAAATCACAAGATGCTAACCAAATAATTTACATTGTTCTCAAAGTTCATCTAAAAACGTAAATAGCAGAGGACAAAGAAACATGAACAAAACCGATTGTCAAAATATATGAAAGAATACTTCAGTTCTTTCTCTGTAGGTCTGTATACAATATCCATTTGTACTATATTACTAGTGTTTAGAGTTATGATTGAGATTTGCTTTTATAAGCTTAGTCTGAGGCTCACTTAAGTCAATAACAATTTTTTCTTCAGGTACAATACTTACAAATTTTGTCCTAGGTTAAGGAAGATATTTTCTGCATAGCTAAATGACTTCAACAGCAGCAAGGCATGCTAAAGACTGTGGACAAAGTGTGAAAGTGTGTGCATTTGTGTGTTATACAAGTACTATTTTCCCTGCTCTGTAAGCCATGAAGCAGCACAAGATATTTTATGCCAGGTACTGTAAAAAACACAAAAAAATAAATCTGTCAATCTATACTGTAGTTCATCTCGTCTGTGTGGAACACCTATTTAGTAAGCATATTACCTTGTCACAAAGTAGATTGAAATCATACTTTCCATCTCTGTATTTGTACATCTACATACAGCAATGACAGGGAGCAAAGCAAGAACTAATTACTGCTTCACAGCCATTTCACTTAAAAATATTGGGCAACAATTCTCTGAAAAGCAGCATGATTCAGGAATAGTTAATTCAATAAAAAAAATATCCAGTTGGCATGAAAAGGTCAGAAGCCATTGGACTTACTCAGAACTGTCAGAAAATAGCATATTGAACTGAAGCCACAGGAGAGCACTGACAGGAAAAACAGCACTCTCAGATCTAATTTGGTCAAAACATCAAGACCATCATTCCATCACTTGAAAAACATCTTTGGTGCAGTTAAAAGCTAAAGGTATGCTGCACTCAGTTGTTTATTTGCATGGCAATTACAGCCTTGTCAGAATTTTAAAATATGCAGCTTCAGTGTCCTTTTACTTCTGAAAATACTTAGATTATTTTCTAAGTAAAGCAAGATAATGTTAACCAAATATAGCACAATAAGCTTAAGTTCTAATACAGGTTTAATTAAAAAAAAAATAAATCTGAAGGCTATTTTCCATGACATAGTTAGCACAGATTAAATAAATAAAAATAAGAAAGCAAGAAAGAAAGAAAGAAAACAATATGCAACCAGCATAAACCACAGCTGTGAAGGGAAACAGAAAAAAAAAAGTGGCAAAACTAGAAACAAAATTTGCACCTTTTCCACAATATATACCAGTCAAACAGTCTCCATCTCTTTGGATTTGTGCTGAATCACAGCTTCACCAAATTCTGTTTTGAATGAAAAATGTTTCTCTTCACATTATCAGTGTGACTTTTGAAAGAAAAGTCACACAATAGAACAGACTGCATCCAGGGGAGTAAAGAGAACATAGAAGAAGGAAAGTGCTTGATAATTATATCAAAGTGAGGATGTGCAAACAGCAGACACTTGCCTGGTTGGCCACACAAGCTTTTACTAAGAGCAGCAAGCAGTGGCAGGAGCAGCACTACAGGTGACTGTTCCAAGGCAGCAATGCAAGATGCAAAGCACCCTTATGGACTGCTTCTATTGGGAAGAGGAAATGAGACAAATCTGTTGTTTCCAGCCATTTAATGTAGCAGACTCCCCGTAAGAGATGTGAAAGATGTGGTGTGACATATTTATGCACAAGACAGAGAAGAGGCAGCAGAGGAAAAAATATGACAGACAAGAAGTGTGGAAAATGGCTAGATGTTAGAATCATAGTCCTCAAAGAGATAATAATATAACGTTTACAGTAAATCAGGGAGTTTTGAAAACAAATGATCATTCTACTTTAATATTAACATACCTGTATATATATAAATATACATGTATGTACTGCTGTATTCATGTAGATGAGTGCTATACTCCATCAGAAAATATAGCTTTATGATAACATATGTTTAATAGACCTGTACTTAGAATATTCAGATGGACATGTAAGTGTTTCCAGTCTTGGAATAAATTTACAGTAACATTAAGAAGTATTAGAGCAAGAGACATGATTTAATTGAATAAAAGGCTTTTGACCACCAATTATTCTAGAAAAAATTACATAGAACAGAACACCAACCTGTATATATTCCAAAATAAAAAGTTGCAAATGCACATACCAGCAGAATGACATGAATATGGAATTCATAAAATAAAAAGCTGATATGCTATACCTGTTACCTCTCCATTTTAGATGTGTACAGAGTAAATCCCTGTAGATAACATCAGTCAACAGAACTGATCATCTCTCTTGCATTCAGCTCCATATTGACACTGCCTCCTTCAAAAAGGATGTTTCAGAAGAGGAGCCCATTCTGCCACCCTACTGGATGAAAGTCATCTGATGCGGTCTCAAAAAACCACAGTCAAGACCATTTCAAAGCTAACATTGGGATTTTTTCCATAAGGTCTGCCAGCATTTCTGTAAATTAGTTTGAGCTCATGTCACAGTAAAAAGGCTATTATCATCATCGTTGTCGTCATCATCATTGTTACTGTTTTTAAATTCTCAACATTACAAAGTCACCTAAAAAAACCTGATTGGGAAACAAGATGCAAGAAAGAAAATAAAAGTATCTAAGAATTCTTCAGTCATTTCCTATCATGGAGAAAGACACACTTTTTCAGAGTGATGCACAGGCTATCTGTATCCATTTTACAGTACTGTGAAGAGCTCTACTTCTCAAAATTTTATCTATATTTTATAGAATGACTAGAGGAACTCATAACATTTCATTCATCTTTTATTTTTCAAGCCATTTCCAAAATATGTTCAAGATGTCTTAGATTATAGGGTTGAGGAAGAAGATAAAATACTTCAGGAAAATACTCTAAGAAATCTAGAACCTGAGTTCACAACAAAGGACAATACTACTCAGTGAGGATAGGATTCATAGACCGTGGTGGAGAAGCTATCTGTAGGGTTTTTTCTGACTGGAGAGTAACAACAAGCAGATGTGAGGATGCTTGCTGAGGATGACTTACTGAAACAAATAATCATTCAACAGCATCTTTCTCCCACCAAACTTTAACACTACTGAGCAGGGTGCTCCCTTTCATACAAGATTATACCTGCCTCAATCTTCATGTACTTTGCAATTTCTATTCTGCTGGAACCCCTTTGGCTGCTTAAACTTCCCTCAAAACCAGAGAACATTTGAAATCACCTTCCCATCTCCTCAATCTAACTCCCATCCCACTGTTCACCTCCCGTCCCTTATTGAACTTTAAAAAATGTATTTATTTAAAATAACAACAACAACAATAGAAATAACAATAACACCACCATTTATGCTGTTTTGAAACCTGATTTTCTGCTAGGACTATCATCATAATTAATTTACTCCACTTGCATAATAGACGAGAAAATGTGACTTTATCTTTCCATGCTATTACATTTTGCTTTCAAATTTTCATTTTCCNTTCAGAAGAGGAGCCCATTCTGCCACCCTACTGGATGAAAGTCATCTGATGCGGTCTCAAAAAACCACAGTCAAGACCATTTCAAAGCTAACATTGGGATTTTTTCCATAAGGTCTGCCAGCATTTCTGTAAATTAGTTTGAGCTCATGTCACAGTAAAAAGGCTATTATCATCATCGTTGTCGTCATCATCATTGTTACTGTTTTTAAATTCTCAACATTACAAAGTCACCTAAAAAAACCTGATTGGGAAACAAGATGCAAGAAAGAAAATAAAAGTATCTAAGAATTCTTCAGTCATTTCCTATCATGGAGAAAGATACACTTTTTCAGAGTGATGCACAGGCTATCTGTATCCCTTTTACAGTACTGTGAAGAGCTCTACTTCTCAAAATTTTATCTATATTTTATAGAATGACTAGAGGAACTCATAACATTTCATTCATCTTTTATTTTTCAAGCCATTTCCAAAATATGTTCAAGATGTCTTAGATTATAGGGTTGAGGAAGAAGATAAAATACTTCAGGAAAATACTCTAAGAAATCTAGAACCTGAGTTCACAACAAAGGACAATACTACTCAGTGAGGATAGGATTCATAGACCGTGGTGGAGAAGCTATCTGTAGGGTTTTTTCTGACTGGAGAGTAACAACAAGCAGATGTGAGGATGCTTGCTGAGGATGACTTACTGAAACAAATAATCATTCAACAGCATCTTTCTCCCACCAAACTTTAACACTACTGAGCAGGGTGCTCCCTTTCATACAAGATTATACCTGCCTCAATCTTCATGTACTTTGCAATTTCTATTCTGCTGGAACCCCTTTGGCTGCTTAAACTTCCCTCAAAACCAGAGAACATTTGAAATCACCTTCCCATCTCCTCAATCTAACTCCCATCCCACTGTTCACCTCCCGTCCCTTATTGAACTTTAAAAAATGTATTTATTTAAAATAACAACAACAACAATAGAAATAACAATAACACCACCATTTATGCTGTTTTGAAACCTGATTTTCTGCTAGGACTATCATCATAATTACTTTACTCCACTTGCATAATAGACGAGAAAATGTGACTTTATCTTTCCATGCTATTACATTTTGCTTTCAAATTTTCATTTTCCTTCTTTATTTTCTCACTGGATCTAGTCTCTACCATATACTCCAGTGTAAGAAGGCACAATCAGAGAAACAATCAGAGCTGCAAAGAAGGAAATGGGTTTTGTAAACAGCACAATTCTATATGCCAGAGACTAAAAAGTCTACAGCCTAGCCACAGCTTTGCCAGTGACTTACTGTGGGAGCTTAGTCAAGCCACTCAACTACTCAGTTCCTCAGCTGTCCTTTGGAAAGCACTATTTTAGCCTAAAGTAAAAGCTGTTCCACATGCACGATAATTTCCAGTCTTTATTTTAACACAAAGCTCTCTTA
>VZTR01024589.1:5168-28316 GCA_013400775.1 Chaetops frenatus
TACCAAAAATGTGAAGTCATTAAGTTATGCAAGCAAAATTTTGAATAAATGAATGTATGCAAAGTGGGTTGAGTGACTGTTGATTTAGTGTTACCATGTGGATTTTTTGTGGTCAAGGTCTTGACTTTCTTTTATTGATCATTCACTTTCGGGACAAGGGTAGTCACCGAACAGAGAATGTATTTGAACAACCTTTTGCGTGTGATTAATGTGTGCTTGGAATAATTTGCAATGAAGTGCTTCAGTATGTATCCATTCNTGTCTTGTGGGAGTTGAACTTGGTGTTCCCTGTGAGTCCCTTCCAACTCAGCTGATTCTGTGATTCTGCAAAAAATAAAGGACTTCTGAGTATAGGAGTGGCAAACATAGAAAGGCATCTGGAATAATGAATATTTGCAGCTTGCCTCAAACCTAGGGCAAAGTTTCTCCTTAAACAAGAGAAAGCTTTGGTGAAGACAGAAGTTTGAGCTTTACACAGAAACAGAAGTGAGGCTTCTCATTACATTTTTGGAGTTAGGTTTGAATTTCTGTAATTCTTCTATTATAAGAACATCTGTTTAGACATTTTTCATTGGGAAAAAGTGTTTTTAGGAACATTCTGCAGTAAGACTTTTTTGCACCTATTACCTTTGTGTGGAAGTGTACAATAACGATCTCTGAGTTTACTTTTAAGAGCACCACTGACAGAAGTACTTGTAAGAACTTTCTTCCTCTTAAAATACTAAAATATTATTGAGCATAATTAACTGGCGTGCTATATTTTCGCAGTTCATTTAATGTTTATATGCAAGAATATATATAAAGTGCATCTAAAGCACTCAGCAGTTTCATTTATCGAGAGCGTTTGTCTCTAGACAGGAAAAAGAATAATCCTTTTCCTAGTGGGGAAAAATCCTTCTATTCCCTTAACTGATTGACTTGAAGAGGTATGGCAAAATTTTGTGTTCTTCTACATGCATTTCAGCTCTGAGAGTCTTTCCTTTCCTCCCACATAGGCTGAAGAGAGGTACTGCAGTACACTTTTAAGCATAATTCTGTTGTGATTTGCTAGTTGGTGAACTACTGCTAACACTCCTTCCTGTTTCACTTCTGTGTCTGCATATTTTTCACCCTCATATAAAGTAACTTAGAAGGAAAACCATTCTTGCTGCCAGATATTTCTTCTGGGTGATCCTCCATACTCCTTTTCATGTTCTTATTTTCTGTAATTTTTCTGGCTTTCCAGACAGTTTTTTGAAGCAACTTATTTAATATACATCCTGCTGTTATGGATTGTTTACTCTTTTTAATTTTGTTGCTCATCTTTTCCATCAGCAGTGTCTCCAGAAGTTGCTAAAACTGGTAGAGTTCTATTTGTGGCAGAACGTGAAGTGTTGTGCTGGGCTGGTGAAGAGTATTTCTTCAGTCCTTTGTCAATGATTTTTGTCTTCCACCCCTTAGCAGTTGTCTCATGCTTGAGAGTTACATTGGCATTGCCACTGCATTCCTTGTGATGCAGGGAGAATGAGGTTTGAAGTGCTGCTGTTGTCATCATCCATAGGTGTTCCATGGGGTGTGGCAAGGTGACCTGTCCTGGAGAATCCCATCTCACTAGGCTGACTGTTTTAGACTATCCGTGGGAGAAACACTAGACCTTGTGGGGAATCTGCTTCCTGAAAAAGCACATAAATAAAACTCATAAATCTGCAATCTTAAATACTTGAAGCAGGGTTCTCTCACATGCCCCCAGGCTTAAGAAAAAGCATTATAGGAACTCCTCAGATCCTAAGCAGTCCCTCTAGATATACTGCATCCTTTTGTCTCCTTAGTCTTTTGGAAAGCAATAAATTTTCACATTCTGTTTCCTTTTCTTTGTTACCTATTTTTTTTCTTTTTCCTTGATAATTCAAGAGCTTGGATGTGCATCAAATTAGAAAACTCTGGTTTTCTGTTGTTGCTTTCTTAATACTGCTCTGTGACCATGAGGCTTGGTATGGGATTCATTTTGTATTTGCTTTAAGATGTAGCTAGTCCTAAAAGATTGCATTCTAGATTCAGCTTATTTGGCATGTAAAGTACTTCAGTTGGAGTTTTGGAATGACTAGATAATCAAAGGTGGCAGAGAGCCATCAGTAGCAATCATTAGCTTTGTACAGTGATGAAATTCTTATATGCCAAGACGAGTTGAAACAGCTGTCTTCTTTCCATACCTTGTCTGCAGTAAAACACAGGAGCTGGAATAAGGGAGAGCTAGTTCCAGAAATATCTGTTTTGAAACCATAGGCTGTTCAATTTCCAATTTTAAGAAAAAAATTACTAGAGGGGACAAAGTTTGGAGTGCTTTTCTGCTACCTGAAGGTATGAATAGGATTCAAAGATTGTTATGCGCTGAGAGGTATATGTTCAGGATAAATACCAGGAAAAATACTTGCCCTTGTGGAAAGCTGCAAGTCTGTAATTTGGGTTTCTTGTATGGCAGAGATTATAGGTCATGTTGTCACAGAATCCTAGGAGGTCTGGGTTGAAAGCGACCTTGAAGATTATCCAGTTCCAATCCCCTGCCAGGGGCAGGGACACCTTGCTCAGAGCTTCATTCAGCTTGGGCTTGAACACTTCCAGGGAAGGGGGATCCACATCTTCTCTGGGTAACCTGTTCCAGTGCCCCACCACCTTCTCACAGTAAAGAGTTTCTTCCTAATATCTAATCTAAATCTACCGTCTTTCCTTTTAAAACTGTTGAATTTTTTCAATCACTACAGACTGCTGAAAGGCCTACCTCCCTCTTTATTATAAGCCTCCTTTCAACAATGACTGGCTGGTTCTCCTTGAGCCTTTTCCTCTCCAGGCTGAGCCACACCACTTCTCTCAGCACTTTTTCATAGGGAAGTTGTTCATTATCACTGCATAAGACAAATTTTGGATGCTAATGATCTTGGAAAATGCTTTTTTTTCCTCAAATAGTGAATGAAATAGACTGATTGACTGTATTAAGTTTTATTTCCTTTTTACAATTATAGCAACAAAATCTACAATCACACACAATTTAAATATACATATATTTAAATTAAAACACTTTAGATATATTTTAAAAANAAGCTGCAAGTCTGTAATTTGGGTTTCTTGTATGGCAGAGATTATAGGTCATGTTGTCACAGAATCCTAGGAGGTCTGGGTTGAAAGCGACCTTGAAGATTATCCAGTTCCAATCCCCTGCCAGGGGCAGGGACACCTTGCTCAGAGCTTCATTCAGCTTGGGCTTGAACACTTCCAGGGAAGGGGGATCCACATCTTCTCTGGGTAACCTGTTCCAGTGCCCCACCACCTTCTCACAGTAAAGAGTTTCTTCCTAATATCTAATCTAAATCTACCGTCTTTCCTTTTAAAACTGTTGAATTTTTTCAATCACTACAGACTGCTGAAAGGCCTACCTCCCTCTTTATTATAAGCCTCCTTTCAACAATGACTGGCTGGTTCTCCTTGAGCCTTTTCCTCTCCAGGCTGAGCCACACCACTTCTCTCAGCACTTTTTCATAGGGAAGTTGTTCATTATCACTGCATAAGACAAATTTTGGATGCTAATGATCTTGGAAAATGCTTTTTTTTCCTCAAATAGTGAATGAAATAGACTGATTGACTGTATTAAGTTTTATTTCCTTTTTACAATTATAGCAACAAAATCTACAATCACACACAATTTAAATATACATATATTTAAATTAAAACACTTTAGATATATTTTAAAAANTTCAAAAGTGTATAAGCCTGTGACTTTTAATTTATTTATCATATTAAGCATAGTAGCTATGGCCATGATCAGAATGAAATCTGATTATGTGAAAACAGGGTCTAAACATTCTGCTCTAAGTCATACTAAAATCTCTTCCACTTAGTAAGTCATCCTTGTGGTACTGCTGAATGTTGCCATGGAGGTTAGTAGTTGAAGAAGCAGACAAAGTAATGTAAGAGAAGAACAGACAGCCAAATGAAGCCCAAACATAAAGTGAAGCCTGTGGCACACTGTGGATGGTGGCCATGCTGGGCTTCCCAGCAGAGTTCCTCTGTACCAGCATTTATACAGCTGAGAAATTCTCCCTCTGGTCAAAACAGGAGGAAAAAGGTGTGTTTGCATTTTTCTTTTTCTCCCCGAGTAGTCTTTTACTGTAGGTACCCCGACTTTCAAAATATTTTTTTCCCCAAGTTACTCAAACTCTATGGAAGTAATTGAAAAGAGGGTTATCTGTTTCTTGAAATATTAACGTGGTTGGTTGAAATACTGCAAATTTACTGCATAACTGAAGTAGAACTGGGGAGGGAATCCCTGCCAAATTGTAATTAGGCTGGGACCATAAATTGCTTTGAAACAATTTCCCTCCTTTTTCCACTTATCTTTTTTGGGTTTTTTTTCAGTGATGCTTTTATGAATTAATGGTGCATGTGTGATTCTTTTATCCTATTAGTACTGCATATGCATACTGCAAATGTGAGCTTAGGTGGCAAGGCCAGGGGAACAGTATGCTTTAGTTCACTGTTTTGTACCACAATATCCTGTCTAAAGGGCAGCAAAAGAATCTGCATCTGCCCAGTTTGTTTCTGGTTTTATATTCTGTAAATATATGCCAGGTGAAAAGCTGAAACTGTAGTTCTCATTCAAAATAATTACCTTTGAGAGGCAGTTTTAGTTTGTGTTGAGATGTGCATCCTTACAACAGGTATTCTTTTTGTGGCAGCTTCAAAATAACATGATGACATTTAAACTAATAGAATATATGAAATTGAAAGATTGTTTCTCTTAATACTCTTTTTTTCTTCCCCCTTCCCCTTTGAAAGGAATGAATGTGATTGTGCCCTTCTGTACACCCATCTGGATCAGGATTGAGCTTGTGAATTCAAAATTTTGATTTTAAATTCTATTCTTTTGCCTTCAGCAGTGCTGTAAATCTGCAGCGTCTTCATTAGGATTGACAACTTTAAATCAACATCACGAGTCAGAGTACTGCTTTTTTTAATATTACCAGTCAGAAATTGATGCAAAGTAGCCATATCAGTTAGGGTCCTTACTGAGTCACCAATGTAGAGTTTAAAAAATACTGCTAGCAAAATCTTCCATTTATCACTTTATTTAGATAATAGCTGTGTTTTCCCTTCTCTATCCTCCTAGAACATCTACATCACTCTTTTTTTCTTTATGACATCATAGAGATTAGTTTCTTCATCTCTTTTGAGCCTGTCAACTGAAAGAAAATTAAAAATTCGTTCAAAATTCATTCCAAATTCATTCAGAAATGAACTGGAGATAAACTTTCAGTATATCCACTGGCATTTTTATGTTATGGGGATAAGATACCTTTGTAACACTGTCAATCTAGTCCAGTTACCATCTGGCCCAGTGCTACAGGGCTTAAAAATTGCTTTTGTAATAAAGGAAATCTGATTGCAGGGGAATTTTACATTTTGCTTTTAAAATTTCCTTTGATGATAATTTCTGTTCATGCTAAATTTCCTGGGAGAGAATTTGGCCCTGTCTTGTACGTTTGTGTCGTATCCAAGTGAGAGGCAGTTTAAAGAACCCAGTTTGGTTATTCTTGTGATAGGAACGATTTTGTCCAGCATTTGTAGCTACATCTCTCCTCACACTGGTCCAAAAATTTACATAAAGCAAATTATTCTTAAAGTATGCTAAAAATCTGGCGATACTTGCTTTTAGTTTGTTAGAATTCTGTGCCAGACTTTAAGGTGCATTTTTGATTTACATAAAAGAGACTTGTGCTAATTCATGTATAATTGTGGGTTCATCATTTACCTCAGTGAAGGCAATACACATGACAAATCTTTTGAAATTTCTGTAATTTTTTTGCCTTGTCTGTGGCTTGTCCCTGTGTGTCCATGTGTTGTGTCATCCCCTACCAGTTCTCACTTGAGATGTATTTTCTTTGGGCACTGGGTTTTCAGTGCCTTATTTTTAACTTATGGAAGGAGGATTTAAGAGCATTTTTCATCATTTGTATTTCAAAGTGTAGATTTAAGCATTCTTTTATATTATTTTTACATCTACCTGGAGCTGCTGCAGAAAAGCTGTGATAAAGTTTATTCTGCATGGGAACAGTAAAAACCAGTGCCAAGTGTAAGTGCTGTTTTCACTGCAGCTAAAGAAAATTATTACTTTATCTGCCTGAAGTGTCATAACCTCCTGTTGTTTAGAGGTGATTCTCACCATGGCCTTGTAGACGTAAAAGCTTAACCAGCGCTCAAGTAATTCTCTCGATGTCAACATACTTCAGCTTGTCAGCTGCCTGCCTCACTGTGCCTTGAGTTACAGCATTGTAATCATTGCTGCATTAAATCAGCGCTCTGAGCCACCCTTGCAAATGGAGGTTGATAGGTACCTGCTCTGCTGTGAGTGAGAACGTGTGCCTTCAGCACATCAGGCAGCAAGAGAGAAGGGGAAATTAAAACTGGGAGAAGGAAAGATGAAGTAAGTGGAAATGTAAAAGGAGAACAGAAGAGAAGGTTGTTTAGCCTTCAGCAGCGATTAGTGATTTATTATATTAATTTGTAAAAAAACCTAAATCTCAAGAGTATGTGTACTGCAGTTTAAATTGCTTTGTCAGAGTCTTAAATTCAGCATTATTAAGAAAGCAACTCTATGTGTAACATTATCATGTGCTCACATTTTTATTTTTACCTGTAATTTCATAAGATTTTTATTCCCTAGCAGAACCAGTGCAGGATGTTATGCACTGAGCAGAGGATTTCTAATCTCATGGAATAAATTCATAGACGGTTTTGAAAAAAGCTGAAATACAAATTTATTCAAATTAGCTTAGTGAAGCAAATTTTAGGGGTTTGCTGGAAAGAGAACATCATGTACATCAGAGAAGAAAATTATGTATCTGATTATTTGAGAATTTGCATAGAAATAGGAAATTATGCAGAAATCAAAACTTAATGTTCATTGGAGTTTGGACAAGGGCAGTAAAGAGACTTGGAGTTACACAAAGTAGAAAATGAAGGCAAAATCTCTGACATACTCTACTTCAATTGAGATTATATCCAAAGAAAGATTGAATTTTTTTTTCTGCTTTTCTTTCCCTCTCCCCCTTTGCATACACCTGTGGAAGGGATCTTTGCTATTCATTCTGTGTGAGACACTGCCCTTTAAATATGTTTGATAATACTGGATATATTGAGATCCATAACACTGATTGATGTTGAAGTTGGTTTTTTAATGTGGTTTTACCATCCTGAAATATTTGTTTATGCTTGCACCAATAAGCAATGCTCAAGTAGATTTTAACATAAGTAGGACATCATGTATGTTTTTCTTGAAACACAGCTCATGGATAAAATTTATGCTAAGGGTAATAAAGTTGTTAGCCTATAAAAAGTGTCTATAGTTATATAAGACAGGGACAGCAAGTGTTCACTTACCCACTTGTAGTCAGAGAATAAGAGAGTAGTGCCAAAGTAATTTTAAAGCCACCCACCAGAAAAGAACCATCATACTACTGCACATAATACCAGTGAAATGTTTTGGAAAAAGAATACCGAAGTCAAACGAGAGATTATTTTCTACCCTTGCTGATGCCATTCCAAATGAAATGAGCAGCATGGTACTTGCCTTTGAGTTTCACAGGAGAAAAATTAAGCAGTCTCTGAGTGAATTTTAATCAGGCTGAAATTTATTTCTTGAGATAAGTACAAAATGTATTAATATTTCTCTTTTTTCAGAAATCACTTTGTGTCTTGTCACTGGATGTGACTTTACTTAAAGATGTAAGATGATACTACAGATGTTAGATGAGCTTATGCATAAAGAGAGCCGATGTAGAAGAAGGTGCAAAAGTGAAGGGAGAGACATTAATTGCAAAAGTTAAAATGTTGAGGAGAATTCTGTGGAAAGGTTTATAGGAAAGGCAAATGTACATGGGCCTTTGAATAAGGTAAACAAAATCTTTGAATTAGAGAGGCATAATGAAGTAACGAGACATTTAGAAAAGCAATACATGTTCTCAATACTTTATAACTATTCTGAAATAAATGTAGGAGGATTACAAAAGTAAACATCACATCTGAAAAAAAAAAGAAGGTGTGATAGGCAGGTCTATGTTTAAGCAATCTTGTTGAAATGAAAAGCAAATGACATTATAGTGATGCTGTGAAGCAGATCTAAAAGGCAGCCCAGAATCTCCACACTGCTGACAAATGACTAATTAAAACAAATCAGATTAACCTTTTGTGTTAAGGATAGCTTTAAAATGTTCGTGTAATCTTAGAAGAGAAGGAAAATTTGTCAGATTTGAAGGTGAGGCATGATTCAAAAACTGAGAACCAGGGCAACAGAGACAGTAAAAGGGTATTGTGCAACTCATTAGGGACTATTTGCCTGCAAGGTAGTAATGGACTCCTTCATGAAGCAAATTGTTGATTCTGATGCAGGTAAATAATGAAAAAGTAAAAATATGGCTGCGGTTCACAAACACAAGTTTGTGGCAGACAGAACATGGGATAGCCATGGAATAAGGAATTGCCAGTTAAAGATCAAAGCAGAAAGGATTGCAATTATACCAAGAAAAGGAGGAAGGGGAAATAAATAAATAAAACAAAACCAAGCAGAGCCCAAACAAGCTCTATAACTGCAATGAAGTAATAGTAGAGAAACATTTCTAAAACCAGGAAATGATTTCTTGTAAAGAGTAAAATAAATAATTAGTGAATTTTATTTCATCCCAGCTATAGGACAGAAGTATAATTTTGTGGTAATTAAAAACCAAAAAAAGCAGAAAATATTTTATTTCCCAGCCAAGCTTCTTCCCTTGTAAAGTATGTACTAGGTACCTTGGAAAATGGATTTTTGTGCAAATTACATGACTCATCTATATCCCCAGGGAGTGAAAGAGGGTGGAGAAAGAAAATTATTTCTTTTTATCAGTCTTAGTGATAGAAGAAAGGGAAATACTAGCATTGCACTAAGTAAGCTAGACAAGTGATTCCATGTAGCTGGCTGAAATAGCATTACCGTACACTGCATTTCACCAGATCTACCTTGCAACTGTGTGCAAGTGGTAAATGTTTCAAAAAGGTTAAATCAAAGCACTAGACTTTGCAGTTGTTAGTTATTTTCATTGAGAAGAGACTTAGAGATTAAATATTCCTTGAAGATGAATACATGAAAACTAGCATGCTTTTAGTAAATGTAAATGGGGTTCTCACTGCATAGTGAATGGAAATGGTGCCTATCTACCCAACATACCACAACTCAGCATTTCCCTAAGAAAATTTTCAGCATAGTGAACATTTTGGAATTGAAATAGGTTACAAAACTTTTGAGAAAGTGTACCTTAATCACTGTTGGAGGCACAGAGACAAATCCCCATTCTTCAGTGATTTTCTCCAACTTCAGTGTCTGGGGATCCTTTGTAGTGAAAGGATATGAGCCAATGTGACAAGATCATCTTCTATGCCTTCTATTCCTTCTGTGATTTGTCTTTCAATCTCTGGTTAACAGTCTATGAATTGACTTCAGATGCTGCATTTCTCAACAGCATCCTGCTTCAGCTCTGTCCTCAGTAGGGAGGCACTTTTCTGTGCCTCTGTGTGTCAGCTCTGGTGGAAATCATGCCTTATTTATTGACTTAATCAGTCCTGCTCTCTGCCTGGTCTTGTTAGCAATGTTCAAAATGACTGGCTGCTGTCAGTAGTAATTTCATTACTTCTCTCTGTCTTGTGACAATCCGTTGACCACACTAAGCACAAGTCAGCTCATGGCAGTAATAAGTGCTGCATTACTCCACTAAATGGTTTATTTGGCATGTGTTTTCCAACCAGACATGACAAACTCCCCAGGTGGACTTTACAGTTCTGCTATCTCTGGACTGATTGATTTTCACCAAAAATTTACAGAGTAAGCACTTCCTTTAAATTCTTGAAGTACAACTTCAGGTACAGAAGGATATGGATTTCTGTCCGGTAATGCTTTTATCTTTGTATCTTTTGAAGAAATTGAGATTATAAGTGTTGAAATCCCAGACTTCATTAATATTTTCCTGATCTTTGCCAATACATATTAGTTAGTTGTTTTCAAGTGAGCTATGTATTGGTTTTTTTGTGCTCTAATAACCCTGATTTCCATGAGATCCAGTTGCTGTTATTAATGTTAGACTTAAGCTTTACTCTTATGGCCGTGTACAGCAATGTTTTTGTATAAATATAATTGACAGTTTAGAATCAGTGCTGAAAAATTAGGATGAAGTTCAGATAATATTTGCACGAATTTTAACTCTACACATAACAAAACCTGTCTCTTTTGTAGAAAAACTGGAAATGTACTGGAAAAACTGCTGCTCCCTACAGGTGCACATTTACTGACAAAGGACGTTTTAAAAAACAGACATTATATGAAGGGTTTCTAAACGTGTGTGGTACTTTATCAGTTCACAGAATCACAGAATTCAATATTTAAAATAAAAGTATGTAGTAAGTTTTACAATAAAATCTGATACCTGGGGAAGAATTTCTTTACAAGATTTTTGCACAATTTGCAGTATATTGTGGTGTTTATATTTTTCAAAAATAGCTGCTTTGCGCTGCTCTTGAAGGTCAGTGTTAAAGAAGACATTTAAAAATCACTCATTCTTTTTCCAGTATAGCAATTTTTCGTATAAGCTTTGCTGAAATTCTCTTTTCTATTCAAGGTATTCTGTCTATCCAGTTGATCTCAAGGCTTGTAGTTGTAAAGGATAAGAAAACACTGTTAATGCCAATAAGAAAACAATAAGCATGGTAAAATACCTGTTTTTGTTTTATCTTTTTCTTAACCAAGTCACAAAAGAATAGGAAAGTGTTTTGAAGCAGAACACTGTGGTGTTACATTGCAAATTGCGTTCGGTTAAGAAAAATAATAATGCTGCAAATCTGTAAATACTTTGCAAAACATGTACACAGGCATTTGTAAAGCCTAGATTTGTGATAAAACTTGATTGCATCTACTCATCTTTGTTGTATATCGTCTTTGGTACGTGTCTTTTGATGTACCTGATTTCATACCTTAAACTGTTCATAGGGAAAAGTTTAGTTCCAGAAGAGATAATCCATACAGTAATTCATACAGTACAAATTCTATAGCTATGAAAGAGGAGAGTTCCATTTTAAACAGAATAATTCAAAATGCTGATAATGAAATGGTGGGGTTTTTTCAGTCCAGCAGTTCAGATCTAGCTGACTGTCAATTATCAGTTGGCAGATGTTGATGAATGCATGTGTAAGACAGTACAAGCAGGCAGGAGATTGTGAACCACTGTTGATCCTGATGCTATCTTATTCAAGAGGCCACAGGTCCACTGACAGTAGACAGAACAATTTTCAGGCCCAGTGAATACTGTGTCCTCCTTTGTACTGGATATGGGCTATCTCAGATAGCCAGAAGCTTTGTAATGAAGCTGGAGTTTTAAAGAGAAACAAGAGTCTGTATTTCTACAATCTGTTATGCAATTTATGTGGGCCTCATTACTGTAATGCTCAGAGAATTATTATTTTTAGTACAAAAATTCTTCATGCAAATAGTTAAGCAAAACGTCACTTCTGAGGAAACCTTTGGTATCACAACTACCAATTTAAATCCGTATTCTCACTAACATGGTTTAAGCAGTTGGTTATTTGTACTCTGTGTACATATAACTTTATTTATCCTAAATGTGCAGTGTAAAAGTAGAATTTTAGCTGTTATGAGTATTATTTACATTTTTTTTCCTACAGATTTCTTGGTTTGGACCTTAGTCTCAAGGTATCCACTCCAAATTTCAAAATTTATCCTGATTTAAATTTTTTTAAACTTATATACGTCATCCTGCAATATGTGTCTCAAAAGCAATTATACCTGAACACAAAAATAAAACATTGAATACAAAGTTGTGTTGAGGATTTTTGGTACAGAAAGAGTTCAGTTCACATCCACCAGCTTAAATGGAGCTTAATAATGTGTGATTGTTGCAGTCAGAGAGCTTGTCTAATGTGACAGACTGATGGCACTTTGCCTTGTCACTCCTGAACACCAGCCTGTCTGAAGGAGGCAACTTTGGTTCACTCAGCGAGTGCTCTGGTCACATTCCACTGGTACCTGCCAGTAATTATGAGTAATTTGCTGGCCACTTCTGAGATTCCTGCGTCATAAAGTGTTTGGGAATATTTTTTACTTCCTTTTGATGTACTTGCAACAACCAGCATTTGTTGGTAGGCCATTGATCTTATATGCTGCCTATATTGCATGCCTAAATAGGAAAGGGAAAAATTATTTGTTCTAACAAAACGTTAGATCTTTTGTTCTTTAAATGTAGGTGTTTTTAAGTAACAGAGGTTTAGTAAAATAGCTTAGGGAGTGAAGGAAATAGTATTCCTCCAACTATTCTTTCATTTACAAATATCCTTTTGTTTAAGCAAAATCTTCTGTATAAAAAGTAATTCTAAACAATTAATCTAGCAAACCATGTCACTGTGTGCGATCTTCACAAAATTATATTCAGATTCCCTGTCAGACCCTCTGAAAAGGGAGGGATAGAAGCCTGGATTTTATTTCATAGTAATTGTTTTATCTTCTTGTTTACAATGGACCAGTTTATCACTGTCATAGTCTTGAAGTTAAATCAACTCGTTTGCCAGTATTAAGGTTACTTTTTCTATTTTACCATATTCATATTGCTCAAATTCTCTGTTGTTTCATGAGCTCGTGTAGCTATTTTTTTACATTTGGTTAATAAGATTTTATTTTGAGCCTTTGTAGCTTTTTATTCAATGCTTAAATTTCATGTAACTTGCAACTGCTGAGAGGTTGCAGTGCTGCCTTGGTTATGCATCAAGCCTGTTCCATAGCTCCACAGCATGGAGTAAAAACAAATGTCTTGTTTCTGTAGCAAGCTCTGGTTTCTCCGATTCATGCAAAAACAATGGCTTTCCATGAAAAACACATAAATTTTCCCTGCATTAAGCTCTTTATGTGGTTTTTTTCCTCTTTTTTTGTCTTCTAGGAATGGAGGGCTCAATTCAATTACCTTAACATAGAGGCTTTATGCCATTTGAGACAGCCCAAGTTTTTAGGGTTCCAGTACAGCAGATATGACACAGGACCTACAAGATACTCCTCCTGAGTGTCACCTGGACTCCAGGCAGGACTACATAAAGGCCTCTCAAGCAGCAGTAGACACCTGTTGTTGGTTACCTTTAGTGTAGTTATTTTTTAATTGAGTATTGTGATGAGAACAGCTCTATTGGGTCTGACTGTCCTGCCCCAAAAGTTGCCAAATATAAATTATCAGAAAAAAAGGTTTGAACACAGCAAGTTTACATTACCTATCTCTTTAGCACAGTGCCAGCCTAAGGCACTTTCCAGAAAAAGTGTGGTTCAGTGTGTTTATTTAGTAATCTTGGTGCATTTTTCTTGCCTGAAACCATGTATGAGTTTAGCAACTGTGGGAGCATTTCACAATGACTTCAACGGCTCAGCAATGTACGAAGAACCTCTTCCTTTTGTAGTGGAATTTACCACTCACTCACTTCATCTGCTGTCCCTGTTTGTTCCTAATCCACACTGCCTGTGCTTCCCAGGCTTTCAGAGTTTTCTCATTCACCGTCTCAGCTGTCTTCTCTGAACTGAAGAGTTCTGGCATGCATCCTTATTCTCGACGTGGGGGCCATTCCTTGCCTCTGATTGTCTCCGTTGCTCTTCTCTGCATTTCAAGTTCTGCTGTATCCTTTTAACAAAGGGGTGCCAGACCTGCTCACAGTATTCAAGATGCAGGTTTCTGTTTATTGCCCAGTCATTTAGTCTTGCGAGGGCCTCTGCTGTTCTCCCTAATTGACCATTTTCTGTAATATTTCAATTTCACATCATTAGCAACTTTCATTACGACCTGTAATCCAAGAAAAGGAATGAGCAGTATGAATATGTTTAACACCCTAGCTTGCAAAACAGCTATTTCCTGGAATTTTTCAGTGGTGTCTGTTGGAAGAGCTTAATCTCTCTGCTTTTGTTTGTCCTCATATAATTAGTCACTCATGAAGGAACCTTCTATCTTGTGTAATATCTCTACAGTTTGCCCAAAAATGTTCAGTGAAGGACTTAAGAAAGGCTTTGGCACAGGCTGACACAGCATCATTTTCTCCAGCTTGAGACATTACATCCCAGATGAGTGGTCTTACTAGATGGATGAAAAACTGTGTGGAACATCAGACCAGAGGTGTATCTTGTCTTATTTAATTCTTCATCAGTGACATGGAGCTGGAGATGCAAGGCATTCTTGACAAGTTTGTGGATCACAACAAACGGTGAGGTGCACTCAAAGCACTCGGAGACCTGGCTGCCATTCAAATGAGCCTACACAGGCTTGATGAGAGAGCTGGCAGGGACCTGTGAAATGAGGCAGATAACTTAGTCTTCTTGAGCCTGGGATGGACGAACTCTGGCCATCAGTACATCCTGGGCAGCCACTGGCAAGCAGCTCTGCTGGAAAAGACCTGTAGGCTGTTGTAGCCAGCAGCCTGAGCGTGAGCTGGCAGGATCTGGTCCTGGAGCCAACTGCATCCTGGCCTTCCTTAACAGCAGCACAGCCAGAAGACTGAAGGAGAAGTGTATTGGCTTTTTCTCAGCACTCATTGGACTGTGCCTACACTGCCATGCACAGGTGTGGGGGACAGCCCAGTACAGGAAAGCTGCTGATAAACTGGGGCAAGTTGAGCAGAGGCCTCCAGGATGGCCAGTGGCAGGGGTACTTGCTCTGTGAGAGGAGGCTCAGAAATGGGGCTTGTTAAGCCTGGAGAAGAGATGGTTTAGGGGGAACCTAGCAGCCACTTTCTTGTATCTGTGAGAAAGTTATGGAGAAGACTGAGGCAGGCTCTTTTGCTGAGATGTATGGCTGGAGATTGATTCATTAATTGAGAGGAGATATTTTGGCTTGACTTAAAGGGAAGAAAAGTTCACTGTAGGTATAATTAAGCAGTTGAAGAGATTGCCTGGAGAAGCGATAGGATCTTCATTCCTGGATGTTTCAAGAGCCAACTGGCCAAAGCCTAAGCAACCTGGTCTTGAATGTTGATCACCTGGCTAAAGCAGATTTTCCTCATCTGCTTGAATCAGGATGTTGGATAATTCTGAGGTCCATTCTGACATAACTAATTAATTTTGTATGATCATTGTTCATTTTTTACTTGTTTATTTATTAATATTCAACTTCTACCTGCATGTTTATTAATATCCAGCTTCTTAGCTAAAAGCAAAGTCTTTTTTTTTTTTTAAGTAACTGTACTATGGAAAACAAATTTGTTCATGTTGTCATTCAGCACTCACATGATTGAGTTCTTGCATTACAATATACAGACATAACTAAAAAATGGGTAAAAATATTATCATTTTTAAGGGATTCTAATTTGAAAAAAATCCTTCTCCCATGCACTGTAGGAGTATTATATCATCTCCTTTTCCAAAGGAAAAAAAAAACTCAACAATTAACTCTATCATAAATGCTGCATACTTAGCATAATTCTTTTTGTACTGAATCAGCATGTGGATATATTTCTACTGAAAATATTGTACAAAAAAATCTCAGATGATGCTTAATCCTATGTGTGAATAAAAAAAGATACAGGCAAGCTTGGGCTTGGATGTTTTCATGTCAGGGACAATTTTTAAGTCCTGGATAATTACACTTATCTTTCCAGAAGAAGTTTTGAATAACCTTTTGATTATATAGCATTTCCCTGATGAGCTTATTTGTTGGTATATTTATTATGCATCTCAGATGCAATTCATCTACCTAATTTTAGCTACCTGAAAAGGTAGTCACTGAGTTTAAAATAGTTGCCTAGGCACCCGCTTCAGGTAATAGAGATGATTCTTCCTATCCCCAAACATGAGTCATGCTGTCTGCCTTAGAGGCTTGACATGTGATAGAATTAACCACTCTGCAAAGCACCTGCGTTACCCTATTAACTAGAAGGGGACTTCAGGCAGCTAGCTCTTCCAGGAGAACTAGTTTTATATGGGTATTTTGCAAACCTCTACATTCAGACTCATCCTGTGTCACTTTTTCCCCCCCCCCCAAATATCATGGAAATACCTGGGAGAAACAGAAGTGAGCCCAACTAAAAAAAAAAAAAATTAAATTGCTTTAATCTATCCTTAGACTTGGTAGCTGATGCAAATATCTATTTTGGCATAGGATTTTGTAATATAATTTGGCTGGAACCCATATCTGTAGCAGATACATACCTGGTATGATGACTTGTTGGAAACATGAAGTCAGAACCATCTGTAACACAGAGTGGGTTGTTTGCGGGACATGATGGAGTGGTGATGCTTGGTTATGGGAGTTTTTATTTGTTTGGAGTTTTTGGATTTTGTTTAGGTTGGAATCTTCCTGTTGTGGGGTTTTGTGCGTGTGTGTGTGTGTGTGTGATTTTTTTTCATTTTCTCCATCTCTGTATATCTCACAGGAGACATTGGTGGCTGAAAGGTGTTGATAACACACCTGAGTTTCGGGTACTGCTGAGCAGAGCTGGCACAGCATCAGTGCTGTCTCTTCAACATTCCTCACATCAAGGGGCCAGGGGTGAGCAAGATCCTAGGAGGGGACACAACCAGGCCAGCTGACCCAAATTGACCCAAGGGATATTCCACATCATATGACATCTGCTCAGATACAAAAGCTAAGGAAAGGAGGAGAAAGATACAACATTTGCAATGTTTGTCTTCTGGAGAGACTGCTATGTGTGCTGAAGCCCTGCTTCCCAGGAAGTGGCTGAACACTACTTGCTAATGTAAAGTAGAGAATAAACCTATTTTTTTTTCTCTTTGCTTGTGCTCATGAAAACTCTCACTTTTGCTTTAGGAAACTGCCTTAGCTCAGCCTATGAGTTGTTTTCCATCTTATTTTCTCTCCCCTGTCCAGCTGGGAAAGGCAGTGGAAGAGCAGCTTGGTGGTCACCTGGCCTTCAGCCAAGGTCAACCCACCACAGTGTCATTGGGAGACTGGAAACTCTAGAAGTGATGTGTGTGAAATAAGACTCCAAACCTATTCTGGAATTTCCTGTTCTTATACTTCTTTTGTTTGATTGTTAGCCAGACTTAAAAGCAGATTGATATTGGATACATACCTCTTTTCTTCTCCCTTGGCAATATATGAGTCCTCTTCAGGACAAGTCAGATATATGAGTTTGTATCTACTTCAGATTAAACCAGATGAAATCTGAAGTATTACTTCTTTCTTTTCTTTCAGAAAGTAATTGAAAGCAAATTCGTTCTTATGGCAGCAGAACTGGGTGTACTTCATAGAAAACTCATGTAATTGATAAGCACTTCTAAAAGCCCAACTTGAACTCCTGGACCAAAGGTGATAGCAATAAAGCTTAGCATTCAAAGACTGCCTGTAGCTGAACAATGAAAGCAATATCAGATCAGCTCAAAATATAGAATATATCTGATGGTTTAAGGTATAGGACAGGAAACAGCTGTCTGTGTTGTTAAGATGTCTCTTTTGTGGGCAATACTGTAATAAGTTTTAAGTCTAGTGGATTAATTAGAGTAACTTCTATTGAGGTTGTACATTCAAACATCTCTGGCAAATTCTGACACCCCTATTAAAAGAAATGGATAATCATGAATACAGCCAGTGATAAACTAACTTTGTATTGTCACTATGTTTAGTATTTTCATTCAATAAATTTTTCATATGTTTGCTGATCATAAATTAATGATTTTCTACTTGCTTAAAATGTTTTAAAATTCTTCTTTAATTATTTTAGAGTGATCATGAAGTTCTACCTCAGCTTTGAGTCACTGTTAATCTCTTGGTTTTTCATTGCTGGCTTTACTGCAGACAAGTAAACTTCCAGTTGAATTTTCTTTCCTGTGCGTGTCTGGACTAATAAGCCCCAAGTATCTTATC
Source organism: Chaetops frenatus (assembly GCA_013400775.1). Taxonomy (NCBI): domain Eukaryota; kingdom Metazoa; phylum Chordata; class Aves; order Passeriformes; family Picathartidae; genus Chaetops; species Chaetops frenatus. The sequence goes on from VZTR01024589.1 coordinate 23,075, forward strand.
AAATAACAGTATCAAATAACTTACGAATAATGCCTGTGAATAATTTATTTTGTAGTCAGAAAATATTTACATATGTCAAATTCTGTGCTTGATTGAAAGCCTTGAATTCAGTAGAGATCTGCATATTATGCCTTGATGATATTTTTTTCTAGTCTTTTTGTAATCTGTAAAGACCTTAGGCCAGTGGATCTTCATTTGCAGTTAAAGGCTCTAGATATTTCTATAGTACAAATATTTTGTTGCTGTGCTCTGTAGAACAGAAACACTTCCAGAGATTCCACTTTCTTGAGAGATTTTCTTTGTAATGCAAACAGAAAAAGATACTCTCCAGAAATACAAATCTTGGAAATGCCTGAATAGTTAAAGACAGGGAGGAGTGTGTGTGTGTGCTTAATTACAAGACAGCTGCTTGGATTGAGTATTTCAGCCCAAACAGTGAGCTTGTGAAAAGTGTAAGTGGCTCAAAATAGGATCTTAAAATCAGAAGTGCTAAACACTGCAACCAGAACTCTGCCTGCAACCAGAAAATTGTGAAACTTCCTCACCAGCTTTACATCATGGAATTCCACCAGAACTGCTCTTCAAAATTGCTTCCGGCAAATTTGACTTCCTCCTGTTGCTGACTGCTTTTCTAGAAGCTGTGATTGTCTCAGGTCTGCACTGCACACCTTCCCCCTCTTCACCAGCTTCATTTAATTTCCTGTCATCGTAGTTGAGGGAAGGGAAAGGAAGAAGAGGCACAGGGAGGAGTGGCACCTTCTTTCTTGGCTGCCTTCCCATATTCTTGGCCTCCTCCCCAGTATCATGGGATATATCTCTGGCAGTATATTCCTGAATGTGATGCTTGTTTAACTTCTGCAAACGTTTTTATGGTAAAGAAATTTAATTTTCTGTTATGATGTGTAATTTGACAGGATGAACGTGTAATTAGAATCCCAAATACAACTGAGATTCTGTGCATATAAGTAGATTAAAGATTGCTGCATATAGATTCAAAGTATGTATGTAGGAAGTTAAAACTAGGTAATGTAGAGAGCCAAAATCAGCACTGGAAAATGTGTATAACTTAAAACAATTGCATGTATGTCTTTTGATGTGCACTGAAATATATCTGCTTTGAGTGGATGTTGCTGCCATTGCAGACAGTGCAAAGGAATCCAGTGCTGTCTTAAATCAATTTCACAATGAAAACGGGAGACAACAATTATTACACAGGTCCAGTTTAACCCAGCAAGGCAATTTTAAGGGCTTACACATTGCAGTAATTTGGCTTTATTTCTGTTGAAGACTTGGACAATAGTGTGTGTTTGAAAATAATATTCTGAAAAGAAAGGATGATTAAAAGGAGTTGATTTGCATGAAGATTGGGATACACTCTCAGTCTATTTGAATGTTTAAGGGAAAAAAAAGGAGTATTGTATCTTTGTAGGGCTACACAAATGGAAGAAGCAGATGCTGGAAGATGTGTACTGAAATGAATATATTGATTTCTTTTCTGTTACTGCTAATAACTTTGATTTAGGAAAACAGAGTTACACAATGCATAATAAAATTCAAGTACATGTAAGTCACTGGTGATTTTCAGTTCTGTGCAACTAGTTGGCTTAAACCCAAGTCATTGTTGAGAGATTACTTCCTTCCTATGCTTAACTGCCACTGCGACTTTATTATTGTTTCTGATATTTTAGCATAGCCTTTAATAATGGGCCCATTACATGGGAACCAAATTTTGTACTGTTATGTGTTCTTGACAAGTCCTGTGAAAGTAAGCAGGCCCCTAATAAAAGACAGTGATATGACAATATTGTAAAAGAAGGCCTAGTTTTAAGCTTGTAAAGAAAATTAATCCAAGTTCACTTGCCCAGAATACTTGTAGGTACAATAAAATGTAATCATAATTAAAGTCCAATTTATGTTGCTATGTAACTCAACTGTTTATTATACTCACTGAAAAAGGGTCCTGTATCTCTGTTCTGAGAGAGTTTGTGGCTCTTTAAGCAACACACCTCTGACACTGAAATAAGGAATTTGCTTCTGATAGTGTTGTGGGACCATTCCTTTGGGCGAGTTATGGTGACACTTTACTGTTTTATGAATCATTTGATTAATCTGTTGATGTCATGTGAGTTTTCACTTGTGGTCTTGTAGGCAAAATGGCCATGGATCAGCAAGACATGAAGTACATTCTTCACAAACACAGTTCAAACCGTCAGTGTGAGCCTCCTTCCTGCTTTAGTCAATCTGTGTTTGGAGAAAATATCTGTTTAAGAAACAGCAGAATCCTTATCTCCTTCCCATCTTTTATCACTTAACAACAAAAATATTAAAATTATCAATTTCTGCACTTAGAACCATAGAATGTTAAGGGTTGGAATGGACCTTAAAGATCATCTAGTCCCAATGCCCCTGCCATGGGCAAGGACACCTCCCACTAGACCAAGATGCTCAAGGCCTTATCCAATCTGGCTTTGAACACTTTGCCAGGGTTGAGGCATCCACAACCTTCTTGGGCAACCTGTTCCAATGTCTCACCACCCTCACAGTAAAGAATTTCTTCTAATTCTAATGTTTGTACCGATTACTCCTTGTCCTATCGCTACAGTTCCTGACAAAGAGTCCCTCTCCAGCTTCCCTATAAGCCCCGTTCAGATACTGCAAGGTTGCTATGAGGTCTGCACAGAATTTCTTCTTACCAGGCTTAACACCCCCAGCTTTCTCAATCCGTGTTCCTGGAAGTGCTTCAGTGCTCTTAACAACTTCATGGCCCTCGTCTAGATTTGCTCAAACAGTTCCATGTCCTTCTTATGTTGGGAACACCAGAACTGGTTGTAGTACTACAGGCGGGGTCTCACAAGAGCAGAGTAGAGGGGCACAGTCACCTCCCTTGTTCTGCTGGCCATAATCTTTTTGATGCAGACCAGGATTCCATTGGCTTTCTGGGCTGTGAGTTCATACTACTGGATTATGTTGAGCTTTTCATCAACCATCACCCCCTACTCCTTTTTCACAGGGCTGCTCTCAACCACTTCTCCCCCCAGCCTGTTGGCGTGCCTGGGATTACCATGACCCAGGTGTAGGAACTTGAACTTGACTTTGTTGATCTTCATGAGATTTGCACTGGCCCATCTTCCCAGCCTGCCAGGGTCCCTCTGGATGGCATCTCTTCCCTTCCTGTGTCTAACACACCACCCATCCTGGTGTTGTGCTTGCTGAGGGTACACTCCATCCCAGTGTCCATGTCAACAACAAAGATGTTGAACAGTATAAACCCCAGTACTGACTCCTGAGGGACAACACTGGTCTCCACTTGTACAATGGGGCAGATCACAACCCTTTGCCATCCAGCCAGTTTATTTTCCACCGAGTGGTTCATCCATCAAATCCACATCTCTCCAATTTCGGGACAAGAATGTCATGCACGACAGTGTCAGGCACTTTTCATAAATCCAGGGAGACGATGTTGGTTTCTCTGCCTTGTAAAACAACTGCAAAACAACTGGCTTGGAAAGAGTTATACGAAGGTTTAGGTTTGTTCATACTTTTCCCCAGTAATTTTTTTCTACTATTTAACAGATTATGTGACTCGATGTATTGAAAACGGGAAGAAGACAGACTTAACATAGCCAGTCTATTATAAGTCTTGCAAGTGATGTATTCTTAACCGATATATTTTAAGAATGTGCTCAACATATATGTATGATGATAACACTGTAAATTGATACCCTTTTAGTGTGACAGAGTGAAGGCTGAAACTGTTAGACTAATTACAGTTTTATACAATTTAAACATACATTTTTTAATTCTTTTCTGTCAATAAACTATCTCCTGGATAGTATAATTTTTGACTAGAAAGGAAGTCAAATAGAAGATGCATACTGTGAAGGGACACTGGGTTCAGTTTAACTGTGACAGGGTTAGTAATTTCCAAACTTTCAGACAAACTGTGAAGAAAATGCAGTTGTCATCACATTCTTATAATGATTGTCATTGTTGATATAAGTGTATTTCAGTTAAATTCAAACTTTCAAACTTGGTTTGGGTATGTAAATTATACTTAGTAGAAAACCATGCATTAATGCAAGGACTTCTGCCTCTGCTTTCTGGCAGGCAGAGATCCAGAAATGGTGTTCTACGCTACTGAATTTTTTTATGACTGTGTTTCTAACGGACTTTATTAATTAGTGTTTCAGCAGAAATTTCTGTCAGTGGTTATTTCTATGAAAATCCAGATTTCATGCTTGGGAACACATAAAATATTCCTCTGTATAGAGTTTAGAAAAATGGCTAGGATTGTACTGATGGAATTTCTGGCTTGTTTTCTCCATTAAATTGTACATACTGTCATATAGATCAAAGAAGTTTGGCTCTTGGAAGAGCTGAATTCAACTCTGATGCGTTTTAGACTTCTGCTGTATCTTAGGTAAGATACTTTGCCTCTTTGGGACTCTATAGTCTTTCATGCAGTTGTAAGTGTCACATGATTTTGGTACCCTGTTAGAGAGATGATTGGGTCCAGGAGAAAATCTGGGTGGATTAGTGCAATGGTTGCTTCACACATCTCTTTTCTGCAGGGGTGACAGTGAATTCAAGGAAAGAATGCAGGTGGGTCAGCACAGTGTTTCAAGCTGGACTGTGTGCAGTCTTGGTGTGGAGTCATGGGGGTCCCCAGAGCACTCTTTGGTGCTCTTGGATCCTCTGCGTGTTGGTGAGGTGGTCCCTAATCTTGCTGTAAGGTCATGAGGTTCTCACCTCTCACTTTTGTACTCTGGTTTCCTACAATATTAAACATCCTTAGTTGTAGGACTGGGCAGGGAATATCACATTGGTAATAAGTTCTATCAGGTCTTGATCTTTTCTGATTTGCAATTACTGCTCTCACAGTCTGTTCCCGATACAGAGTCTTTGCACTTTTTGATGATTGTCAGGCAGTTTGCATAGTTTGGCTACCTGTTTTCTTCAGCACACAAAACCAATTCTCTTTTTCAGGACAGGTGGCTGACTATATTTCATCTGCTTTTGCCACAGTAAAGAGCTGTTTACCATTTACTGGTTTATGCTAACAGCTATCCTGTCTGGACATAAACCATGCTAATTGCTACAGAGAGTGAAGAAAAAGAGGCTAAGTTTTTTTTTGGTTTTTTTTTGTTTGTTTGTTTGTTTGTTTGTTTGTTTTTTTGTTTTGTTGTTTTTTTTTTGTTTTTGTTTTTGTTTTTGTTTTTGTTTTTGTTTTTGTTTTTTTTTT
>VZTR01024589.1:28403-56725 GCA_013400775.1 Chaetops frenatus
TTTTTTTTTGTTTTTGTTTTTTTTTTGGTCCCAACTTTCTTGGTCATAAAGTTTGTTCAGGGAGCTTGCCATTCTGCAGTGTTATTTGTGGGGATGCCCTAGACTCTCAAAATATTGTAAAGAGTTTATGAAGCCAAAAAATCAAAATAATGATGACAAAAATTCATAAGGATAAACTTAAAATGATGCACATATAGAGAAGAACAGTAATCCCAACAACATCCCAACTTCACACAGGAATCTGATTTGGGATTTGCTACTTTTTGTGGGGCTTGGGCTGTGTGAATAAGCCCCTATCAAAAGGAGTGAGGAGATGAGAACCTACAGTTCCCATTAGGAGTACAGGTCTCTTCAGGAAAATACTGAGGAGATGTTTTATTGTCATGCTCCTCTTTGGCTGGAGGAGGTGTATCCAGATGTTTGAAAAAGCAGATGTCCTTACCTCAGCAGATCCCTACTTCAGTGTGCAGTGAACAAGTGAGTAGATGCTGTGCCCATCTACCAACTCCTTATTTAAGGGGTACAGCCATGGAAAGACCCCCCTCAGTGATTGTTGTCTTGGTTCCCTAGTGCTGCCCTGCCTGCCAGACACTGTTGTCTCGGAAACTCAGTCTGAAGATATGTTACAGAGTGCTGTATGGGGCTTGGAAGAATGCATTCTGCTGTCTGGCTCTAATACAAGGAAGAGATGTGAGGCAAAGAGGATCTGTGCAATTCAGTATGATATATATAAGTAATCTCCTTAACTGTAGGAATTAGTGAGGAAGTAGATTAGTCCTGAGATTACACCAATACCAGAACTGTCTATCCTCCTTCAGGTTCAGAGCCATGGGAGACATGAAGAGTAGTCAGCATGAATCAGCCTGCAATTTAAATTTAAAGTAGCAGTAATAAAGAGTCTATTTTGGCAAGAACCTTAGTGGATTATTTGCCTCAGTCTCATAGGGCTCTGCTTTTGCCTTGCTATTTCTGTTCTTAGTAATGAACATGTGTTCTCAGGTGTTTCTGCCATTGATTCCATCTCTTTCATTATGAACTTTCTTTTCCTCTAATTACTGTTGTTGGTGTTGGGAGGAATTAGTCATGGTGTGGTTGGGGTTTGACTCTGGCCAGCAGCTAAGCTTTTGCCCACTTGCTTTGTAACCCACTACAGCAGGATGGGGGAGAGAACTGGACAGGCACAAGTGAGGAAAAAACCTCCAGTGAGTCAAGATAAAGACAACTTAATATGTAAAAGGGGGAAAAAAGTACCAAATTATGCAAAAGCACTCACCACCATCAGACTGATGCCCAGCCAGTCCCCGAGCAGCAGCTACTTTGGAGAAACTGCTCCTAGTTTATATGCCAAGCATGCCATTGTATGGTATGGAGTATCCCTTTGGTCCGTTGGAGTAGCTGTCCTGGCTGTGTCCCCTCCCTACCCTGCTGTCAGGGAAGAGTCAGAAATAGAAAAGGCTCAATTCTGTGCAAGCACCACTCAGAAGTAGCTGGAACACTGTTTTTTAATCACAGTATTACCATATGAGCTTCTATAAAGAAAATTAACTTCATTCCACCACAAACAAAACATAATTCCACTTAATTTGGCAATTCACCCCGAGGCAATAAATGACCAATTGATGGAAAAAAAAAACCAAAACAGCAAAGGGACCCTTCACATTATGTTAATGTCACCTACACCTATGGTGACTATGTAATACAAGATTTTAAGAATTCATGGTAAGGACTGTCTCTGGCTTTTGTTTGTGGATATGCATTTTGCTTTGTATGCTTGAGGATATTGTCATTGTCACTGAAGTAAGAACTCCTGTTCCCTCGGTAACAGCAGCAAACAATATTCTCTCATTGGATTCCATGAATGAAACAAATTTGCTTGATTTATGAATAGATTTTTCAGCAAAACTGAAATCATGTTTTGTAAATCCTCATGCTGAGTCCTCTATAATCCTGAGAGGAGGATGAATTTTTATGCTGGTTTCTCTATGTGATTGTATTACTAACTCTAAATGAAATATATTCTTAAGAATTTTAGGAGGTTTCTCAGTTCTCAGATGGTGCATGCTAGCTGGTTAGGGTAAATCCTTACAGATTAGGATGGTGGTTTCAGGACCAATGAAGCAGGAAGAAGCAGCATGTGGTTTATCTGTTCTGATTAATCACCTATTCAGTTGCTATAACATATTGACAGGAGGCTGGAGGTAGTGAACTGACACAACTCTGGCTTTGTGGTTTGGGTCTGATCTTTAAATCTTCATGCACTGGTCAGCAGTGGTTCTGGCTCTGGTTTGAGAGAAAAAAAAACCAACCAAGGATGTACAATTAGACTGCCTTTGCCTTTTTTTCAAGGTCCTTTGGGCCAAATGCTGTACCTTTTTCCTTTTTTTCCTATTTGCAGAGCAGGAGAATAGAGATATTTGAATCAAGACACAGGGCAGAAGTAGAAAGTTCCTGAGGAAGAAACTTTTTTGTCTTGAGCTATAGTCTTTGGAATGTTTCAGGAAATGCCTTTTTGAGTCAAGCATCTGTAGAAGAGAAGGAAATTTTAGGTATTTCATATTTATCTATCAGACTTTGAACAGATTAAGTCAAGGAAAATATTGGAGGAAGTTTTTCAGTATAGCTTCTCTTCTGCCAGGTTTTAGAATGTAGTTGTCTTTATCCTTTACTGTGACAGTGGGGATCTTTTCTATCTTCTACCACACTTCTGCAAAGAGCAGGAAGGAAAAAAAAGAAATTTTATGATTTAATAAAGCTGCACCTCAACTTTGCCTAAATCCTAAACCAGAGAATTCTTTTTCACACCCTTAGAGGCCCTAAATACTTATACAGTATGGTTGAAGTAACTAAGTGCAACAAACTGAAGTCACAAAACAAAACAAAAGCCAAGCTCATCTGTCGTGAGCAAGGAGATGGATGAGTCTATGGACAAAGAATAATCCCAGAAAGAAAACAGAGCTCTTGCTCTTGGGAAAGCCCTTGTGATGGGTTAGCTAGAATAAGACGAGTGCTGACTGATCCCACATATCTCTGATCCTTAACTGAGCCTAAGCCTTTCCAAAGGTCTTTAAGATGCCGTGTCTCCTTTAATTAATCTGTTTTCCTGATTTAGTAATTTCAGCATAGGAGATATATGCTTTAGGATGTTGTGATAACTACTTAGGCAATCAGAAGACTTTTTTTCCTTCAAGGTATTTGACAGGTTCTGGCAGTTTTTCTTATCTTACTGTTGACTCAAGAGATTATCAACCTATTTTTAAGAATACTTACCCAGACACAAATTGTACCAGGCTTGTCAGCTAAGATAGGACAGTAACAGAAATCTGCCATTTCAAAGGGGTCCCATATTTACAGACTCTTTGCCCTGTTTCACTGTCTCACAGCTGAAGGATTCAGATTCATTGCAGAAAAATTCAGTGCAGCATTAGTAGGTATGTGTCCTGCTGTCTAGAGCCAATGCTATCTCAGCCTTCAGTCACCTCTGTAGTTTGAGATTACTGAAGAAATAATAGGTCATCTTTCTACTGGAACTAATTCCTTGCGTATCTAAATTCTCAAGCAGCACCAATTTCTAATTCTTCCAGTTGGAAACTTATTCAAAAAATCTGATGCAAATATATTTGTTAGTCTACCAGTCATATGGGATAATTTTTGAATTGACTTTACAATATGTTATAGTGAGAATTACTATTTTGGGTATTCTTTCCTGTCCATATCTGCACCTAATATGACTTGTGATATACATAATGATTTGCAAGAATGACCAGGCCTATTTAATTCTGTGTTGTTCTGACTCATCATTCATACCCACTGAATTCTTAGCTTATCAGAATGACTCAGTGAACATCATAAAAGCTTGTGGGTTTCATGTTCATAGAGACAATGCCAAATCTATATTTTTTTGGTTTTGTTTTTGTTTTTTTTTGCTTCTCACAGTTGTTAGAAGCTGGTATGTTGGAGCTGTTGACAACTGTACCCTTTCAAACAGCAACTGTTGTTTGTATATGCAGGGAGAAATTGAGGTTTCCTGTGGAAATTGTGCAATTATTATGTAGAACATCAGAGTAATTTATGCATTTATTTTAAAATTACAAATAGATAGAAACAGGATCAACATTATCCCTTCTAACATCATGACATTAGTTTAGATATCATAAACAGTAAATTTAAGTGATTTAGAAAAAAAATGAAAAATTATTTTCATTTTACACTAAGCCTCCATATTTTTGAAACAATAGAAAAAAGGTAAGAGCAATTCTAATATGAACAGTAGAAATGCCTCTTATTAAATGCTAGTCATAAAGTAATATCTACAAAGCATGTTTAAGGTAGAGAAAAGGAAGGAAAAAGTTTTTCTTGATGCATAATTGCATATTGGATTATTTTAAGTGGCTCATTCTTGTCCAAGGCTACTTAAGTATCATTTGTGGCTTTCCAGATGAGCTCAGTAACATGCCAGATTTGATTACTGTGCAGTAAGACAGCATGACTTACACTTTCATAATGAATGCACTCACTGATTAATGGTTCATTGTACAGGAAGAACCCACTGCTGAGTATGTGTTTCTTACTGCAAGATCTTTTTTTTAAAGGAAGATATTTGGATTTTCTGATTTCCATGATTTGATGCAGTTGCTAGTGTAGTGGCTGACTTGGCTTTTGCCTTAGATTCTCAGACACTGTGGAGCTGGTTGGTTTATTTTGAGTTTTTTTAACCTATATGCACTTTCTACCCATGAAAGGGTGATAAAATCTTAGACTGTATAAACAGCATTAACAAAGTGACTTTTAAAGGAACTTCAATCTAATATTTAATGAAATAAAGGTCTGCCTCTTTAAGCAATATTCCCTCCTTCTTTAAGCATTGATGCTGCGGCTTCTTCATTCTAGATTTTTTTTTTTTTCTGTGAATGAAGCTTGGTTATTTCTGATGTGAAGGTAGAGAATAAGGTCAGTGAAAGGCCGATGTAACTACCCCATCTGAGAAAGAGCAGAAGGAGTGGCAATGTGTAGAGAACTATGCCACCAAACTACTTTCACCAATGACATTTCCATGGCTATTCCTGTTTGGTTCCTTGTTTAGTAAATCTCTGCCCATAATCGATGCAAAGTGTGTGTGCAAAATTAAACTTTCAAGTGCAACCTCAACATCTGACATTGTTGTTTTCATAGGCATTTTCAAATCCTATAAATATTTTGTTTATCTAAGGATTTATTTATGGTGTAGAATGTACCTCTGTGCCTGAGTTCAGCCTGAACAGACTTTTGCAATTTGACCTTGGAACTAGCTACGTTGGTTGTATTACCTCAGACAAGGCATGAAATCCTCCTACAATGAAGGGTTTCTGCCATCCAGCATCCACTGTCATCCCAAGGGTCACAGAAGTCTTGCCATCTTTTATTTTCCAGTTCTGAATGTCATGCTATGACTGTTGCCAGACATTTGTGTGATCTAGTCACAAACTGATGGTCCTCTGAGATATCGAGGTCAACCATTAACGTAGCACTGTGAGTCAACCACTAAACCATGTCCTTAAGCACCATGTCTACATGTGCTTTAAAACTTCCAGGGATGATGATTACACCAGTTCCCTGGGCAGCCTGTTCTCATGCTTGACAACCCTGCTGGTGGAGGAATATTTTCTAATCCAGTTTAAACCTTTCCTGGCACAACTTGGGGCTGTTTCCTCTTGTGGTATCACGTGGTACTTGGGAGAAGAGACCAAACCTAACCTCCTTTCAGGTGCTTGTAGTTGTAGAGAGTAATAAGGTCTTGCCTGAGCCTCTTTTTCTCCATGGTAAACAACCCCAGCTCCCTCAGCTGCTCTGGACTCGCTCCAGCAGTTCAATGTCCTTCTTGCTGTGAGGGGCCCAGAACTGGACACAGGATTTGTGGTGTGGCCTCACCAGTGCCGAGTACAGGCTGACAATCCCTGCCCTGGTCCTGCTGGCCACACTGTTGCTGACAGTGGCCACCGGGACACACGTGGATCATGTTCAGATGGCTTCCAGGTCCATTTCTGCCCGGCAGCTTTTTACTGGGCTTCCTCCTCACGTTATCCCTGTTCCAACGTGGGTCCATCCCATGGATCACAGTGAAACACCAACCCCGCCGGGGTCTCTCCCTGGCCGCAGGGCCATCCCTGCCGGGCCTCTCCTCGGCCCCGGCCCTGCTCCCGCTGTCCCCTCGGGGCTCGCAGCGCTGTTTCTGGCACGCTTCCCCCGGCTCAGCCCTGGCTGCCGGGCAGCGTTTTGCCCTCCCTTGGCCAGGCTTTCTTTCCCCGGGGCTCTGGCCCGGCCGCCCGTGGCTGAGGGGCTCAGCCGTGCCCTGCGCTGGGGCCGCTGCAGCCGCTGGCACCGCCTGGGGCCGGCCCGGGCAGCCCCGGCACAGCCCGCAGTGCCAGTACCGGGACACCTGCATCCAGGCGGGGAGAGGGTGGTCTTGTTTGGATTTATAGGGTTTTTGGTTAAATTGAGAAAAAGTTTTTAGATACTCTTAGAAGGACAGGGGGGAAAAAAATTAAAATACTCAAACTCTGGACAGAATTTTGCCAGTGCTTTGGAATACAGGGACCCATGAATTATTTATGTCTGACTTCCCAGTATGTTCCCAAAAGGCTGGTAGTATTTTCCCTGTTCATCTGTCTGTGATCATCTAAGATTATAATTCAGTTCTCTCAGGAGCATGTATATGCTCTGACTTACAGAAACTCATCTGTGTTTTGGCGACACAGATAGGAAATAGTGTTGCTGTCGTGGAAATGAAGTGTAGCCAATTTACTTCTAGGAGTTTCTCAGCTATGGTGTACTCTGTTAAGCTGCTTAGCTTTTATTTTTCTTCTGGTACTCGCTCTAATTTTCCTTTTGTTTTTGGTGCTAAGTTCCCAGGAGTGTGGGTTAAAAGGCTATCAGCCAACTTACTCTATGATGAAAAATGAAAAGAATTGGGGTGACTTTTTTAGGGAAGGGAAGCCAGAGAAGAAGGAAAGGTACCATGGTCATCATCATTATGTGGGAAAATGCTTTGTTAAAGACAACTGATGGAATTATTAGGTTTTTTTGTGCCCATGCTGAACAGTGCAGAAAACAGGGAGATTAAATGTATTATATTAAAGAGCAAAGCAAATTTTCTACTGATAAGGCCAGTGGAGCCTGGAGCAGAGGGAGGTGGCTAAGAGAGGCTCAGTGAGAGAGAGGCTGTGCAGGACTAGTTCTGTGTGTCAAATATGTGGAATGACAGGAAAAAAGATCTGTCTTGTCTAGAGATTTGGTAGTGGGCTAGGGGTACAGAGGCTCATTTCAGCCATATTTTTGTAATTCTACAGTACTGGCAGTTTTAAGTCCCAATGAAACCTGAGAAAGTCCAATTTCTTATGCTGAAGACTGAGCTAAGTAAAAAGTTAATCTCTGAACAGATGTGCAAATGTGAGCACTTGCTATGTTGGTGTTTGCTGTCGAAACACTGTTTCATGTTGTTGAATCATGTTTTGTTGTTTGTTTTTTTTTAAATCTAACTACCTTCACTACAGTAGTGTCTCTGTTGCATGTGAAAATTCATTCTGTGTTTGCTTTATGTATGGTATTTCTCATACAGATTTAAGTAATGAAAAAATAACTGTTAGAGTTTATAATGTTTACACTTCAGCTGGATATCACAGAGCTGTAGATCCAGGGACACTGGCCTAAGTGCTATCGGCTGCAAGCTTTCCCCTTGAAGAATGGTAGTAATAAACTGGACTCATGTAATAGATATTTGAAACTACATTCTCTGTCCAGAAGAAATATTTTAATTGGGGCACAAAACATTCCTTTAAATGTCAGAGACATTTATTTTGATTTCTCTGTTTCTAGATGAAGAGTACATGTGCAGCATGCCTTTTTTCCCTTCCCCCCTCTTTAAAGATCCATATTAAAAAAAACCCCAACAAAACCAAACTACTAAAATTATGGAAATATGCAGTGGTTGCAGAATGTTGGCTATTGTCCAGATATTGAGCCTATTTGAAGCAAGTACAGTTTATAACAGTAGTTGATTGTGTAATCAGATATTTTTTTCCATTTAAAGTGATACTTGCAAATGTAGATAACTAAAGCAGTTATTGAAGCGATTTTTGGTGGAAACAAAGAGTTTAAAAAAAACTTACAGCCTAAAAATTAAAATGTACTGAAATTGAATATAGCCCTAAAAGAAGTTAACAATAGCAGCAGGCAGTTGCTGCCTGTCTCTCATGGATGTAATTGTTTTGAGCTCACATAAACTGTTGTTGTTATACCAGTAGCATCTCTTTGGTCACAGAGCATCTTCCCCGTTGGCCATACAGCCTTGCAGTCCCTCACGAATACACTTTAAATATTCTGGAGCGTTTGTGCTAGGACAAGCATTTTGTGTAGCTCTGGACTCCCTGTCTCGTTTACTTTGCTGGGTTTTACCTCCTCGGGCGAGTGTTTTTGAAACAGCCGATTCAGCAGAGCCTCCCCGCCGGGGGGGTCAGGCAGCCCTGGGGGAGCCGGGGATGAGCTGAGCAAAGGGGCTTTTCCCAGGAAGTTTCCTCACCACTGCAGGGAAAGCAGGATGCAGCCCTGGGGGAGCTATTCTCAGCCAGTGCGCCTGAAAACATTTCACCAGGCGCCTCCTTCAGGGCTCTGGTGTTTCTTCCCAGCCCAGTGCAGTCTCGGGATGCAGTCCTTTGAGCCTTATGCTGTTGTAATTCCTTGTGTCCCCTCTGTGAGCTGCCCCGAGCAGGAAGCACGGCTTCCCAGCACCTGGAGAGAGTGTATGCAAGGGGGATAGGGCTGCTGCACTTGTCCTTGCTCATGTGCCTGGATCCCTGGATCCTGGATGTCTCACTCATGTGGTCTCATTCAGACTTCACAGGCTCCGGAGCTTGTTGCATTACAGTGATCTCTGTAAATATCACTACAAAATTAACTACTAGGCTACAAAATCAATTATTATGCCTTTTTTTTTTTAATGTAAATAACCACACCAGAAAGAAAACTACTTTTGTTTCTCTTATGACAATGTAATTATTAATTTACTAAGAAAGTAAAATAACTAAATTGCTTGAAAGCAAGGTAACAGAATAAGCATTTATTTGTGTGTGCCTACATGTCTTTTCTGTAGTACTTTACAAGACAGTAGCAAGTTTAAATGTATGTCACAAAGAGTTAACTTCTTAGAAGCTGTTTCTTTTGTTTAAAAGAACAAGAAAATGTAATTCAAGAAGTCCTTTTAGATTGAGGTATTGGAATTGTATAGAAATTTTGTACGGTCTGGTTGTACTTGAGATAGAAGAAGGCAGGTATATCCTCCAAATTTTTCTAGTTTAGCTTCAAAGAGTGTTTGTGTCTGGAGCAAGGACATCACCGGAGCCAAAGATCTGGTGTTCACCATTGTCAGTAAGATTTGCTTACAAAAAGTAAGCTGTATGAAAGTATGTAGCATTCTTATTTAAAATTATATATAATCACATTCTTCAATATATAAACTAATCTGGCCTGAAATTTAGGGAGATTTTTCTTCTAACAAATAACTGGCTTTTTTATGAATGATCTGTGTTTTCATGTTTTTTGTTTTGCATATGTATGCCAGTGTCTTGAGGTTCAGAAAGCTTTGGAAAATGCTACCCAGCTGGGCTAACTGTCTTCTTGGGCAGCACTGTGGCTTCAGAGACAAAGCTTTATAGAATGTCTTCTTCCCTTCTTTTAGAGTCTAATTTCCATGGCAGACTGGTGCAGGGATGCTTGGTCTGGGTATTGAATTTTATATTTGCTTTTACCAACTACCCGTTCCTACTGTTTTCAGTCTTCTCAGTTCTTCCAGAAAAAGCTCTATTATGATATATTTTAGCAGAATAGAGCCAAGGCAGGAGTTTTGCTTCTGATGCAAGTGGTGAGTGCTCTGAATATCCCCACTGCTCTTTTGGAGGCCCATCTAGCTGGCAGCCTGTGGGCCACTCCTCTTGCACAGAGTAATTCTGCTCCCACATGAACACGATTTTATCCTATCGTGCCTGTGCATAACCATGCAAGCTGCCCCTCTGCTCCTTTACTTCTGGAATGTGGCACAACATGTCTGTCTCTAGAGATGTGCCTATAGTGACATTTAAACAGAGATAGCTTAGCCCTGAGAAAAGGTAAATCATTCCACAGTCATGCACATCTAAAAAAAAATGCTAGATGTGCCTTCAAATGCTAAGATTCTTCCCTTTTTTGTTTGTTTGGTTGGTTGGTTGGTGTTTTTGGTAAGAGGTCTCAAAAATAGCTAACTACTGGTGTGCTATTTTTCTTAAAAATACTCAGATAAAATGTTGTCAAAATCACCTTCTAGATTAGAAAAAAGAGTATGAAAGTTACCTAGGCTTAAAATATAATACATGTTAAATAAACATATGTGTTAGCAAGTCAACACTAGATAGTTAATATTTCTCTCATGTATCATTTGTTGGATTTCTGTTTGCAAAGTGTTTCATGATTCATTACTTTCATGATACTACAATTTTATGCTGTGTGGTGCCACTGGAATGCTCTACAAAAATCACAGCTATTAATTATTTGAATCGTTCCAAATGTACTGATGGTGACTATTTCACAGTAAGACTGGGAGATAATTTAATAATTTTTTGTTATAATTAGTTCAGAAGTTGTTTTAGTTTTAAATAAGTGTTATGTTCAATATTACAGAACAGAAGCATATTCTATAATTTTTATCTTATATGAGTGCTGTTATTCTTATATGTCTATGAGTCTGATATTTATCAGGTTTATGATAACAAATACATTGTTTTATCTTTCCATGAACTGCAGAAACTATGCCTGTTCCAGACCAGCCCTCGTCTTCTGACAAGACAAGTTCCCTTAGTCCTGTGTTGAACACATCCAATGGTGATGGCTCTGAAACTGAGACAACCTCTGCCATTCTAGCTTCAGTCAAAGAACAGGTAGGCAAGTGATGCATCTGCAGGCTAGAAAACAATAGTATGATTTACTGTGGGTTTTTTAAATAAATGTTTCATAGTTGGTATCTGAATCATTTAGTTCACAAATGCATATTCCAAAGAATGTTAACTGTTTCTTCATGTCTTAGTATACTTCTGTAAGCTTTCCTACAGTAAATTTCATGTAATTTAATTGAATTGCTCATTTTGTTCTCCACTTTCGCTCTTTACTATGGATGGTGGTTTTCTGATACCTCTCCTTTCATTTTTGTCAGTCTGTGTTTGGAGTTACAGTATACAGGCATGGCATGTAAGAGTTACAGACAAATGAATTGTGGAGAAGATGTGTTATTGTAGAATTTTTAAGAGATTAGCAACTGCCTTAGGATTTTAAAATTTATATACGAGTTTCTGGGGTTTTTTGGTAAAACCTGATGTGAAATTGTTTCAGGGCAAAACTGGGTATAGATAGAGGCACTCAGTTTTGCATTATTAAAACCAAAATATTAGAAATTTTCACAGAAATGGTCTTCAGTGTGATGGTCTGCTTGATGCTAATAAGACAGGTTTGGACAATTTAATGCACATTTTTGTGGGCTGAGTGTCAGAGATTTTGCTTTTAATACCTTTTTGTACATGAGGAGATGGTTAATATTCCAGTTAATGCAAACAACTGGTCTCTGTCACTACCTCCTTTGGTTTAACCGCACCAACAGGAATTCCAAAGAAAGACACTAAAATCAGCTGCTTTTAGGCAGCTTTCTCCTTGCTGAAGGTGTCTAAATTAGTTCTTCCATTACCAAGTACTGATCTTTCCCTGCCAAAGACATTCACTGCTTCTTGATTTAAATTAATGCATGAATTCAGCTTATGATATCTCTCAGCACTGGAGTATCAGCTCTTGGGTCGTAAAGATTTTATAAAAATTATGACATTGCTCTTCATTGATTTTTTTGTTATATGCCAGTTCTCTCTTTTGAGTGTTAAAGGTTAGTCATATTTTTTGTTCTGAAAAGAGGAGTTCAAAAAAAGAAATTTTATAATGTGGAGTTTTGTTTTGAGATTTATGACACATCATTGGAATTAAAAATTGCCAATGGTTTAGATGTTTGCATTCTCTTCCATGTCAATAGTATTTCTTGGGCACGTACCAGTGTTTCAGCTTGTGTCACTGCATTATTTTGTTGAAAAATACCTGCCTTACTTTTTGACTATCTGATCCTGAAAAAGTGTACAGGGAGGTTACAAAGGTAGAAGATATATCTGCCTTTTAGAATGTGAATCACAGTATTGAATAGTGACAAGAACTTCTCTGTTGTTGGGTGTTGTGATGATTGCTATTTTGTACCTGGTTATGTGTTTTACAAATGAACCTTCCACCCCCATAAATCAATGAATTGAATACTGGAGGGATTCGGTGCTGAATCCACTAGATGAAAAGGATTTCAAGAGGTAATATATTAGCAAATTTATTTCTTATTCCTGTGAACCATAGCAGAAAGGAGCCTGTAATAAAGTAGATCTGCATTCACTTATCACCATGAACAGTCTAGCCAGCTAACCTAAGGTACTGCTGACTTAAATGATAATGTCTTGAACTATTGTGATACAAGGTACCAAAATTTAACAGGGGTTCTCTTAAGGAGACTTGGCTCTTGACAGGTATCTCTACTCAGACCTATCTTGTAGCTGGAAGAATTACTAACCTCAAAACCAAGCCATAATAATAATAGCAATAATAGCAATAATAATAATAACAATAGTAATAATAATAACAACAAAAACAACAATAATAAATCACAACAAAATCCAAATCTGCTTTTGGTCCTATACTTTTCCCCCCAAGATTGTGTGTTTTGACACACTTCCGTTATTTCATGTTCTGTTGGAAAAATTCTAGGTAATGCCACAGTCCTGTGCTTTAAGCAGATGAATACATTGCACTGATTCTCCGTTATGAGAGTAAATGAAGTTACACGTTTCTAACTGACTGTTCAAATGGGTAGTCACCTGCTTTTTAGAAGGAAAGGGTTGGTTTACTGTCTGGTGTGTGATTTTCCTCTATATGCTCTTTAACTGCAGCCAAAAATATACCTAAATAGATACAATTTTTCAAAAGTACTGCTAGTATAGAGAAATTTAGGTGTTTTTCAACATATCAATCATAATTAAAGTGTTTTTCAACAAATCAAGTATATTAAATTTTCTTCTTCTGGGCTGATGCTTAGCTTTAAAAGGTTTCCTTGCATTTTTTCTCATGGAACACTTGGGGTAACTTTATGTGCTACTTCTCATGAAATAAATAGAAATTTGTCACTGAGTGATGGCAACAGAGTAAACTGGTATTTATGATACTGAAAAAAGTAAAAGGTGCTTGCAGTCATTGAAGACAGCAGGATACATGAAAGGCACAGAGAAGTACTAATAAATGTATTTATTTGCTCTACTTAAATGTCCTATGTGAAATTTAAATTATCTATTCAGAAAATTTAAAGTTTTGCTGTGCTTAGTTTGAAAAACACATATCCCTGTGCTGTCACATTTTGAGGAACTGATTTATTGGGTCCAAAAAGTTTATTGGGTCAAAAAATTGTGCTTGGTATGTCGGATTTAAAGTGACATACATAATTGTCATGACTCGATCAGAAGATTCAGCCACATGCTTTTCAAGCTGAGGGTATCTGTCAAAAGAGAAATAGAAAACTGTATTTTGCTGTTGAGGATTTAGGTTAATTTTGAGGAATGCAAATGCAGAACTGCTTGCTTTAAAATATAGGCCATTTAATTTATGCTTTACCTCTGGACAAGCGTGCTGATTCACTTTTGGGTTTCAGACTTCTGAGATGCAATTCAGAAATGATAGATATGGAACATGAATCCATTCTTTATGCCTTGCTGCTGACTTTCTTAAGGTGAGACAGCCTTGCTGGAGGCAAGGTCAGAGTCATTCACCATGTGTCTCAGAAACCATGAGATGCCAGGCAGTGACCTTTGGCTTAGCTGTTTTTGAGCAGTCCTTACGAAGAGGAACAGTAAATAACTTCTGTGAAAATGAAAACTGTTGCTTTGGGGATTTTGTTTAGTTTGTTGTTGTTGTTGTTGTTTGTTTGTTTGTGATTTTTTTAGACAGTATCAAGTTCTTTAAAGAGAAATCAAGAAATAAACATGTAATTTCAGTTTTCCATGCTGTATAAAATGTATGAAGAAGGAGTTTCTTTCTTATGATATAGTGGCAAACACTTTTGGCCCAATGCTTCATAGGTTTTAGAAAACATAAGGCCACTTCTCTTTGTGCTTTGTCATCTGATTTTGTATCTGTAAATATGGGAAAAATCCTTCAACAAAAAAGTGACATACCAGGACTCTTAATTTGTGAGAAGATATGTGGTAGATGCAACTACTTCTGCAAAAAGTATGATGTGCTTCCGAGTGGGAATTCCCACCTGTGAAAGAGACTTCTGAGCCCACTTGTTAAAAACATCCTAGGAAAAGAGCTAATGGTGATGCTCTTTTGAAGGTGGAAACAGCTGCTGGGGAGCCTTTTGAGTAAATATGTAATGAAGCTCATGCTTTTCCTGGAGGTCTCCAGACATATGTGATACACAGTACATTGGTTCTTGGCATACAGAAAACTGCTCCCTTGGAAGCTGAGGAGGATTGTAGTGACCTAGTAGAGGCTTGTTTTGGCAGATTTTATTTTTATAGAAACACTTGGAAAACATGAGATAAATTAATTTCCTAAGAGTAAGATCCTTCTTGAAGTATAGGCAGCTATTTTCAACTGACAAATAGTATCATACATCTCTTTTATTTTCTTTGTGGCTCTAGATTCCTTTAGCATCTTAGTAGTAGGTTGTTTCAGAGAAAAGCTTTCCCTTTGAGAAAACTAATGCAAAGAACAAGTTGTGCCAATGTTTAATATTTCTTTTGAATCTTTTTTATGTATATCTATTTTGAATAAAAATACTTGTTTCCAGTTGCCTGTCTTCATTTCATCCTTTCAAGAAAAACATTTAGACTAATTATTTTGGAATATTCCTCACACTGTTCAAATAAGTATTGATTAATATGTTCTTTAAATCATATTGCTGATTACAGAGAATACAGAAGTTTGGATTTTTTGGTTGCTAGTGGCTTTTGGTTTTGGTTTGGGTTGTTTGAATTGGGTTGTTTGGGGTTTTTTTGGTTTTGTAAGATGTGTTTTTTTGGCTTATGTTGCATTTAATATTTACTGTGTTTTTCCACTGGAAAGCTACTTGTTTATCCAGAAATTGTGATTTGAAACTATATTAAAAATCACATACAGGGCAATAATCACTGAGTGTTATTACTCATGTCAGTATTAAATAAGGTCAATATATTTGACTTAAGTAAACTTTTACATTAGGTGTTAGTATGCTTTAGAAACAGGGTTAAATATGCCATACACATCTTATAGATGTACATGCAAGTAGAACTGCAAGTAGAAATGGCTGTAGAAGTTCAAAGACTTTTTCTTTGCTATGCCAGATTGTATTCCTCATGCCTTTCTATCATGATTGAAGTTTTAGGGAAAGAAAAATAAAATATCTAGGTGGATGTTTCAATTCAGACTATTTTTTTAAGGCCTGAAGTCCAGAAGAGATGTGAAATCATGTAGTCTGACCAGCAGGTCATGACATTTCATAGAGTCATCTAAGTTTTGGGCCTCCAAATCTGGTTACAGAATGACAGGTGCACTGTTTTCCCTAATACAATGGATGCCATATTGTAATATGTAATATTCACCAAAATAAAAACCCATTCTTGACTTATGGATACCAGTAATTACTCTAGTAATATCAAGTGTTCAGCAGGTTTTCTAAATAGGTTCAATTATAATATATTCATGTCTTGCTTCCCCTCAAATAGCAGGCTCTGTTTCTGCCTTTAAAAGTTTTAGCAGCTCTATTTCAAACCCATGCTAATTATATTCAATCAATAGATATTTCTCTCATAATCTCTCTTAAGTAGCATGTCAATATATTCACTTCCTTAGTGAAGAAGTCCGTTGTTTCCAGTTGGGTTTTAAAATATTCCAGAGAGATATTCCTCTTCTATTTTCAATAATATATTGATTTAAGACAAGAACTAGACCTGGCTGTATGATGTGCTCAGAGTAGCACAGATCTGTACCGTGGATACCATGCTTCTAAGTTGTTGGACAGACCAACACATTATTGAAATACTAAGCTTTGGAGTACAGCTGGTGCTTCCCAGATACATCTTCAGGTTGATAGGAATTGCTTTTGAGATGTACAACTCCGCTACTGGGAATGGCAAGGTGAGTGGACAAGTTTTGAAGAGTGCCATCACATTGCCTACTGAAGAAGGAAATAATTTAATATAGTTATTATCTACCCTGCTCTATAGGATTCTCAGCTTCTTGATTTAGTCTGGGACTGCTTTCACACAGTTCTTTGGAGCAGCCATGAGTGTATTTGTGTTGTGCTTCTCAGGAAACAGAAGTTAAAAAGACTGGAGACCAAGACAAGCAATAGTTATTCCTGTTCAGAGCCCTGTATCTCCTAAGTTGTGCCAAAGGCACAGTAGCCATAGTAGATGCAGTAGGAAGAACTAAAAAGTGCTGCACTGATAAAAGGTTGGAGTGGTAATTCAAAACATTCTTGGGATAGTTTGAAATGAGCTGGAAGTGGAAAGGTTTCTGTGAAGATTTAGTGTGATCTAAGAGTATTGAGGCAGTATATCCTCCCAGCAAAAATTTCTCTTAAGAGAGGAAAGAAAATGCTAATTATCAGAATAAAATTAGAGTTAAATATGATACTATTTTGACTCTAAGTAATGTTGAAAAATTAGTGTTTCAAAGCTAAGATTTTCAGAGAAGCTGGATAGAATGCCACTTCACAGCAGCTCAGTCTAATGCTAATTTAAAGCACTAATAAAGGCCATCACAAAGAAAGGCAAAGTATCCTTTCTTATCAGGCAGCCAGTATATGAACATACTTTTGGTAATCCAACAGCACTTCTGCCTTAGCTTATTTTTTTGCCATTAGTCGAATAATTTCAAACTTAGAATAAAGATGCTCCATGAAAGTAATAATATTGATCTCAATGCCAACAGAATTTAAATTTTAGTATATTACATTTCTAACATTTTAACATATTACATTTATAACTTCTTAGGATCATTGATTACTTTCTCTCTGGTATCATTCATTAGGCTTTTTTTATTCTCACTCCTAAACCTGACTTTTTTAACCAGCATAGTGGAAGAGATACTTTATTTCACTTCAGTGTCACCGGAGAGGGAGATGCAAGCTTAAAATACTTAGAAGAAGCAAGTCAAGTTGTGCCTTTTCCTTTTCTAATGCATCTCCCTCTGTTGTACTGGCAAACACGTAGCCAGTATGGAATTGAAGCCATGTAGGGAATGCTGCTGGAGAGCTGAGTGGGTTGGAAATAGGAAAAGAAGAGATGGTAGTTTTGGGTTATTGAAGGTCTAATGTGTTGCTTTCCCTTTTGGTGAAGGGCAGTTGGATCAAAGTGTCGACTTGTTTGCAAGTATTGGGCTTTTTTAGCATGGCTGTTGTAAACATATATTTTAGCCCATGAGTTTAACAAACTTTTATGTAATATTTGGAATTATTCAGAAAGTCCAACATAATATGCCTATATGTAATTGTACAGGGGAGTGGAAGTTTTGAGTGTGTCTCCCACAACTCTGCCCCACTTTTTTCTCTCAAAGCAAGTTACAGTCTTTATGTTCCTGAGACTCAGCGATCTAACCTGTTTTCAGCATTTTTCTCTTTCTATGCTTGAATAAGGCAATATCCATCAACAGTAATTTTTATTTGCATAGAGAATATTTGAGGCTTGAGTTCCATGGCTTTCAAAACCACCACACCTCTTCTACAGAGAAAATTAAGTGCTTTTAAAAGACAGAACTCTGAAGGCTTCAGTTAGTGTTTGTTTTTATTTCTTCTATCTTCTTGGGAAATGAAAAAAAAAAACACTAAAGAGCACTTTCCAGATTCCACAGTGACCCGTTTCCATCAAATTGTCTTGTCAGTACTTTTCATGCAGCTTGCTCTCAAAACCTAAGTTTTAAATGGGAGTTTTGAAGGAGATTTGATTTTTGTAATTATTTTGGGAATTTTTGTTCCTTTTATGTAATTTTGAAAACTTTACTGCTTCTATTGTATTTTCCCATCTTTCTGTGTGTTTTCTAGCATATTATTTCTTTCTCCTGTTGCATTTGCTGCTACATGAAATTGTATCTTCATGTGGGTAGTTTAAATCTTTTGTATTTATAGGTAAAACTACTTTAGGGGTAGCTGAATTCTATGCACGTTGTGTTTTGATAAAATAAGTTACAATTTAGTTTATCCCCGTACATGAAAACTAGAACCCAGCAAATGCTAATCTAATTATAAACCTAAGTGTACCCCAGAGTTAAGGTACATTACTACCCAAATAACATTAACTTAGACTGTGAATTACAGAGTTATAAGAATAAACCAGTTTAGAATAACACAATAAAATTTATTTTAGCATATGGAGCATATACTTCTCTTTTTTTCCTCCTCTGAGGTGAAAATGTGTTTATGTCTGAAATTTTTTCTGAATTTTAGTTGCTTCAGATGAGGATTTCCAGTGCAATGGGATAAAAGGCCAGAAAAGGACATTATCCTTTTAAAAATACTTTGAAGATTGATAGTAAAGTTCTAGATAAATTAATTGCTTAATTCATAATTCTTTTCCTCAGCGCTAAGATTGCATTTTAGGTAAAACATCACTCAATTTTGGAGGAAAGCTTTGGATGTATAACCTGTGACATGCTTAAGCATGCAGAGCCAGACATTTTGTGGAGGTTCCTTGCTACTCTTTATGAGTGAGTTTTCTTTTTCTATGTAAAGAACCAATCCAGGTCCTGAGGCCCAAAGTAGTTTTTCTCCTTTTTAGTATTTAGGAGGTTTCATCGTAGTTTTTTTTATAAGGGGTAGATATGAGATGACAGCAGCTTAAACTTGTTTTCTTGTTGAGACCTTGTCACAGTGCAGTGTTCTTTGACCATGTTCTTTTAGATACATGTGGAGGACTCTTTCATATACAGTAAAAAGTTTAATTAATTTGATGTTACTTGCAGTAACATCAAATTTTGATTTGAAAGTGATACAAAAATATACTCAAATCACAATTGAGTTAGCGAAGTGCAGCAATTGCACCATACAGTTGATACAATATAAATGGGATTTAATTATTTAGAACAGGCTCCGCATCATGATGCTGAGCATCCCCCAGTCCCCAGAAAGGAAATGTGTTTGTTGAAGGCAGCTGAAGGCCACAATGCTCTTCAGGAAAGAGTTGCTTGGTTCATTAAGAGTTCCATATAATTCACATAAAGCTATCCAGCAAGCTCCCCAGTGGGGACCATATTCCTTCCTCCATCACCCTCGGAGTCCAATAGCATGAACTGTCCTACATGCCTCAAGGCTGGCAACCAGAGGGGAGTGAGGCAGCTCTCCCAGGAGATGTATCCCAGCTCAGCCCAACTGCCCGGAGTCTGCTGTTGCATTTGGACTGCATCAGTCACCCGCTGTAGGTGGAATCACAGCAGGCAAAGTCACTTGCTAAGGGCATGACTGGACTCTGCAGAAAAGCATAAAACAATAATGTAAACACCTATTACAGTTACATGAGTTAAAGGTACCTTTGATTAGAGTTCTAGGATCATAATTTATAAGCAGATCCAGTACATACAGTAGTTATATTATTTTAACCAGTAGCTAAAACTAACTTAACACTTGATACTAGTTTTGTTTTGCTCTGGGTCTACATTCCTTTGATTCAGGGACAGGCACTTAGGCAAACAGTAGAAATACTTTGCTGATACAGTCAGTTTGTCTAAAACAAAGGCACCTTTGGGTTTCCCTTGGCAGGGAGATGAGTCTGGCTTCCTTTTCGACGTTTGTGATCAATCATGCCATTATTTTCCCCTGAGCCTTCAGGTCATGTAGCCTCTATTTATCTCTTCAGAGCATTCCTTCATTCCAGATGTCTAAGCAAGTGTGTAGGGAGCTGTGTGGGGTGGGGGTGTCTTTGAACTCTCACAGCTTTTTGGCCCCTTATTTTAAAACACATGACTGGAAATCTTGTTTTCTCCTGAGCAGAAATTTATCTTTTTGAGTAATAATCACTTATGACACCAACTTTTGTAAGCAAAAAGCTGCCACTGATTATCTACTTGACAGCAGACAGAGTAAGACTTCTGTTTCCATTAGTATTCCCTCAATTTCTTCAGCCTGAAGAACAGAGCAGAAATCTTCTTGTAGTCTATTTCCTTAGTTGCTTCAAAATGTGAGCTTTACTTCTCAAATTTCATCTCTATTCCTTTACTTGCCACATTTGTTTTTCCTGGACTTCTCAAAAAGCATTATTCTTTACATTTTTCAGACAGTCCCATGTCTTATGCATTACTAGGTCCTGCCTGTGTTGAGCTTTCCTTACTTGGATTTCCAGCACCCTCCAACATAACGATCTGAGTAATCTGGGATGACGTTTTGCTGCTTAGTGTGGTATTCCATCACTCTAACCTGCAATTAATGTTGCAGTGTTATCCCATGGTCACGATTATTCATCTACTCCAGCAGTAACACAGTGCAATTATGTGCCTGACTGTGTAAATAAGATTTAAATAGAGCTGTTTGTATACCATTACCAGCCTCATCATCCAGGAAAAATTGTAGGTCATGTTCACATAGCTAGGCAATTTTCAACAGATTTTTTCAGTGAAAAATGAAAAAAAAAAGAAAGTGCAGAATGGGAAAATTTTTTTACTTCATCTGTTCACTTCTATGCTTCTATGTATTTCATAATCTTCAGAGTCTTGATGTAAATAAGTAGGTTTAGGAATTGTACTGTATATTGCCTTGAAAGTGGTAAATGTTTTGTTCACCCCCTGTCTGATTCCAGCAGAGTAACACATCTTGGTAAAATCCTGTTTATATTTTTAGTGTATTGTTATTTTCTGAAGTACCTTGGTGCTTTAGGTTTTACAGCTGGTATCTCTGGAATATATTGTTTTCATTTTTCCAAGTAGTTGATTTTTCCTCCTTTTTTTATTTTTCCTGTACATAGTTAGATCTGTCTTTGTTCAGCTCATTGTCAATCTAGGTCATTATTTGAAGCTTTTGTTGACAGACCTCTTGAGGGTAAGTACATCTGATGCTATAAATAGGTCTGATTCTTCATAATAAGTCAGCGGATTCACTCGGAAATTCTCGGCTTTGTAGTAGGTTTGATGAAATGGAAGATCTACTGCATGCTTCTGTCACCCAGTAGCATAATCATGTTTAATTAATTAATATCTTCAAAACTGTGACATTCTAGAATTTAGTAATTTTAAATTAATACAGGATTACTAATTTTGTTTAGAAGGGTGAAATGGACTCCTTAAATGATCTTCTTTTTAATTTTATTTTTAAAACTTCTATTTTTATTTCACAAAGCAATGCTTGCACAAGAAAACCTGGTCCAACACATTTTATGCTGTTCAGTTTGTTCCAGGTCACAGAAAATAGAGGATATTGTTTCTCTTACTGTATGTTTTCAGTAGCCTATACTGTGGAAATATATGATTCTTTGGATTAGTTGTTTGTTAGTTAGTTTATGAAATTGTGGCAGGGCCCAAACAAGCAGTACTCATTCTTGCCACAAAGTAAGGTAGCTGCGTGGTACAGCTCCAAGATGCTGTTCTAGTGGCTAAAAATTTTCAGGCATGGAAATACCTGGGATAAGTTGTGTTTTTTGTATGGCTACAACCACAGGAATGGAGTTAGGAGCAGCTCTGTCTGCAACATGTGCATGGGCACCAGTCTGAAACCTACCATGTGTGGTGCTGCAGCTTTAAAAATCAAAAATTACTTCCTGGTTTCACATTCTCTACTAGTCTTTATAAGGCTTATATAAACAATGAGTAAATTCTTAAGATTAAATTAGCAATGTAGTTTCATCCTGTGTGCACAACAAATGTATCAGGAACCAGGTACAACACTAGGTAAGCACCTCTGTCTCTGAAGATGGGACTGGGTGTCCCAGTGTGGTGCATACTGGGATTGAGAAGCATTGTAGGTAGGTCTGTAAGGATTTGCCAAAATGCACCCCACAGCTGAATTGCAGCACCAGCATCTGCCTTAGAGGTTTGTCTTGATGAGGCTGCATGAGGGGACTGAACAGTTGGAACCTGAACAGTTGTCCATAATAAATCTGATAGCCACTAAAACTGAGGTTTGAACCAGTGCCTGTTGTCTGATTCTGAATTTGCATTGCTGTTGGTGCTGTGCTTTACCTGCCAGAGTCACTGTCAGACACAGAAATATAAATTAATGGATAGCATATGCCACAGTGATGCCTATCTAAATGCAGAAGACCTAAGTTAATAACTTTAAAAAATTTATTATTTATTTAGTAATACATGAATATTTAAAGGCTGATGAGAAGTACTTTCCATTTAATTTTAGAAAGTGAGCTACAGTTTATTCCAAAATTTTCTAAAAATAAAAACAAGTGAAAAAATACTTTCTGCACCAGTGGTGTATGAGTTATATGCAACAGTATTTCCTTATTTAGTATGAGAAATTGTCCAGTTGTCCAATCTAATCTTTGCTAGCTTGTGTATGAGAGAGAGAGAAAACCTTTACACTGTTACTAGTTTTAGTGAACTTTGGTTTGCAAAAGCCATTAATTATGTTTCCTTTATGCATTGGGAATGAAAGAATTTAAAGAAATCTGTCTGGTTGTTATCAGTTCAGTCAGAACAGAAACAAGTGTGTTCCCTCCTCTTCATCTCTTTTGTCTATGTTGAGATTCATGTGAAGCTTATTCTTCTCCATTTTCCCCACCACATACAGTTACGCTTCTGATTTTCTTGTGTTGACAACTTTGTCTACTCCCTCTCAACTAATCTGTGGT
Organism: Chaetops frenatus; assembly: GCA_013400775.1. NCBI lineage: Eukaryota > Metazoa > Chordata > Aves > Passeriformes > Picathartidae > Chaetops > Chaetops frenatus. The sequence continues at coordinate 51,287 of VZTR01024589.1, forward strand.
CATGCAAAGAGCTACGTTATGGCTTCTTACACTAAATTTGAACGGTATATAGGGTCCATTGATTTTTTTTCTTTGTTGTTGTTGTTGCCTTTTATTTAATAATTATAGCTGTTAATCTATAGCTATAATGCAAGATTTATAGGCATAGTTAACAACTTTTATGAGGCCAACTACACCTTTTTCTGTGGTCTAACTTACACACTTCAATGTTTACCTTTTTTTTTTTTTAATACAGTCAATGGTTCCTTTTAGTGTAGCAGTGCACAGGTATGCATACAGAGAACTAAAGTCTTTTAAAAAAAGAATATTTAATTGTGTCTCTTCTGTTCAGTATTTTAGATATTCATTAAGATTTCCATGTTGTGAAACTTTAAGTTTGATTTTTTTTCAGCTGATTTTTTTGATTGCTTATCTGCATTAATAATCTTCATTACTTGAAAATGGAGAGATAGGCATAGAGGTTGTTTAAACTTTTATCAGTGATTATGGGAGGCCTGACTGACTTAAGAAAAGTGAACTTCTCAGGTTAACACTGAAAAGGATTGTATTACTATTGACAAAGATGCACAAGCTACACAAATTAAAATAATTCTGAGTCTAATTTGAATATTCTTAACAAATACCTTCCTAGTTGGGTGTGTTTATTTTTAGCATTTGTTTTCTATGTATGTACTTGAAAGAGTCATCAAATGGTGCCATCAGTGTGTCCTTGCAGTTGTGGTCTAATGTGGCCTTTTTTCCCTGGAGTTCAAGATTAATTGGTTTAGATTAAAAATTGCTGTGCAAATTTTAAAATGTTTCTGTTCATTACTGAAAAGCATAGTATGGGAAAAATTACTTCAATTTCATTCACTTTAATAGGTAAATTTAAAAGTTTATCATCAGCTGTATGCTTTTTTCCCCCCCCCCCAATGTCAGACTAGTTACTTTATGGTTGGAAAAAACATCTGATTTCAATCTGTTTTCAGATGCTGAAAAAGCATCTTTTTTCATTTCTTTTGCTGCAATTTTCTCTGAGACCTCTAAGAAATTTTTCACTTGCATTCCCTACTGGGTAAAAGTTTCTAAATGTGATGCCTCCTGTCAGTGAAGAAAAAGCCTACACCTTTCCTTCAAAGAATATAGAATTTGTTTCCTAACCTTAGGTTTATTATGATCTTTAAGTCAAATTCAAGTTTGCTGTAGTGCTTCATATCGTGCCTTTAATTTCACCTTCATTATTTCTGAAGGAGGCAAAGTGAGATCAGGAAGGCCAAATGTGGAAGCTGAGAGCTGGTCAGAAAGTTTCTCAGACATTGACTTGGACAATATTGTCATGTACCTGTGAGAAACTCGGCATCAACAAGAAGCAAGAATTAGAAACAATAGATGGAGAGTGCACACCTGCTCTAAGGAGGCTGTTAATCACTTAGAATTGTTTTTAGATAGGTGTTAGCAGCATGTAACCACTAGTATGAGGAGTGTTAGCTTAGAAGCCAATGGGTTACAGCACGAGTGCAAAAGACTCTATAACCTTGTACAATAAAAGAGGCCTTTGGCTTTGCCTTCCTGGAATTTGTTAGTGTATTTATGTTGCCCATCCATCTCAACAGCGACAGCCAAGCCCTACTTGGACCTGAATGTGAAGGCATAAAATAACAGGGAAGGATTCTTCAACAATCCCTCCCTTTCAGGGGGAACTCAGGAAATTTGCAGGTCCATGGTTGAATGTTGCAGGCAATCTAATGGTGGACTAATAGAAAGCAGAAGTTTTCTTTGTTTTTTTCAGTGGTTCCCAAACAAGGGACAGTACCATGGCAGAGACACAGGTTCAGGACTGTTTAGTGGAAAATGGATGTATTCAACTTATTGAAGGGTATATGCCAAAATTGACAAGGGCTCATTTAAGTAATAGGACTGCAAGGCAGCTGTCATCCAAGAGGAAAGATGGTAAGTGAGGAATGTCCTGAGATCTAGGAGATTAACCTTATAGCAGCCTTTACAAAAGTAAGGAGAATAGTACAAGGATACACAGGCTGTGTCAGGCCAGTGTCAGTCTCCAGGAGGATCATGGAATACATCCTTTTGTTTCTAGACATAAGAAGGGCAAATGTGCTTAGAAAAAGTCAGAACAGATTTCTGCAGTGCAGTGTGTTTTATTTGACTGTAAATGAGGGGAGCACATGTGATACAGTGTAAACTGTAACTTTATTAAGGCTTCTGATTCCTTCTCCCACACTGTTGTCAGCAGTAAGCTAAGGAAGCATGGGCTGGGTGTTGAGTGGGCTGAAAATTGGCTGGACTACTGTACTGAAAGAGTAGTAATCAATACTATCAACTAACCAATTGACCAACTATCAGACAGTAAAAAGTGAAAATACCTCAAGGGTTGATTCTGGCACTCCTGCTACTCAATTCTGCAGTGACTTGGATGACAGAACTGAACAGAATGCACCCTCAGCAAATTTATGAATGATACTAAATTAGGGTGATGCTTGGAAAGCCAGATTGAGCTTTAGTCTTAAATCATTCTGAGACCTTAAATGAACTGAGGACTTAGCCAATAGGAAACTCATGTATTTAAAAAAGAACAGATTGAAATTCTGCGTCTGAGGTGGAATAACACCTTGGCTGGGAAGCACCTGCCTGAGTCACAGCCCTGCTGAAAAGGACCTGTGATCATTAAGAATGTCAAGCTGAATAAGAGCCAGCAGTGTGCTTTCACTGCAGACAAAACTCACTGTGTACTGAGCTGCATTAGAAAGAAGGAGGAACATGACTGGCAGACTGAAGGAAATTGTTACCATCCCTACTTGGAGCTGCTTCTTGGACAGTGAATGGTGTGTCATTTTGGTAACCCTCAATACAGAGAGGATGTTGAGAAATGAGAAACAGTCCAGGATGCTAAACTGGTTGGAGACATAGACAACATGATGTAAATAGAGAGGTTAGGGAGCTGTGATTTTCAGAGGGATAGTCCAGGTGAAGCAGAGGTTAAGGGTGTGACCTTAGGTTAGTTCACAATAACATCAAAAGCAGGGACAAAGATGATGGCACCAAACTTTTCTCAGTAGTAGTATATACAGTTTAGCAGGGGGCAATAGTGTAAGTTGCAGCTTGGGGAGTCCAGACTGGACACAGGAAAATTTTCTTCATTAAGAGGTTATTGTATGGAAGAGGTGACTAGAAAGGCTGTAAGTTTGATCTTTTCCAGTAAACTATGTAAATCCTGATCTGGTGTTGGAAATGACCATATTTTTAGTGGGAGGTGAGACAAAGAGACTTCCAGCCAAAATTTCTGTGATTATATATTGATTCTTTGATAATGTACAATTTTACTGAAATTGTGGTTTAAATTTTTTTATGTAGACCATGGAAAATAAAATGTGGAGGACAGTGGAGCTTAACATTTCCCTTATTGTGATTACTTAACTTTTAATGCTTTAAAAATAGGATAGAAACTGAGGATACCTGATTATTGAAGTTTAATCTCTGTAGTTTTCACTATTTATATTAAGTGGCAAGCAATGAAATAAATCAGCCAACAGAGCTGGTGGATAAAGGGGAAAATTAGCTAACAGAGTGGAATACTGGAAGATTTTGGTAAGATTTAGGTTTTTTTCACCCCTGGAGGTTTTATCTATCTTTTTTAATAGGTTTTAGACACCAAGTTATTAATTCTCAAACTCTACCAGATGTTAGTATTTGCAAGAGATAAACATGTGGAAATAAAGAAATAAATAGTATTTTATTGATGTTATAATACAAAAGTGTAAGGGCAGCCTCACATTTAGATTTGATATCCTTTTTGTCAAACTTTGTATGGCTGATCCAATCTTTTCACAATGCCTTAGCTTTTTAATTTTTTTTTTTTTTTTTTTTTTTTTTTTTTTTTTTTTTTTTTTTTTGAAATACATTTTTTNAGTAGTGTTTGCCTTTATTTCAGACAGCTTGCGTGTATATGTAAAAAAAGAGAGACAGTATAGGTCCCTTAAGGGAGATAGGGCACTTTTCTGTCAGTTGCTTATGTCAGGTTGAATATCTGGAGAAGAGCAAAATAGGTATGAAAACGATGTTACACACTTTAATATGGCAAAGATTCCTATCTCATGAGGGCTGAACCTTCCCTTCAGAGGATTCAGAGCTAATTCATCGAGACTTTGCATCTCCCCATGTGACTTGGACCTCAGGTCACAGAAAATAAGTCTAAGCAAGTCAGTTAGGCCTTCAGCAGGAAAATTAATCACCTCATAGGCTGTGTATAACATATAAATAATTAGGCTTCAGAGCAAGATATTGCCAATGAAGAAAACCGACTTCATGTTGCTGCAATAAGCTGGCTGTCTGTGCCTGCTTGATCTCAGTGGCACAGAGAACAGTCAACGCTTTTAGAATGCATGATCAGTTCTGCAGGAGACTATTCTTCGTGTTAATCCTCAGATTCAGCAAGGTATTTCCTGGTGTTTGTTTAGCTCTCCCTAGAGTTGAGGGAGAAATACAATGTAATTGTTGCAATGATGGATTTTAGGATGTAGTATGTTGATTCTTATCTTTCTAATACTGAAGCGATTGGGATGAAAATAGGTGACTGTTTCAAGTCAGACACAGTTCTTGTTCTTTTAGCAGTTATTTAGAGGAAGGTCCAGTCTCAGCATGCCAGTTGAGGATTTCAGGCAACAGAAGTGTGATTGTGGCAGCTTTCTGCCTACTTTATCAGACTCTTTATACAGTAGACATACACCAATACCTGTTCCTGCCCTCCTTCCTTAAATCCTAGTAATTGCTTGGTGCTTTAAAGAAAATCTGTACTTTAAAGCCTTTTGTGAGCATCTTGTAGTTTACTGAGATGCTATTCAACAGCACTGTTATACCTTTTGTGCTACTCTTAATGAGTATTGTCTTTCAATTCTGGGCCGTACCCTGTAGTCCAATGTATTTGAGCAATGCCCAGAAGGGGGATGTAATAAAAATAAAATTTTCTGCAGAATCTGTTGCAGCTAATGTACATTGTCTAATGTGCCAGCATTTTCTACAGCAGTCTGTTCACAGTTAAAGTTTACTTTCTCCAATTCCTTCTGTTGCATCACTATCAGTAAAACTGATGTTCTGCATTTTCATATGCTTGTAATGCCTTATTGTCTTCAGCATGTTTCTGTAATTTTGGCCGTTTAAAGTAATTTTACTATAGTGTTCTTGGTTATTACATGAATGAAGATGCTTTCCAACTAAGATAATGCCTAGATTTGGATTACAGATATCATCTGTGATTTTGTTATTTTTTCAGTAGGTTTTGCATTTCTGCTAGTTAATTTTAGCCCTAATAAAATTGTGGTTCTGCAGCACAAGAATTTCTATGCAGTTATCATGTTTGTATCTCAATTTTTTTCCTTTCGTGTGAAGTATTTTATTATAGGAGGGACTTGCATAGTGTGTAAAATGCTTACTTTTCTCCATTAGCAT
>VZTR01024593.1:4307-66664 GCA_013400775.1 Chaetops frenatus
GGTGTTGAGAAGAGGTGCAATGTAACAAAACATTGTATTCACAAGCTTCTCATAAAGAAACCTGAAAATGCAGTCTATAGACTATCTATAATAAGAAAGTTGAGCTAAGTTCTCTTAGCCAGATTTCCAAGACCCCAAATTTCTTCTAAGCATCCACTTTGTTCCTATAAGCAACCTTTGTTATGGGTACTTCCAGGTACCCAGATTTAACAATCACTTTTGCTCATGTGTTGTTCAGCTTGTTAACAATAAGGCTGTGAAGGAAAGGTATTGGCGCACTTTTTGGCATTAGTTTGTAGTTCAAGAACATTTTATATGGGGGAAATATCAGAAAATTTTTCTCATAAGGATAATTTCCCTTAAAAGCTACCTCCTGGGAAGAGCAAAATTGGTACATGAGTGTAAAGGGTACTAGATGTGTATTACAACATGGCAGTGGGTGTACATTGTTGGAAAATAATAGCTAGTGGGCATAGAAAGAAGAAATTAACAGTTTCTTATTTTGTGTGAAGGGTCATCAGAAGGGCAGATGGAAAATTATTTAATGTAAAAAAGAAATAGCCCCAGTATGATTAGGATACACAGAAGTTATTCAAGTTTAAAAAAAAAAAAAAAAACAAAAAAAAACCCACACCTAACCAAACAAAAAAAACCCCCTGAGTTTTCCTAATGCTTATGTTCCAGAATTCCTGTATTTTCTGTACATACCTTCTTGTTATCTATTCCCTGGATGACATTCCATCATGAAGGGAGAGGTCTAGTTTAGATTAGAGCTTGGGCATTGTACAAACTTCTCATGAGACAGAGCAGTTCTTATCCCCTTCTGCATTGGTTCTGGTTTTCATCTCTTTATTTCTTGCCAACAGTGGTGAAGATCTTTATTTGTGCTAGACAACACCAATAAAACAGTGGCTATCCAGCTAGCATTGCCAAGGTATTAAGAATGGCTTACAAGCAAAGAGAAATCAATTAGATTGGCTATCAGTTAGTTCCAACACATGATTTGATTATAAATCAAGCAGAGTTTGTGTTTAAATTAAAAAAAAAAAAAGTACATCTTTTTCTTGGAAGGAAAGGAGAATAGGAATCCTTGCCAAGGACACTCTGACAGCCCACTGATACTAGCAAGAGATGGAAACAAGGTCTTGTGCATGAGATGCTTTTTTTGAAAAGTTTGCCTGAACAGTTGAAAGCCATGCAAAGAATAAAACACATCCTTTAGATGCATGACATATCAGTTTCTCCTAAGAAGACCGCATTTATACTATATATAATGTTATATGTAATGTTAAGTATTGGCTAAAACAGAGAATCACAATACCATTATATAGAAGCTGAAAATTATTTTCCCAATAGCTGTTACCTAGTATTTTCCCTTAATTTCACAGGAAATTTTGGTCTGTGGACATTCTTTGGAAGTGAATGTGACAACAAATTTGGATTTCTTCCTCAATGTCGCTCAAGTACAACTTCTTCAGCAGCTGGTACAAGCTAATATGGTTGGACTGGAACCTTCCAGTAACACCGCTGAGGTAGGTTTTTTCCTGTTTTGCAACTGAAGTTTTAAAAAGTCCATCTTCAAAGTACTGTAGCTCTGAGCAGGTATTTGTACCATCTATAAAAAACTGTGTAGGTAAAGGAAATACATGTGTTTTGTTGTTTGTATGGCCAGTTTCAAAATGCATTCTGACATTGATTTAAGAATAAAATGAATGTTAACAAGAATATAATTCAGTAAATGCTATAGTGGTTCTACAACATCTTATGTATAAGAATTCTCTCATGTAATGTACAAGGAAAATTATCTTAAGTCAATTATGAAGGAAACAAACCTTTGAGAAGAAGGTTTTTGAGATTACTTGGTGTTGAACTTGTTATTGAATCTTTGGTATTTTCTTGTGAGTTCACATGCTACACTGTCCTTCACTATAGCTAGTAAACTATGACATTTTCTCTGTGCCTTGTAACCACTCCTCACATTAATTGTCTCAGGGACTCAAGTCCCTAAGATTCGATCCATCTCTGAATATTTTCATACTTCTCTAGCAAGAGTGGTGATGGGTTCACCATGAGGGATCCTTCATCTGAACAGTTCATCTCTCCTTTATGTCTGGAATATTAGTGATCAGCAGCAATCTCTTGAATTTTTTCATTCTTTATTACTGGGACTTGATACCTCAGTTTGTATAGAAAGTAATCATTGTGACAGACTGGTAAGTTTAAATTTTAAACTTCGGGTCTGATACAAAAAAAAATAAATAAAGGGAATAGATAGGGAAAACTTTTGGCCTAAGAAAAATATTTATTTCTTATCTTCAAAACCTGGAATCTAATCAGGCTGACAGCATCTTTAAGATAGTAGGAGTTAATACATGACAAAGCACTAATTCCACTGGAATGGCTGTTGGACCAATTTGAGGTACCTTCACAAGTAAGAACAAGAGTTAGGGAAAGAGTTATTGTGCAAGACACAGTCAGCTATTCCAAAAATCTGGCTAATGGGAGACCTGGAGAAGATTTTCTCCTTCCTTTCCTGAATCTCACAGTTTCAGCGTTGCACGTGAGTCTGGGCGGAAGTGAGGAATGCTCTAGAGCAGCCAAACTATTTACATTCCTCTCTCTTCACCCTGTCAAAACCCCAGAAGCTGTTTGTTTGTGCTAATCCAGGCATCACATCACCCTCCACTCCTTTATCACTTCCCAAGGATAGAGAAAAATAAAGGGCATTGTTTCATTAACATTTGGAAACATGAAAGATGAAGAAAAGAAATTGAGTGTATTTTTCTTTTCCTTGGATACTTTACAGACACAGGGCCTCTTTTGGAGAGGAATACTATAAATTATATATAGAAAAGTCTTCAATAAATTATTTGTAGAGCACTGTTTTCACCTTATCAGTGGAATGGACAGAATCAGAAGATTTGAATGGATGCCAAGAATTTAAGTTTTGAGTTGGCTTTGTGCAGAAGTGCTGCATGACTTACTTGGACTGTACAAACTTAAAAGGAATTGACTACAAAATTTCAGAAAGCTTTTTGTTGACTACATCTTGAGATACTTATTTGTTCTTCATTGATAATTCCTTTCCATCACTGATGTCTCCTGTAATGAATAATGGGAATATTTCTGGCTCAAGGTGTTTGCCTTCTCTTTAGTGAGTCATAGAACTATGTCTGGATTTACTGTACTGGAAATATAAATCCATTGGTTGCTTAATTTTTGTTCAGTTCTTCTTCAGTATTGTGTAGCTCTATGTGCCTAAGTGAAACCATCGCACCCTCTAATATATGCACATTTATTATTATTCTCATGGTTGTTTAGTCAGCAGAAAGAAACATAATACGCTGATTGTATGCTGCTGTATTTATCTTAGTGAATGAAATCAGAAGTCTGCACATAGCTTTTCACACTTCACACCTGCATATTATTTCATTGCAAGAAACAAAGCATAATTTTGGTTGAAGACACTTATGGAAACCATTCCTTTGCTCAAAAGAAGACTAATGTCCAAGGTAGATTAGGCTTTTCAGCCTCTTGTTCAGTCAAATTTTTCTTTATCTCAGAGGAATGACTGTCTGGGTAATTTTCCTGTGCTTAATTACCCTTGCTTTGGCATATTTTTGTCTTTATATCCATTCAGAACTTTGCTTGATAAAACTTTGAATCATTGCCTCTCAGCATTTCACAATACTTTTCCAAGAACAGTCTGACCTAATCTTCATAGCCCTGCTCTAAGTAACTGGAAACAGTAATTATACACCCCACCACCATCTTATCCTTCTCTTTTTCTGAAAAAACCTAGCTCTCTCACTCACTCCTTATAAATTCTGTGCTTTAACCTTTTTATCCTCTTGATGATCCCCTGCCCATTCAGGTTTGTCAGTCTTTTTCTTCTACTCTTGAGCTCAGAGCTAAAGACAGTACTCCAGATGTTGACTCTTAAGTATCTCATCATCTCACCTCTGATCCAGTGGCTGTGCTGCTGCCAATGCTCCCCAGTAAATGCTCAGGCTCCCACACTACAGGGACATCCTCCTATCACAAGTTCAAGGTGTTGGCCACCCGGACTCTTGGAAAGCTATTCTGTAGAGTTGGCCTCTAGCCAGTTTTTGATTTGGAATTTTACCACCTCACAGATTCATAGATTGATTTAGATTGGAGAAGACCTCTGAGATCATCCAGTCCAAACTTTGACTGATCATTGCCTTGTCAGTTAGACCATGGCAAGTGCCAGGTCCAGGTCCAGGACTCTGTGTTTACCTTTGTCCTTCATGAGGTTTCTGTTAAACCATTTATCCATTTCGGTAATGTCCCTCTGAATGGCAGCCCCTACCCCTCAGTGTATCAACAGCTTCCCCCAGTCTGGTGTCATCTCTCTTTGGATATGTTTTGTGTCATTGCCAAGGTCTTTAATAAAGACATTAAACATGATCAAACCTTGAGTAATATCCATCAGTAACTGGAGTTTAGCTATACTTTAGAACATTGACCCTTACTTTCTGGTCTTAGTGGCCCAGTGTGGTTTTTACCCAGCTCATAGTCCATCCATTCAGTTCACACTTGACTGTTTGAATAAAAGTCAGCTCTGAAAGCTGCCTAAACTTGGTCAACTTTGCTAATACCAAAGCATATGTTATCTGGTACTCTGTCCTCAGAATCAATCATCTCATCACAGGAGGCAGTGACAGTCATCAAAGTAGCAACCCCTTGTTTAAACTTTAAAGATGTGATTTCTAAATGGACTGTATTTGGTGTTTTATAGGGCAATGCTGTAAAGACTAGTGTAGACCAAAAATTAAAAAGTGATGATTTATGGGTAAAGCTCTTTTTTCTTCAAGTGTTTTAATATTCTGTAAAAAGTTTCATGCCAGGTCTTCAGTGCTGTGTTTTTACTTATTATAAGCCCTAGCTTTATACTGTTTTATAAATCTTTGATGTACAGTGGACCTATTGTACTGACTTCTTCATAAGGTGTAGTCTATTATTGCATAGAATATTGCTTTGATCTACTTGACAGCTTTAGAGCAAGGACACATATGTGGTGTTTGATAGATTACCTGAGGGGCAAAGAATGTTGCTGCCTTTTTGTAATTATTCACTTTTTCAAAATTAATATATGCCAAATTCTTAGATGAGCAATATATAATACCTACATGTGGAGAACAGAAACAGAAGTGCTAGGTAATGAAATACAAATACAGAGTGAAGCACAGTTAATGTTCTGATTTTGTTCAGTGATACATCTAATACTATATAGGTGAAATATTAATAAAATGGCCACATTTCGTCCTTCTCAGAAGAATTTCTAATATTCTGGTAAAAGTATTTCCAGTATAAATGATAACTAGTTTTACTGCTGATCAGTGATAAAAACAGGTGCATTTTCAAGGAGTTCATTTCTTCATCTGGTGAATCTGTTTCCTGATGTCCATCACTTACCACCTGGAGATTTTTGGCAAGACTGATTTGTCATACTAACATTTAGAAGCAGAAAACACAAGAACTCCTCTTTGAAAAAGAAATTAAATGCAAACCAACACACATCTTGGTCTGCTGGTGACCATGTAGGAATGCCTGGATAACATATCTTACTGCAAGTCAGTGAATGTTGCACTCCACAAATATGAGATCATTACCAACTTTTACTTTCCAATAAGCTTAAGGCTAGACTTTTGAAAAAAAGATTGATGTATACAAAAATAATTTCTTTATATTTGTCCTAAAGAATGTTCCTGTCTAATAACTATCTACACTGGAGGCATTGAATGCAAAGAACAGTTACTTTGTATCTGTCGTGAAAAACCTAAAAGGTACTTAGAAATGCTTCCTTTTTCTTCACAGTATCTCTGTGAGGATTATGGCTCTAGATGAAAAGAAGATGATTGCTTTTAGAATTCAAGGCAACTTGAAATGTCTGAAGTATTTTCCAGAGGATGTCCATTGAAAGCATTCACTCACTTTCTGTTCACTATGGTATATTTCTCCTTATCCTCTCCATCACAAAATCAGTCACAGAATGGGTAAGGTTGGAAGGGACAACAGTGGATTCTCTGGTCTAGCCTCCCAGCTCAAGCAGGGTCATCCCAGAGCACATGGCACAGGATTGTGTCTGGATGGTTCTTTCATATCTCCAGTGAGGGAGACTCCACCACGTCTCTGGGCCACCTGTTCCAGTGCACAGTAAAGAAGTTCTTCCTCATATTCAGGTGGAATTTCCTGTATATCACTCTCTGCCCATTGCCTTTTGTCCTATTGCTCAGCAGCACCAGGAAAAGTCTAGCTCCATCCTCTTGAAACCCTTCCTTTAAATATTGATAGGTGCTGATAAAGTCCCCTCTCAGTCATCTCTTCTAAGTCATTCCTAAACAGGCCCAGCTCCTCAGTGCTTCCTCATAATTGAGGTCCCTCTCATCATCTTTATAGCATTCCATTGGACTCACTCCAGGAGCTCCACATCTCTCGTGTGCCCAGAACTGGGCACAGCACTGCAAGCGAGGCTTCACCAGAGCTGAGTAGAGGGGCAGGATCACCTCTCTCAACCTGCTGGCAATACTCTTTCTAATGCACCACAAGATACCTTCAGCATTTTTGGCCGCAAGAGCCATTTTTTTGTCCACCAGGACCCCCAAAGCCTTCTCCAGAAAGCTGCTTCCCAGCAGGTCAGCCCCCATCCTGTACCTGTCCCTGGGGTTATTTCTCCCCAGATGCAGGACTAGCGTTTGCCTTTGCTGAGTTTCTGATGGTTCTTCTCTGCCTGTCTCTCCAGCCTGCCGAGTTCCTTCTGAAGGGCTGCACAGCCCTCTGGGGTGTCAGCTGCTCCTCCCAGCCTTGTGCCATCAGTGAACTTACTGAGGAGGACCTGCCCCCTCATCTGAGTCAAAAATGGAAAGTTAAACAAGACTGAATCGAGTATCAACCATTGGGAGACACCACTAGTTAAAGGCCTCCAACTAGACTCTGTGCCACTGATCACAACCCCCTGAGATCTGCCATTCAGCCAGTGCTCACTTTGCCTCATCCCTGTTTCTCAGGTTATGTAGTCTTGTTTGTTTTCTGTTAGCCCAAATGCATGTTTTGGTAAGCTACAACTCCATAGCTATTCTACAGAGTCTGAAATTCAGATAAGGTTGTTAATATAATAATAAAAATAGAATAAGCTCTTTCTTTAAAGCATAATAGCCAAACTCATCATCTTTTACTTCAATCATGCTTATTTGCAAGTTTTTAATTGCAGTGAAGAATTCAGCATGCAACAATCAGTTTTTGAAAATATGGATATATTTTCCTCACGGTTTAAATAGAAATGAAAAAATTATCCCTGTTTTGGATCCCTCTTAGACCTTCTTTGCCCCTGGCTGGCATTCTTTTATTTTTACCTAAGCAATGAACAAACCTTCCGAAGTTCTTCAATGTACTTGCTATTATTATATTTATGTGTTGCTAGCCATTAGAATACAGTAGGTCCTGCACAGGTTTGATGCTTAAGAAGTTACTTTCCCCCACAAAATACATGAAAAAAAAATCTTCTTGTTAAAGTGCAGCAGCAACTGCATTTAACAACTGAGCTGATGAAGTATGGACTCAGAAGTGCTGGCAAAACAGTCCCACAAAGAATGATTTGGGACTCGAAGTGTCTGATTGGAATTTTTCTTTGTGGCTGATACATATTCCAAGCATCATTTGCAGTCAGAGCCAATAGGCAATGGGCACAAGCTGTTATTCACCTGGGGAAAGTTTTGAGCAAAATGGGGGAAACCTGGTGTGGGCAGATATTTGGGAGTTTTTTTTCAGAAATTCCAGACATGACCAGCTGGCTGATGTTTTCTGCTTTGTTAAAGCCTGCTTTTAGGTATTTGATCTTTGAGATCTCTGTCTAGGCTGCACAAGTACTGGCTGCAGCAGTGTTTGTCAGCTTGGCAGATGATATTCTGCTTCTAGACCTGGCTCATGGCCAATCACTGAGTAAACCCCACCAGCGGGTGTGATGTGTTCTATAGGGCAAACCCCTGTGTTCTGATAAATTGCAGCAACAACGACCAGCTTCCTGAGTAAATGACATTAATACTAGGGGGGAGCAAAAGTTGTTTCAACTTGGGCATTTTGTTATTTTACCACAAAAATTATATTTGGAGTCTAACTGCTATAAATCTTGAGTACTTCGAAGTGAGCAGCATGTTACTTGTATTCAACCCAATCATGGGCAAGGCTGGAGGAAGTACAGCTCCTATCTGCTCAGATGCCCAAACAAGTGAAGCAAATGCTTGAGTGAATAATAAACAACACACCAGTAAAGTGAGCTAATGAATAGCTGAGAAGCATCCAAAACAGAGAAGGTGTAGAAAACTCATCTCTAGCATCTGATTCCTTCCTAGCCTGGCTGAATCTGATTGTGTACTGATTTGTCACGTTAGACATACTGCAGGAATATTTGCAGAAGGTGTAAGTCATTCTCTATTGCTGCAGATGAGGCTTAAAAAAGCTTTCCTGATAAATTTTAACACCCTGTAATATATTGGCTCAGGAAGTCTGGAAGAGTATGCTGAAGAAATATTTCTCAGTGCTTTCTTTAGTTATTTTTTTTTCCTAAAAGCATCCAATTATATCTGCTTTTAGAAAACAGGAGTCTAAAAATATTCTTATTCTGACTCAGTAGGACTGAGTTATGTTCTCTTGTAGTTTATTTCTGTTTCTGGCAGTCTCATCAACCTTTTGTTGTTACTGTAATTTCACTGTAAGATAAAGAACACGGTTAGCAGAATATATGTACAAAAGTGCTGTTACAATTGCATCACACAAAATTTGAAGGAATGATAGCTAATGGAGTTAATAGCATTTTTTCTTGCTGGTGATACTTTAGCAGAGCAAACTTTTGAGTGATGAGCAATTTAATTACACTTTAGCCAAAGGCTATTAATTACTTGTGTGAAGAATGAAAAAAATATTTTTTGTTGAAAACAAGCGTAAGTTTTTTTTCCGTTTCTATTTTGCTTAGAAAAAAAAAATAGTCAGAAAACTGGTAAAACAAGTTCCAGATAATACTACTTAAGAAGCCAGACAGTCAAAGTGTGAAATGGCAGATGCACATGTTGCACAGATGTTGTGTCGACTGGTTAGTGCTCTTATGGAAAGCTTGTGTAATTGGAAGTGGTTTTAGAATGTTGAAACTTTGAGAAGCTGACATTCCCATTTGCCAGTTTCCTTTGAAGAAGTTTATCTTTTGTCTTTTTATTACTGAAATCTAAGGTAATCAGTGTTAAAGAGCCTGAACAGTCTTGGGTTTTGTATTTTGTATAAATCAGGTGAATTTAGGTATGTCTTGATATCCTAAAATGTGTTGGCACATTTAAAAAGCTAATGCTGTGTAAAGATAACTTCCTGAGGGTTTAAAAACATTTTTTATTTTGCATTTGATATTTGTCATAATGAGTAAAAACAGAGCAAACTTAGTCTGTGTTATTGGTAATGTCCCAGAAACAACAGGTATCGAATGTGAACAATAAAATATTTCTCAGAGAATTTTGGGGTTTTTTGTAGCTTGCACAATTGCTGATCAGGTCTTGTATACCTGCTCAGTTCTGCCCATGTTTTAAAGCCTTGAATTTTCATTCCAGGGAATAGGCAGGTCACACAGCATGTAGTACCATAACATTGCTGTCCTCCACTATGAGATGCTTTTTGGTGGATCTTCACCACTGTAATTGAAGAACTGAAAATTTATTGCAGCTGGAATTAATATGTTGAGTTTATTGATAAAATTGTTAGCAACAATCTCATGGCCTGGGATGTGTGGACTGCATTTTTGCATGAATAATCAGTAAATGTAGCTTCCTTTTTTTTAATGATTATACATTTCAAATAGTAAGATATTATAAAGCTTCTAATTAGGTACAGAATGTAAAGTTTCAGATACCAGAAATGAAGAAACAAAGTAAAGAGAAAGTAACAAAATTTGGATTATTTAGATTTGAAAAACTTAGATTCTCAAGCAACCTGACAGGGGTTAGCTTAAAATTAGGCTTGGTTATTTTCACTGTGTTTGTTTTATGGATTTGGAAACAATGGAATATATCCAGAGAAGCTTTTTCACAGATGAGAAGGATTGCAGAAAGCTGTAGTTTCTAAGCACACACCACAACTAGATCCCCAAAGTAGCTCTAATTTGTGTCACTGAAGTTAGGAAATGTCTTAGGCTTTCATTCCTGCCTAGTGAGGCCCCTTCAGTGTGCTTCAGATTGAGACTTGTACATCCCAGATGAATTTGTAAAAGACAACAACTTCCACTACCTAAAAGCTCACAAAGTTTTGATAAGGAAGAATTACATTTCATGTCAAGCTGTGTAATGTCCTTAGAATATGAAAAGGGAAAATTAAGAAGTAGGAAACAAAGGAAAATCTGTTTTGCTGTAAAGATGTGACCTTTAGTTTCTCTCCTTGAATTACAAGGAAAAAAAGAATGTTTCAAACTGGTTGTTGCAATGAAAATGGCTCTATGAAGAGATCTTCATGCTTAGATTCTGTAAATACAGAATTAAAGGTGGAAAAGTGGTTATAGTCTCTCTTTGATATACATAGTTAGGAAATTTTTTATCTTACAATGAAGTGTCTCTTCAATAAGCATTTGGACTTAGGGAGTTGAGAAAGATCAACAAACATGTTAAATAAGAGAGATATTAAAATGACAAGGTAAAGAATTCTTAGTATAGTAAAACCAGACTTGAAATTAGAGATTCAGAGTGCATTTCCTTTTTGCTAGGAAGAAACCAGTTTTTTCTGCTGATTCTTGATGTCCACGAGCACACAAACTATGTAGGGAAAAAAACGGAAAGTTGTATCCCATAGCTGTTTAAGCACTTCATGATTCAACACCACTTTTTATGACATTTTCCTTAATGTTTTCTGTGGCCACTTAAATTAAGGTGATAAGATGTTCATGCATATCAAGATTTCACATAAAGTATAGCTGGGGAGCAATTTACCCAATACAGTAATCCGTGAAGAAGTTCATAAGCAGCATTCTTCCAAATATTCCTTGCTTCCACACACAAGGATGTTTTGTATTGTTAAGGAAAGGAAAAATACTAATATTTTGCTAGAATACTGTGAAGCTTCATATCAATAGTGTTTAAAGATTCCCATGCTGAAACAAATACAATGGGACAACATTTCATAGAGGTTGTTGTTATTTTCTGGGGAAAAAAAATTATAGCAGCAAACTAAAATGTTACAGTGAGACAGGAAAAAAGCCAACAGGAACCTTGAAGTGTTAGTTTTCCTCTGTGTCCTGATCAATACTAGTTAAAAACTCAAGGTTTAGGAGTTTTTTCTCTTCTCTTTTGCTATTTTTCCAAGCTTTTTAAGATAGAGCATAGTGGGATAGAATAATTTTTACACGAGTTTTAAGTGCAAGTGGAGGTTCAGTCCACTTTATTTTTCTTCCTAGCCTACAGTTCTCAATTATCTGAACCAGACCTTCTTGTGTCTGCTCAATGAATTGCACTTATTCTGTCTCATACTACTCTGAGTAAAATAGTCTAAAGGACATAAACATTCTGTCCAATCTCTGTATTCTATACCCTGCCAAACAATATTTTGAAGATAACTTTTGAATTATTTTTATCATTACCTTCAACAGCATAGGGCTTTCTTATCCAAGTAAAGTAATAACTAAATGGTATATAAAGTTAATTTAAAACTTCACCATTTCTGATCATTTAAGGTATTGACCAAAATAATCTGAAGTACTCGTTACAGAGAAAACAAAAATATTGCTATTAAAAAGGTCCAAAATTCAAACTGATCCTAAGATTAGGACACGTGCAAAAAATTGTATTGGTTCATTTTTGAGAAAAAAAAATCCTAGGAAACCATAAACTGTGTAAGAATTGTTATAGGTTTGCCACAAATAGCAAGTATAGTCAGCTGTTGACAGATATGCAGGGCAAAATCACTGAAGGCAAGACGGTGGCTCAAACTCAGCCTAAGGAGAAGTGTGAGAGAACACGTGCTTGGACTTTCTCACAGCGTGGACATTGGATATGTCACAGTGATGATTTGCTAAATGTCTGACAAGGAAATGAAAGTTACAGTGTTGGGTCACACGATGTGAGACTGAGGGTTCTGCATTCTTTGATCTTGACTAATCTTCTCCTTTGAGTCATCTAATGCTTGTATACAGAAGAGTTTGATGCTGTGGCAACATTACCCTTAGCACCAGTTACAGTTTCTTCCCTGCGTGGAACATCACCTGCTAGCTAGTGTGGAAAACTTGATTCCTGACAGCAATTATGAACACGTGGATTCTGTAATTTCCTTTATTTTAAAGCAAAATAAGATTTCTTCTTTTCCTTAAAGAGAAAGATGAGAAATATAAAGGGAAAGGGTAGTTGAAGCCAGTAAAGAATTAATTGAACATATAGTCAGTGGGCAGTGAGCAATCTAGATTTGAATTTCCCTGTTTTCTGTGTGAGAAGATTCCTCACTTTTTTCCCCTGGCATTCTCTCAGAAGAAACAATTTTTTTCGTGCATTTCAACCTATTTTTAGAAGTAAATAAAACTAATATAGTCACCATGTATGACAGTCTTCCTCAAACAGTATGTAATATTTTATGTTCTCAGACAAATTAGAAACCAGAATAGAAGTCTCAATTATTTTTAATCTGTTTTGTAAAAAAACAGGAAATATATGGTGACAAACCAAAACAGATATTGCCACTGAGGGAAAGCCATTATTCAGTAGTAGCAGTAGTCACTGTTCAGTCACTTGTGTGGCTTGTGATGGACTGGCTGATCACCTAGGGATAAATATGCTGCTTAGTTTCATATTGATTTTTTTTAGGACAGAACTCCACTTTTGTGCAATCCTGTTTAAAAAGCAATTAGGCATAATTTTCTGAGTGTACTGCTGGTGATTATACTGGCTGCCATCCTAATTTTTCAGTTTTTCTGACCATCTGTAGTCTGTTTTCAGACTCAGGTAATGTTGTATCATCTGAGACTGTCTAATAGAATGACAAATTCTGTTGTTCATGCTTGAGATTTTGTCAAGAAACAAATCTGGCTATTTTTTCACAAATTCATTTGTCTATTCTGTCAGAAGTTCCTGAGTTTTCAGACTGTTTGAAGAGTGACAAGAATACCTGCATGAATAAACTTTCTTTTAATATGTCATGAATTTGAACATTAAAGATACAAATTGTGTATATAAAGTCAAATCTGTCAAAGTTGTCCAGGGGGTCCAGGTTGTGTTATTGGACAGAGTTAAGTGGTTCCTGTTTCCTGTGAAGTTAATTTGCATGAGTCTGAGCTGCAACAGTATCCTTGTACCATTTACAAGCAGTTGTATGCTGAGCAGGATTAGCTATATTTCATAGAATAGCAATTTTATAACTAAATTTTTATAACTTTAATTTTGAAACTTAAAGAAAAAAAAGCCGATCTATAATCAGAAGTTTTTATTCATTATACCTTAGTGAAAAAATGGCATCTGAATCTGTTTCATCTAAATCTGAAAATGTTTAATTGTAAGGTGGCATACATTTTCTGTTTTTGCTAATGTCAAAGCCTTGAAACCTTGACATGTCAAAGAAAGCTGTACAAATTGATTTGTGTGTTTTTTTCAAATATATAGTAACATGAAAACATGTAACATGTAAAAAAAGTTAGCACATTTAAGACATACATGTGCATAGAGTTGATGGAGAAAATTTGCACCATGCATAACTTCATTTTCTTAGTAAAGATTGTTCCACAGATTAATCTAATCCACTTAGATAGTAAGTAGGCTTACTAGATTTAATTGCTTTATGGAGTTGTTAAAATTTGTAGAATGGCTAAGTCTTTTGAAATGTGTATGACATTAAAGTCTTCTGATAATGTTTACAATTGAGCTGTTCATATGTTTTAAACATAATCTTGTAGCTCAATAGTGTCAGAGAAAGTGCCAAAAGTGTAACTTTTTGAGATTGCCAATAAAAACTCTTAGCTGAATAATACTTGCATCATTTTCCTGGTAGCTTTACCAGTACTTGGGTTCCCACATAGCCACTTGTCGAATGTTTTCCTGAAAATAACAGATATTTTGGTTAGTTCAAGGACACTATCAAAATAAAGTCCTTGCCAGTATCTTGAGTCATTGCCATACCCTGTTTCCGTTCTTAGGAAGCTTTGTCTCATCATTTGATTTTGTTGCCAAAACCAGTGGGGAGGTATCTTTTTGAAGGACTGTGCAGCACTTCTTCATACTTCTTATGAGCAAACATTCTCATTCCAGTGGAAACCTAGATGTTGTTCTTATATTGAGGAAATGGATGTGGTTTTTCTAAGAATCTTCAAAGCAGAAATATTACTTCTCAATTTAAAAAAAAATATATATAATATATATATTTAGGGATGAAGTAAATTCACACTAAAGTAGGAAGCCTTAAGAGGAAGGGTCCATTTTGCAGACATGAAGGTAAAACATGTGAGGATTACTCAAAAGGACATAAGCATGTATGTGGATGCACACACATGCACAGAGGTTTCATGCAGGGAAANGAGATACCTGAATTAAAACTAGATATTTTGAATGGAAGAGTGTTGTTTGAACTTTACACTTCAGTTGAGGATTTCATAGGTAGACAATAGTTTCTGAATGTTAATATCCTTTCCCTGTTCATCAACATTAACTTCTGGGATTATGTGGGCTTCTGAGCCTCTCTGAATCTCAACTATTTATTTTGTTCTGTGGCTTGCTTGCAGGGAAGTTGACTTGTGTCAACTTGTGTAATAATAATTTTCCATGTCTTGAATATTTGAATATGCACTGAGTTTTGGTTGAGTTGTGCCGAGAAAGTAGTAGTGTTTCTTTGTGGACACACTGTTCAGAATGGAAGGATAATAAAGATCCTAGCTGTATTTAATTTCTTTCTAGTATGTTTGATGTATTCTGCCGCCTATCACAAAAGCCAATCTAGTAAAATGACAGTGAACTAATTTTTAGTGCAGTGTCATGCTTTGGTGGCAGGGCTACGAAGTAGATGCATAGGATCTGTGGCTTTGATAAGTATGATACAATCTGGTACTGTTTGTATTCCCATTTAGATAAAAGAGGTAGTTGTAACATTGACTTACACTGCAGAATGCTTCTCATGAGTATGGAGGAGATTAGAGCAGGACTATACTTCCATTTTTACAGCTAGCTTCCCTCTGATTGAGTTACTGGTTGCCATATCAAATGCTGAAATCATAGATTATGATTGTGATGAAAGATTTGTATGAGTCATGCATATGATGCTAATAACATGTACTGAATCAAATTCAGGTTTGCAGACATTTCTAATTTCTCTGAGCTTATTTCTTCAGATAATTGGCTGCCAGTAACTTTTTAGAGAGGAAAGCATTGTAAAGTTCTCAGTTTCTTGTACACAGTAAGCAGCTTCAGTGTTTCTGCTGTGCTTAATGGGTTTGCTTAATAATTCTGCATATTAGCACCTTTTTTCCTCAGTGCATGCTCCTAGGAAATATTTCCAGTTCTTCATTTCACTGAGAATGTACCTTCCCCCCAGATTACCAGTGACTCATTCTATGAATCAAGACTGGAAGCTTCATTCTTGACTCATCCTAAGTAAAGGTTTCCACTAATTCTAACTTTCTCCATCAAAACACTGGAGGAATAATGACTTAGTGAAGTATTCTCAGAAATTAGCAGTGACAATTATTTCAGACTATTGGAGAGTTGTTTGAATTAGAGAATCTCTAAAACTGAAAATCTGTTAGCTTTACTGAGTAGGAATCCTGTCTATAAGTTTCATAAAACTGGTATTCATCTGAACATGAGTGATTTAAGACATTATTTTAGAAAGTCGGGCATTTTTTTCTTCACAGGGCTACAAGGATAATTAGATTTGTGTGTTTGCATTGGTTCACCTGTTTTCTTGCAGTAGTTTGTACGTCTCTTTTGCTTTTCTGCTAGGATAGTCTATCTGGTCTCTACAGATCATCATTTTTGGCTGGTTCTTTGCCTTCCAAAACAGGAACAGGAGAGATTCAGAATCACAAATATATTATCTGCCAAACTGTTATTTTTTTTAGTGGGAGATGGGCACCTAACTATTCTACATTCTCTTGACAAAGTTAATTATAAAGACAGTAGTGCCTTCTCCACACAAGGTAAGTGTTCATTATACCTTGAACATCTTTACCCATTGTATTCCTACTGAATCATTGTACAATGTAATTTCTGAGTAGACTGGTCTTGATTGAGTGTTTCATTGGGTCATTTTCCAGGTCTGTCTGTGAGCAAGCCCACCACAGCAAATGAATTTATGCCCAGTTAAAATTTATACTTAGAATAATGCTTAGGAAATTATTTTAATAACACTCAACAACTAAGGGGGAAAAAATAGCAGCAGTTGTTAGTGAACCAAGAGGAACTTCATGGCCCAAAATTGGAAAAATATTTTTTATGGAAAAATAGTGTATGTAAATAATATTCAGTAATATCTGCAGTCTTTTTGCATCTTCAATATAACACATCGTAGTAATACCATATAGAAGCATGTAAAGTTCAGAAGTGTTTTTCTTTAAGAAGTAAACTTTGTAAACTGTTTGTATCTGGGACTACTAATGGAATTCAATGTTGTTACCAGCCCATGATTTGAATGGCTCCAATGGAATCGTAGCACTGCAGATAAAAGCTTTGAAAATGTCAGACTGCTGCAGGATGTGTTTCACAATAGTTCTCCATTGATTTTCCAATAAGGTGTAAAGTCACATCTCAGCATGAATAAAGTGCTGGGTGCTTTGAAGCAGCTTCTCAGCACTGAGAGATGGAGGGGATGGAAAACTGCCAGGCCTGATCAGTTGGAGAAACCTGGAGATGCAGCTCCCTGGGTCACCCACCCTGAGGGCAGCTTGCAGAGGTCCTCTTTTGGACTTTTCATTCCTGCTCCAATGCCATCATTCTTTTCTTTCTTTTAATTGTTTTAAACAAATTCAGTGGGCACAATTTAGGATGCAATTTTGACACTTAAGTTAATCCAAGATGAGCTGCCATGGTCTTTTTCCTTCACTGCTTTGAATTGTACAGTGAACCAGTGAAGGAAACAGAACAGGCCAAAAAAGCAAGTATATTTTTTCTGGGTTTTTTGGTTGGTTGGTTTGTTGTTTTTTCTTCCTGGGATTATTTTTTTTGGATGCTTCAAGACCCTGAACTGGCTATTTTAGTGTCATATAAGGCACAAATGAGGAGACACAAATTCAGTCTGGCATGGAATTGTACACCAAGGCTGAGACAAACAACCTGCTAAAAATGGGGATATTTTGTCATGGCCTTATTACCAAAATAACATATTCTGGAATTCCTAATTCTGTAGTTTTTAGTTTGCATGCCATTTCACGTGCTTTACTTCCTCAGGTAGTCTTTAATATATTCTCAACAAATTGAAACATGATTTAGTCAAAGATCAGTTTAGGTACAAGTTAATGCAGGTGAGATGTAGTACTCTAGTGGGGGAAAAAAAGGCAGTAAGGTACAGAGAGATAATTTTCCAGACATCTAGCAGCTTTAAAATCTGAGGCACTCAAGATCCCAGCACATGTTTCAGTGAGCAGTAGTGTGCCAGCAGTTGGATATTTCTCACTGGAGGCTCCAGCGCTGTGGATTTTTCTGTTTGTGGCATGTGGTCTGACTCAGTCTGACTTACATTGCTGGAAATAATGTAGAATGAAGTTTGTTTAGTTGGGCAGCATCTGTACATGAAATCTTTTAATCTGCTGTGGATTTAGTTATTTTAATTGCCTTTAAAATACTCAAAATGGATAAAGTGTCTAATATATATTAAGAAAAAGATTATACCATTTGATTCTGGGAATAGTTCATTTAACTGTACAGTTACTCATTTAAGAGGCTGAAGATAGAGTCTGTATTATGAAAGTCAATTAACAAGTTACTTTACCACATTACAATAATGACTATTTATTGTTCACACATTCATTCATCCTCTCCTAGAAAATGAGGCCTAAATTTGTCTTCTGAAGCTTTGTTGAATTCAGCTTTGAATTATTGCCAGGGTATTTGACATTTTCCTTCTGCATCTTTTAAATTATTTTACAGAATGATAAATATTAGTCAATGGGAGAATATTCTAGTTTTCTCCAACGGGACTAAATAACTTTGTTAAATTTCTCGTGTTTGGAAGTCTTAACAGTGAATGATATTTCTGATATTTCCATAGTTAATATTATTAAATTATTTAAACTGCATGGAAATGTGACCCAAAATTGAGACTGGTAAAATTAGTCTGAGACTGAGATCTTGATACTGAAATGTTAGACAATGTTGTAGAATTGTAACATCAATAAGGCAGGAAAAGATCTCCAAGGTCGTTGAGTCCAACCTTTGACCAAGCACCATCATGGCAACTAAACCATGGTGCTAAGTGCCACCTCCAGTTGTTTCTTGAACAGCTTCAGTGATGGTGACTCCACCATTTCCCTGGGCAGCCCAGTCCAATACTTAAGCACAGTTTCATTGGAGAAATTCTTCCTGTTGTCCAAATGGAACCTCCTCTGGCACACAGCTTGAGACTTTTCTTGCACTTTTTGCCTGGGAGAAGAGGCCAACCCCCATCTTGTTACAATCCCTTTAGGCATTTGTAGAGAGCAGTAATGTGTCCCCTGAGCCTCCTCTTCTCCAGACTAAATAAACCCACCTCCTTCACCCACTCCCTGTAGGATTTACTCTCCAGACCCTTCCCCAGCTCTGATGCCCTTCTCTGGACACACTCCAGCACCTCAATGTCTCTTGCAGAAGACGAGGTAGACTGCATCGACAGCCATCACTAGGCAGGTCACCTGGCCATAAAAGGAGATCAGCTTGGTCAGGAAGGATCTGCCTTTCCTAAACCTCTGCTGGCTGGGTCTGATCTCCTGGTTGTCCTGTATGTGTGCAAAATCAAGGTGAAGTTTCAGCTATTGCTTTTGAAAACGTCCAAATGAAATATGCAAGAAGATTCCCATGGAAAAGTGTTGTTTCTTGGCTTTAAACAGAAAAAAACCCCAAAACAACACTCCCCCTTCCCCAAAAACCTCACACACAAAACAAAAACTAAACCAAACCAAACAAAAAACTTAAAAAAAAAAAAAAAATCAGAAAAAAATGTGTGAAATTGAGCAAACCCTCGCCATATCTAAAATAAATGTATGTTTTAAGCCAATGTTTTTTGTGAAAAAGAAAAGAGATGAACTTAAAATTTGAATTTAAATTTGAAAATTAACACCAAAAAAGCTAATGCTTCTAGTAAAAATATTAATGAAAAAATACTGTGGTAAAAAGAACTCTGCCAGATTTCAGCCTGGAATTTTTAAATTGAAAGCCTTAATATGGAAAGAAAAAAAATTTGAACAGAAGTTTCTTACTGGCCTTCATAGGGTACCAAAATAAACGTATTGTTTGTATTAAATGAAAAAAAATAATTTTGTTGGCATTAGAAAGGATTTAGCACTTGCATATCCATTTTACAATTGGAACATTTAACAGCTTTGATTGATGAATATTTGCATCAGTGTTTAACAGAATGTTTTCTCTTACTTTACTTTTGAAGAGCTGGGAAAACATTGCACAAAGAAACTGAGTTTGTATTGCTCCTTGCCATCACAACTTGCATGTAATTCCTGCAGTATTATGAAAACTACAGTTCCCATCTGAAGTAATTCTATAGGTCCAGAAGCTCATATAAGCAATTACACTTCAAATTGGCATTATTTGATTTGCAACAAATTCTGCTTAAAAAGAAAACTCCTTAGAGGGGAAAAAACCCAAAAACATTTGACTTCTATGAAATAAACTACTTCGGACATCTCTGCTGGTTTTGTTACCTCATTTTGGCTTGATTTAATAGTTCCCTTTTGGAGGACAGCTTCAGGTTCATGTTATAAAGGACTCTTTCTGCAGTTGGATTGATACAAGTAGAAGCAATCTGTCTAGATTTAATAGAACTGAAGTTTTAATTTGGAACTTTATTAGACTGGAGGACAAAATTAAACAATCAAATATGTTTATATGTCTTTCATTATATTTTCCATCTGAAATTAATATGTCAGTTTGCAAAATAATTTTGATAATGGTCAGAATTAAATTCAATCATAGAGCTCATATACAAAACATAATAAAATTGTTTTAGTTTGAGTGTTCAGTCGAGCAATGTGGCAAAGGTCCATTTGATAACAACGATACTTTAACTAAATTTCCAAACAGTTGGAAACTTCTCCATGCAGTAGATGGAGTACTTTGTACAAAGGAAGAAATTATCCAGTGATATCTTTGTAATTCCAGTTTAAGCACAACAGAAAACAAAAATGAAGTATACTCCTATTCTGTAGGTTACTTTTCCAGTAGGCAAGATTTTTATTTCCATGTAAATATGAATACTTCTTAGCAAAAGGAATAAAACTAGGTCACATGCAGTGGTGATGGAGCAGATGTGATTGGCACTTTGATTTTGTGGTTTCACACTTGTGAGTCTTTCCGTAACTTATGTAATGTGAAGCATGAGCTCATGATTGGCTGAAGGGTTTTGATCAGAGTTAAGAAATGACTGGAAATTTTACTTCAGTAGTGTCATTATATAACCATAATTAACATTAGAAACTGGAAAAAATATGCAGATGTAGATGCTTTTTCTCTAGAGCGGCTGCACTTCCAAAGATTATATTGCTTGCAGTTATTCTATTAATTAAAGAATTATTCTGTGAAATACCAGGAAAAGAACATAAATAATGTTTACAGTGAAATTTGCACATGCTTACATTTGTTATTGTTGAAAATTCTTGAGAGATTAAGAAATATAGCGTGGCAATTCTGCCAATTGTTGTAAAACTCTTCTCTTTGCTTTGGAAAATATGTTAATTATTGGTCTAAAGTATTAGGTTGTGTGTTTACCTTGATGATTTTATTCCTGCTCTTTAAAGACATCTCTACCACCTAAGTAGTGTGATCAGAAATGGAAAATAAATAAGACTTACCTGGTTAAAATTGCAGTGACCTTAGATGAGACTGATTGCCAGTGTTGAAAAACAAATCTATTTATTGATCCTTGGTTTTATGATGTACTTATCTGTGTGTATTCCACAGGACATGCCATTTCCATGCCCTTTCTCTTGATAGATATATGTGCCGTATGCCCTAGTGAACTCAAGAGGTTAAGCTAGTCAAGTTACCTATCTCAACACATGAAAAGGAAGAATTAACCACAGTTCCCCAGCTACCAGTGTAGCTTTCAACACTTTTTCTATGGTGTGTAGTATTGATAGGATATATAACGGTGAAAGGACAAGAAAATGCTCTAAAGTGATCTAAGAAATAAACTATCATCTTGATGTGTTTTTTCTAGCTATTGAAAACCTTTCCATATTGCAACTGATTCTGACAGTGAAACTGTAGAGCACCTCTGATTTAAGTACCATCTGGTTATGCTCAAGGCTTTAAAGCTATTATCTCAGCTTAAAATTTCAGCCTCCTATACTTTTTTCTTCACCAAACCATCCATTTTTAAACCACAAATATTTTTCCAGTCCTTTCAGATTTTATCTAAAAGTATATTTTAACAGTATTTAAATAGTTCTTAAACAATAACAATTTATCTTGATAGATGACATGCTGTGTTTTTTCATTTTATTTTAATTAGCCATTGTGGAACCAAATTCCCTTTTGTTTTATTCCTTTGAATACTGTTTAATTATAGTTATCATGCCAAATATCTTAAAGGTTATTTTACCAATACAGTTTCATTTAACATAAGCCATGTGGAATCAATAGTCCTGTTTCCTAAAGTGAATGCTTGGAAAATCTTACATTCATATGTTAAGAGTACACATCCTTTCCTCATTAGCTGGAAAGTACAGGGATTTTGGCACAGGTTCTGTGTGGAAGCATTGTGCAGCTTTTATATGGATTTTGTTTTTAGCCTTTGATGACACTGTTTAGAATAGGAAGTATCTAATAAGTAAAGCATTTTGTCTAATGTGCTGCCAGTGTGTTTAATATATGCCTGGAGGTCTGAAACATTATCTTCTCCACTATAGTAATATGCATTTAATTCTCTGAAAGCAGAAGGTCGAACTTTTAAAAGGGACTCAAAGTACATTTTCAACTAAAATAATTTAAAACACATGGGATAGGGGACCAGAGTAATGTACAGTTGGTTTTTATGTTTTAATCATGATCATGTTAATGCACACCAGTAGCTAATTAAAGAAAACTTTTATTGTTCATTTTAAATGGGTTATGTAAAGAGTAAGAGTATTGATATAATACAGCCCAATGATAAATGTTACCATTACATTTGCTAACAGCAAGATGATATTGCTGTTCTTGACATCTTTAAAGTATTGACCCATTTATTCCAGAATACAGCAAAGAATCTTTTTAGAGTTGTTATACTGAGACTCGTTCCCTCTCTTCTTCTTACCCCATTAGAGGAATACCTAAATGCTTCCCAAATTTATTACTAGGCATATCTTCAGTTTAACTGTGAAACGCTGTCAGAAGGCTTGATGCTTTACTGAGCTAAAATTGATGCAAGAAGTTCCAGTGATACTTCTGCACTTCTATTTTGTACCCAGTTGTGTTATATACAGCTGTCTTGCAAATCATTACTCACGTGTTTCAAGCTTTATAATATATGTGGTAAGACCATACGTAAGTCCAAGTTTCATTGTGGAACCGGGTGGCATGGCAAACTGTAATAGGATGTGGTGTCTTTCACCTTTTGGGCACTGGTTCGTATTCCATACTGCTTAATGCTGAGCAGAAACTGCCTTCTGAGTGCTGCTCAGTGACCTGCATGAATAGATTTGGGGTCTCAGTAAAGTTTCTGTAGTTGAATGTCCGCATAACAGGAAACCCAGCAGTTGGGACCAATTAGCACCCTTGCAGCAGTCAGCACAGAGAACGTATAGTCTGACAGGGGATGGGGGCAGAACTACTTTCTTACCTTCCTAGAGGTGTTTTGCATAGAGCAGAATCTTTAATAAATACTTAACAATAAAAAGAGGCAGAGGAAAAGAAGTAGGCTTCAATTCAAATCTCTTTAGGTGTGAGAAGAGAGGATCCATTCAGAAACCAGGAGTACTCTGTCATACACGTGATGCTTTTCTCCCTGGAAGGTTCTCACTTAGTGGATGACACCATATTTTCATTTCCTCTGGCCAAGTCATGCATAGCCTAAATGTCAGGTAGCTGCAGAAATTTCTGCTGCATAGAGGAGAACAAGAGAATATCATGTAGTTAACACAGGAATGTCATTCACCACTGAATCTGCTTTTTGAAAACATTTTTCATCAGATTCTGCTGATGTCTGTGAAGCAATTAAAAATTGCAATGTTTAGTAGCATATGCCCTCAACTTAATTTCGGCAGCATTTCCATGAAATGAAATGGCAAGATTTTTTCACATCTCCCTCCTTTCTGCCTTCTGCTTGTCCTCAATACATGAGCAGTGAAACCATCTGTAATTTGGAAAGTGCCATCAGTGCAGGATATGGGTGAAGCACTTTATAGTTTACCAGGCAGAGAGGCTGGGGTGTAAATAGCCTAACTTTGCTAGGATATCAGGAGGAATGAGGATTTCTTGGCTCATAATGTAGTGATTCATTAAAATGGTCTCTAGTTATTTTTACAGAGGCAGCATTAAAAGTGGTATCACATTTACAAGTCAGTGATATGAGTCTGCCATAGAAAACAGCCGCAAAGAATTTTATTGGTTATTTGAAAAATATGTACATGAGTGAATCTGAAAAGATTGTAACCAGGGCTGGCAAAAACCTTTTCAAAGAAAATCTCAGCTAGTTACTGGTTCTGTTTTAGGATTTCCTCTGTAATACTTATTCTAGCATGTTCATTCCTTTAAAGAAAAGGAGAGGGGATTGCTCCTTTTGTTCCATAAAGCACTACATAAAAGAAGGTTTAAAAAGCCTGCATTTATTTACCTCCCTCATAACCCAATTTCTGCAGTACATATGGACTCTAATACATTGTTGCATAAAGACCACAGAAATTTTAAGAAATTGAATAATTCCCTGCCCTTCATTCCTATAGTTAAGTTGCTAATAAATTTCTTTTTCATTATACTCTTTTAAAGAGGAAGTTAAGGTACTGTTTGTCCTTGTTCATATTCCGCTTTTTGAAGATTCATTTGGGTGGAGAAGATAATAAGAAATTATTGAAATAGGTCCTGCAATGAAGCAATTAAATCACTGAGTCAATGTGCAGTGTCAGCCAAAAAAACCCAACAAAATACTGGACATCTGAATGGAGATGGAGAACATGACAGAAGGCAGCATTTCACTTTTCTAGAGAGCTATAATGGTTCCACTCCGTGGGTGCTTTATAGAATACTCAAGAAGGGCATAATGGAGTTACAAAGGTAAAGAAGGGAGGCTAAAAAGATTAAAGGTGCTGGAGCACCTTCTTTGTGAAGAGATACAAAAAAGGGTGGGATTTCCATGTCTGAAGTGCAGAAGGCTGAGGGAGCTGTGATCACAGCTTACAAAGTCATAACAACATCAATAAAGCTGAACAATTCATATGCTACAGAAGACTGGGGAAAAGCACTGTCACTAGGAGGAGATGGTTTAATGAAATTTTTTTTTTTTTAATTGGAACTTGTTGCCCCTGAAGGTTGTGGAGCACAGACACTGTCAGTGTGTTCAGAAAGGAAGTGGATGAATTCATGGACAAGAAGCCCAGAAATGGTTACTAAAATGACCACACAAACACATACCCCTGGCATCCTACATGCAGCAGCTGTGGATGCCTGGGGAGGAGGAGAGGATCAGATTGTAGGAAGTGGATAGAGTTTCTGGTATCTCTTAATAGAGTTTCCTCCTGGTGTTGTTGAAAACAGTGTACTGGGCTGGATGGGTCATGAATTCGACCAAGTTGGGCATTTCTTATATTAGCCTATATATTAGCCTTATAGAGCAGATCAGAAACTCTACTGCAGCAGCACAGATGGAAGTGTTAGTTATGCTGTGGAAACTATACAGGGTGGATGTATGACTCTAACCTTCATATGAATCTGAGGAATTAGTCATACATTGATTGTTATTGAATTTTTGCAGATTTTTTTTTGCCACGTATTTTACTATATGCTCCCCATCTAGTCCTCAAGCTTTTGATAGAGTTTCTACTTGTTTTATGAACAGTGTTGAAAGCAGTTTTTCCTAAATTACTTTTTTCTCTTGGCATATCTCTGGCTCTTGAGCTGAGACTATAAGGTCTCTGGACACAGCTTTGCAACTTTTTACTTCGCTCTTGCACTCTTTTTGTTTGTCAGTGGTGTATGTTTTCTTTTTGAAATATTTCAATATTCAGTGATTTCTCATATGAAACCCTGTGAATGTCACAGCAAATACCCTATGTAGCCTTGGAAATCCAAGAACTCATACCCATCACCAAGGTAGTCGTTAGATAGTTCTGATGTTTCCTTTAACTTTGGTGTTCTATATAAGGCAATTGCCGTTTCCATGACTCTTAAGAAAACTATTTTTTTGTGCAATATATTTTTTATACATTTCCGTTTATAATTTCCATTTAGTCTTTTTATGATTGTGTAGTTGATTAATATCATGTTCTATGTCATCTAATCACAGTACAAAATTCTAGTGACAAAGGTGACTTTTTGAGCATCAGTGCTCAAAATTGGAAAATAATTCTAACTGGGCTTTTTATTTACAATACATTATTTTACAGATATATGGGTTTATATTAATCCATAAATTTCTTATAAATTCTTTAGGTTTTTTAATGAAGAGTTTAATTTTTTTAAAACGTTGTCTAAGCCTACAAATCCTTACTGCTTGGGGTTTTTTTCTCTTTCACATATTTTTTTGGCTATTCAGTTATTGTGAGTCATCATTTCATTGGAACAGACACCTGCTGTGTTTTTATGAGTGGTTACTGTGTTAAAGTTAACTTGGCAGATTTTTTTTTTTTTTTTATAATTCTCTTTTTTGACATCATGTTTATGTAGTGATTTTTTGCTGTGAC
Source organism: Chaetops frenatus (assembly GCA_013400775.1). Classification (NCBI taxonomy): domain Eukaryota; kingdom Metazoa; phylum Chordata; class Aves; order Passeriformes; family Picathartidae; genus Chaetops; species Chaetops frenatus. The sequence goes on from VZTR01024593.1 coordinate 30,337, forward strand.
TGAAATGGAAATAGTTGGGATATAGAGATTAGAAGTTAAAACAACATTTTCCTTTGCAGGTTTCCAAGCAAGAACAGAAGAAGATGGATGTGGCTGATGGAGGAACAGTTGAAACTTCTTCCCGTTATAGCGGGGCCCAGGACAGTGGAATTGGCAGTGACAGTGTAAAGATCAGAATCATTCAGATCGAGCAGCACAGTGGCACCAGCCAGCATCGCATTGCCCGTCCCTCCCGCCAGTCCTCCATTGTGAAGAATCTCAACTTCATTCCCTTCGACATTTTTGTTACAGCAAGTCGAATCTCATTGATGACTTACTCGTGCACTGCCTCACCTAAATCAAAATCAGTGCAAGATCAGAAGGATGGTGAGAAGATAAGTAAAAGCTCCTTGAACCTTCCAGATACAGTCTCAGGCAGCAGCCATGATACCAAGAAGCCCAGTCAGCCATGCATCTCTTCTGTCACAGCAGACGATCTTTTGAACAGTAACATTCCCCTGTCTGCTGGGAGAAAAACAGGTCTTCTGTCGCTGGAAAGTCTGCATGCTTCCACAAGGTCATCTGCTCGACAAGCCCTGGGTATAACTATTGTACGGCAGCCTGGGCGCAGGGGAACTGGGGACATAGAGCTACAGCCATTTCTCTGCCTGGTTGTGTCACAGCCCTCTGTGCTCCTCAGCTGCCACCACAGAAAGCAAAAAGTAGAAATATCAGCGTTCGACGCTGGCCTTAAAGGAGTTGCCTCAGACTACAAGTGTACAGGTAAGAGCATTTAACATTCAGTCCTGGTTGTAACTGTGAAAATGATTGCACGTCTCAAAGTTACAGAGGGTGGTGGAAAACAGCTGAGAGAACTTCAGGACATCTTTAAATATCAGTCACTAAATATACGTATTTTTAGGATTATACCTCACAGCTGAATCAAGTTAAGTGTGTAAAATGTTTGAAATTAATTAAGATCTACCTTTTAGCAACCAGTTCTTTCTATTTCTTAGTATTGCTTTCTCATTACCAGATTGTGACAGGGAGTGTTGCATTGCTGTAATTTCACAAAGTTTTCTAAGGAAGTAAGAGTTGTAAGCCAAGGTTATTTCATAAAGAGCATTTTTTATGACTGAATGTCACAATATTTTCCTATACTAGCCTACCAATAAAATATGAAGATAAACACTGTAGAAGCACCTGGTGTTTTGGACATAAGCTGTAAAAAAAACAAAGTAATCTTTCAAATGGCATCAAGTGATGTCATGTATTTTAAGTTTTCATTCAATTGACCAATAAGGTTTTGCAGGAAATTCTATCTCTTAATAAATGCCTTTTTTTTTCTATATGCAAAGCTTATTATGAGAGATGTCAAAATAGCTGTTCAGTAGAAAATATTATGCAATATTATTTTTCTGCCTTATCTTATGTACTGCTGAAGAGAGAAATCAAATTATTGCAATTCATTTGTCTAGCAATCAGTACATGGTATAATGATTTCAAGAGATGTATCGTTATGGAGTGTTACCCCAAAAAAAGCGTAAATGAGTATGCAGAGATCTAGGTGAACATACAGCCAGAATGATATGGAGTTTCACATTGTTCTCTGAATGAGAGCTGTAGGTGTTGTTAGTTTTTCCTTGACGGTATTCCCAGCACAGCAGTTGTGAAAAGTAGTATACTTTTCTGTGCAACTCTATCAAATCTTTGCTGAATGAGATTGTATCATTTGAAAATTAGCATTAAAATAATATGCTTACACAAAAGACTAAAAATGCAATCTTAACTGTTCTCAGAAATCTGAATTGTAGTGGAACTTTTAAGAGGGATTAAACAGTAAGAAAGATTAGGCAGTGGAAGAGAAGATGTTTAAAACAGGGAGATTTGTACTCTGCTGCATTTTTTAAATCCTTCTTCTGTTTTCATCTTTCTCTGCTGTTCCTGTTCTGTCCTGCCTTGAACAAAACACATCTGTGTCGTGAATTTGATTTACTCCAGATTCTCATGTGTATTTGTTAAAATACTAGGTAAAATGTGGTCATTGCAGCAATTAATGTGCAGATAATTCACAAAGCAAAGCTTGAAGGAAGCTTGGAGTAGGTCTAAGATCACATCTTCATTAAGTTAGTGCTTTGGAAAGATGCAGCAGGACTTCATTTCTCTTGTCTGAGGCATTCAAGTGTGTCCTTGGTACAAGCTGGCACCACCAATTAACTGGGCAAAGTTCTGTCCATTCTGCTTCAACAATTAACTCCTGAAGTCTTTCACCATCTTTGTGTCTGTGGCAGCAATTCTTGAAAACACAAGCTGTAATAAAGTCTTCTTATAAATTGAAAGTGGATCAGAGAGTACAGAAGCATGGCAAGAAGTCTAAATAATAAAGATAGTAGGAACATACAGCCTGAGAGCTCCTCAGTCTCAGTGGGTTGCTCAGTTGGAAGCCCGAACATTAGCCGTACATGGGTCTTACCCTTTTCTTTGGCTTTATGTCTCCATGTCAGGCAAATGTAAAAAATGTGTGGAGGCAGGACTCACATTATGTGAAGGCAGAAGTTCTGGTCTCATCCTGATGCCTTTGTGGGCAGTAAATAAGTATCTTTCTCGTATATCACACAGAATCGTGTGCCTGCTGCTGAAATAGTAGTGCTCTTTTCAACAGAGTTTGAGAGGTGGGTGCCAAAGTTATAGTGCCTAAAAATACCATCCCAAATGTATTAATAAGTTAATAAAATTAAGGCACACTTCAAGTTACACACTAATTCACTCAGCAAAATAGGTAGTATAAATTTTTTATTGCCTCTTGTTCAGGAAGACCTGCTGTGCTGGTGAGTGCATCATTTAGAAGTAATGTTGTCATACCAACTGTAGTAACATGTTAGTTTGGTAAATTTCTATTTTTAATTTTAACATGTATTAGAGGGAAAATAGCCATAAACTATATGTGTGTATGTGTGTACATATTACACATACTCTATATATTGCATATCATATAATACAGAATAAGGAGCTCTTTGGGGCATTTTTTGGCTGCTGTGGTTGATTTCATCAATCACACCAACTTTTCTCGATATTGTGACTATTTGCTGACAGTTTTGTCTGAAAGAGATCATACTAAGATCAATATGAAGTTTATTTGAAAGAACCAAGTTAGCTTCTCTCCTTCTGTACAATACACATGCACTATATTCCTGTATTTCTCTGTGTATCAAGGACCAGAAAGTGGGAAGAAGGCATAAATAATGTTTAATTTACAGTGAATGTTGCTAAACCGAATTTCCAGTTACCGCCTCTAGGAGAATGCTCTTGTGTGTACACATATGCATGCAATATCTAGTATCTAATGTAAAATGGGAAGAGAACACTAGCTAAATATAAAATATATATTTTAACTGGATTATAAGAACTGAGGGAGCATATTCCCCCTTGAAAACAAAACCAAAAAAAACCAGAAACCAACCAACCAAATCAAAGACCTACTGAAAATACTGTGTCCTTTTCATCCTGTAATGGAGATAGGCAACAGCACAGCAGCAGCTCAAAAATTCAGACCTATGACATTGCAAATTTTGATCCCAACCTAAAAATTGAGACTCTTCTGAGCCAAAGTAAAAATACATTGTTAGAAGGTTTTGTTGGTAATCCTTTGGGGGTGTTTCCTCATTACTTAAACTAATATGGTTAAACTTATGTAGTTAAACTATATATTAAATGTTTGCATTATATTCAAAACATGCTAATAAAATCTCTTCAATTTAAAATCATTCTATGTATTCTATGCATTCTACACCACATACACTCTGTAGGAGTATCTTAGGAATGTTCTAAAACTTTTGGAAAAATTCTGTGTATCAATTTTGGTATGAAATTCTGAAAACTTGAATACTATTAGTTCAACAGCTGTAGATTTGGGTCTTGTGAAATACTGTGCCATTTCTTACAGCTTTTCTAAAAGAAAAAATATACAGTTCTGAAACAACTCTTAAATTTTTTCAGGGCAGAAGCAAATACAAAATTCTGTTGAGAAATTATTTTTTGGTTGACATAAGTTCCACAAAAAGAATTTAGGGTAAAGAAAACCTGGTGATAGTCTGGATCTAGTTGTGCTTTTCATCCTTCACCTCCCAATAGTGTACTTCTATGAAATATGTTGTTTAGCTGTAAGTCAACAAAGATTGTCTAGACTAGAAATGCTTCTAACAAGTATGAACTTCTGTATAAAACAGGGAAAATATCTTTTAAACTGTACCAACATGAATTTTAAAGAGAATAATAGTTAGTCCCTGGCTGGTGACAGAATTAATTACTGCTTCATGATGGTTTACTGCTTTGAATATTGTGTAGAAATGAAGATTATTTACTATTATGAAGCCATGTGTATTTTATTTGGGACAAGGGTTTTTTTATTAGTTTGAATAGAGCATAAAATTCACAATCTTGCACTTAAAACTATCACTCCCTTTGTGAGACAGAGCACTCTACAGTGGCCAAAACACCAAATTTCATCCAAAGAACTTGGCTCCTCTGGCACTAGCTGTTTTGTTTATTTTTAGCTTAATTTCTGAAACATGAAAGAAAAAGAACTTAAGAACTAAATAGGAGAAAATAGGCTATTTAAAAGTTCAGTATTCTTAGTTTATTAATTAGCAGTTAGTAGCAAGCAGCACATTTCCATCAGACCAGTCTCTGTATGTGGGAGCGTTTGCTTGCCTGGGAGCTAAAGACCCAATGGCTTGGCTTCTTCAGTCTTCTTTACAACCAAGTCCACTGGCAAGTCAGCTTGTAGAAGCAGGAGACTTACTAGGTTGTTGAAATGTTAGTTCAATTTTATTATGGTTGTGCTAATCTGCTTCATTTGTGTGTTGTAATTGTGCAGCTTGATTGCAATTATGCTACCGCAAGGTACAGGAACTTGAAATCAAAGTAAATAAATTGATGGAATAAATTTTAACTCCTTATGAAGTGGCACTAGAAAGATTAGTTGCTCCTTGAGTTTACTTGCGAGATTCTGTAAAAATGGACTGAAAGATACTGTAAAATGACCCTTTTTATTAAATGCTCATCCTATATTTAACAAAAAAGACATCTGCTAACTGTTAGTTTTTGCAAACAGAGTTTTGGCCATTTTTACTTAAATAAAAGTGCGTGCAATTGTTTTTAATGTAATCTCATAAGCTGCTTTTATAAATTTTTTTTTTTTTAAACCTTTATTTGCTTTGTTTCAGGTAATGTAATCCAGATACAAAATTGCCTCATTTCCTGACCACTGTGCTCTGGGCATTCTTGAAAAATCTTTTTTGTATTTGTTTGTTTGTTTACTTTCAAAGAGGAGGTTGTGGTGCTTGGTTGTTTCAAGGGAGAGAAATTTCTCAGTAAATATCTGTTATGCATGGAATTTCTTCAACTTCCGCCAACTACTCGTTTGCAAAAAACAGTCATTGTGAGGCCATCCAGAATTATTCTTGATTTTTATTTTATTTTATTTTATTTGACACCCACGCCTTTGATGGCAGGGGGTCCATGAAGAGCAGATGCAGTAGCTAAGACCACATGTAACCTCTGATCCAATGGAAAGCCTATTCCAGGCTTTTGCATGAAAAGCAGCACAGGCTGGCTCTGGTGGGAAGTCTGATTCACTGCCTCTCTGTCAGCCTGTGCTTCCTACATGGCAGAGAGAGGATTTAAGGCTGTTTCCTAGCACAGCACTGAGAGAGTTCTGCTGGAGTGTCACCTGTTCCCCTCTGGGTGTATTTATTGTCCAGTACATCTGCAGTCATGGATGAGGGGGGAACAGTGCAGCCCCCACCCATAAAGCCAAATTAGCCTGGGAATGTGCATTCCTCAGGTTACTGTAAGTGCTCATTTTTGAGCTTCCTGACACAGCACTTGTGAGTACGCTGGCAGAAATGTTTTTCCACTTGTGTTCTTTAAATTCCAGTGGAAACCGTTTTGAAAACAAGACCAAACGTTCCACTTCAGAGTTTCAAATGCAGAGATGATTGCAGCATCATACTGGCTTTTAAAATTGACTGGAGACCAAAATGTGATTCATCCATTGAAATACAAGCAGACTGCAGCGCTGGTTTGGGCTGGGTAGCGTTCCAGCGGAGCAGGCCAAGCTGCCGTCCCGCACACGCGCTCGGTAGCCCTGTCCCCTGCCTGGGGCTGACAGGGTCTCTGAGCTCCCCCCCGTCAAAGCCTCCCACAGGCTGTGCCCCCTGTGCTGGCCTGGCTGTCAGCTACAAAGAGGAACAAAGACACATTTTGGAGAGTGAAAATCTTCAAGATGTGAAATTTCTCCTGCCTTCCTCGTTTCCTTTCCCCTTACTCCCTTCCCCTTACTCCCTGTGCTGTTCAGAAGCTTGGGGTTTGCTGCCTGCTCTTAACAGAAGACCAGGGGTATAGCAGTGAAATCAAAAGCTTGCGAATTCAAATCAAGTTTAGGAAGATGTTTCATAAACTGAAATTTGGAGCTGAGGTCTGGATCTCAGCAAGGCTAAAAGCACCTTTGGATGTTTGGGCGAATTAAAAAATAGCAGAGATTCTTTTTTTTGATTTTTATTTAAGAGGGGAGGGAGGAAGGTAAAAGTGGATCTACTGAAGGCTTCCCCTTCTCGGTTTTACGGATTTTAAATTACAGTCTTATAATTTAAAGTCTTGTCTCACCATTTTTCTTTTGCTGCTACAGACAAATTTTTCACATGGTGCAGAGGATAAAATTTCTGGCCGTCTTCACTGCTCCTCGCCTCTCAATCCTTTCTTTTCTCTCTCTTGGCTTGCTGTGGAGTAATTCTAGCCTCTCCTTTTACTTATATATGCATCCCCTGGGTTTTCTCCAGCATTTTCTTTATACAAATAACTGCAAATTTAAGTGTTGATTTTTGGGAGAATCATAGAAAATGGAAATGGAAATGACCTATTATAATACATTATTCAGACCAGTTCCCTGCTGATGCATAATTGTTCCCAATTGTGTATTTTATAGTGTTCTGTCAAGTGTATTTTTAAACATTCTGAATGCTTCCATCAGTTCCTTGAGAGACAAGAGTCCTTTTTCTAATGGCTCTTCTCATCATGAATTCCTCACTTTTCATTCTAAAATTCCTTTTCTTCATTCAATTGCTTCTCTGTTTCCTGTGCTTTTAGCATAGGGATTGGTTGACTGATAGTGGTTTATTCCTTTCCTGATTCTTGATCCTATGAAAATGCATGTGCTGTTTTCTACCTTAGAATAGGGATACACATCTTTTGGTTGTTTGACCTTTGATATATATAGTCTTAACCTCATACATTGTATTACTCCCCTCAAGTGTTTGATATACACAAGCATAGTCAATTTTGAAAGCTCTGGATTTTAGCTTTCTTACCATTACATAAAAACTTAAAACTGACATATTTGGCTGGACAGCCAAGTCTGTTACCTAGGTTCCAAATTACCTCTATGCCATGGGCTTGGAAGCACTCGAGCTGGCTCTTTGCATGTCCCTTTGATATGATTACCTCTGATGCAAAATTGTCAGTGCAATACTTCTTTTTCCAGAATTAGCTCAGTTTCACTTGAACTTAAAAAATGCTTCAAACAGTGCTGGGTTAAAAGTGTTATATTTTGTTGGACTTGGGCTAATTTTGTGCATTGAGGTTTCTTCATGTTGTGTTCCTAATATGTAAATTTTGGAGTCCTTATTATTCACATATCCCAGTCCTGCAGTGCCCCAGGTGATGAAAAGATGACACTGCTGCACTCATTGGAGACATGACGGAGCAAAATAATCTCCTTAGAGTCCCATGGTTGCTTTATTTATTTTGGTTCTGTGCTTAAGTGCTGCAGTTCCCAGTGCTCTGAGGGCAGTTTGTATAGTTAATGAAATATGTCGTGCAGGGATTTTCTGCTATATAAGGTCTTTTCATCAGAGATATTTTCAGCTTGAAAGAGCTACAACTTTGAAATAATTATTAGGTATTTTAGAACACAAATACATTTAAGGATTATAAGATTACCTGTAGGTATATTTTACAAAAGAAATGTTCAGCTAAATTTAGTGGATTTTCTGAAAAGCTGGTGGAAGATATATGTTGCTATATACAGTATGTGATGATATCTTCCAGAAATGATACAAAATAATGGGATTTTGCAATGTTTTATGCCATATTGGTACAACTAAATGTTTATGTTAATACTTACAGAGGAACAGTAATTTAGAGATTAATTTAATCCATTCAGTGATGTTCATTGAGCAATATTCAGTCGTTTTTATAATGCTGTACACTATATATTCTGAAAAACATTAAAATGTTACTTGTTTATGATGATCTACCAGCACAAAATAAGACACTATGTTATAGATTCAAGTCAGAGATAAAATCCTTGTTCAGAACAGCTACAAATACGTGTTTTGGAAAAAATGTGTACCTTGGTGGTAAAGAGGACGATGATGAATAACGGTAGTAGTAGTAGTATTTTCAGTATACTAGAAAAATGCCTGACACAACAAGATACTCCCTAACAGTTACTACATAAAAAGAGAGTGTGTCATGCCCCTCTGGTTATTGTAATTAAAAGAAAAGGGTTCAGAATCATAAAAATGTAGAAATTCTCATGGAAAAGATACAAATCAGTTGTATGTAGTGACTGCATACTTAAATAACTGTTGAGAGCTGACTTTATAAATGTGTAGCAGGAATAGAGGGAAGAAAAGGCTGTAATGTATATGCCATACAGTACAAATACTGCTGTAAAGTCATTGCCTGAAAATTGATCAAATAAAAACAAAAGAATGTGCTAACTTTTGATCTTTTCCATATAGATCTAAAGTCATGATCAATTGGTTTCAGTAGGTTCTTTGAAATCACATAAGGGTTCATATGTGCCAAGTTTTATATGAATCACATGATAAGGTCAAGAAACACAAATTCCAAAGCTGACTTTATATACCCAGTCCACATATGACTGTGATACCACAATACCATATGTTGACTATAACAGTGAGTATGTAAATCCTGTTCCTGAAAGGAATTAATTCAGTAAAACTCAAAACAATTATAGCACTTTTTAATTAACTGAAAAGTAGGAGAATAGCTTCAAGAAAATCTCCTTAAGTTGTTAAGGATGAGACAGGCATTCAATAATTAACATATCAGACTTAATAATAAACAATGACTAATTATTTATGATTTGAGACCATAATGCCAGAATTGAGAATGCTCATAATGAAGGTCATGAGTCTCTAAAGATTAAAACGCCTTTTTACCCAACTGTTTTTGCTATGTGTGATAGATGGAAGATGAAGACAAGAATAGCAATTGGATGGATTTAGTTTTAATGTACTATTATAGTATTACAGACTGATCAAAGGAACACAATTCAAGGGGATACCCAAGAATAGCTTCTGGTTAGCTATTGAAGCTCTGAAGGGAATGATACATCTGCACTGTTGTCACGATCTGTTCCTGAGCTCTCATAGCATTCTGGTCTTTTTGCCTTTTTAATTTACCTTTCCATTATTATTTTGTCTACCAAGCAATGACAACACAATCTGATAGCAGGTTTTGAACACCTTCTTTTGTAAGGAGTCCTTAAGTGTCATTACTTAATCATTAATTACAGCTATAATTGTTTGCTATTTACAGTCATCTTGTTTTATTGATGAATTTTACTCATATTTTACTTGGTATTTTTGCATGTTTTCTAAATTTTTTGCAATTAGAGCTTTACCCTCTTTGCCCATGAATGCATGCATTATTCTACACATGCATCTGTCTGTAGGTGAAAATGCTAAGTAAACCAGTTATATTAGATATAATATTTACCATATTACATTTAAAACTCTTTAATTTTGTCTAGTCAATTTTGTATGTAGCATTTGGTTATGTATCATATTCTTGGAATGTAATTAATGACTATGATGATTATCATCTGTAGATCCTGGGAAGACTCTACCAGAAGCTCTGGATTATTGCAAGATTTGGTTGCAGACAGTAGCAGGAGAGGTCGATGCTAAAAGTGGTATTCCACCTCCTCTTATCACTGTGCAAATTAAAGACTTCCTTAATGGACCAGGTAAGTGCTACACTTTAATCTTTCTTTTTTAATGTAGTCTGTTTGTAGATATGCACACATAGACACAGGATGGGCCCCTGAGCAAACTCGTGTAGTGGAAGGTGTCTCTGCCCATGGCAGATCACCCTAGGTAATCAGAAATGTGTTGTATTCCTTGCTCATGATTGTGAAATATTCCTCCAGCAATTACCCTGAATGAAAGTGAAAGTTGGGGAATGGGCAGTCCTGGACCCGTCATTGGCTTAAGGTCTGATTATTAATTTTCTTCCCACAGTAAATTTAGAAAGACTGAATTTGTCAAATTTCCAGCAGAATGAAGCCTACCTGCCTTTATTCCTAGAAAACTGAAATGTTATTGCGGTTGTGTTTAGAAAAGATTACTTTTATAATGTTTCTGAAGATTTTTCTAAGTCATCTTCTCTTGGGTTCTTTGAAATCTCGATACCTGGCCCTGGAAATTCCAATCACCCGAAGTGTTGATACTGCAAAATTTAAAAATTAGTGATATTGTGTTTCTTTAATTAATGAAAGTGGTGTAGTGCAAAGATTTGTTAGCATTTACATAACATAATGTAACTAGAAGTCCCACTCCTAAAGCATCAGAAACTCCTGCAAATTGCATTCTCTATTTTGTGAAGTATGGATTTATAGCTACATTACAATGTAGAATAATTGAGGTTATTAGTGAAAGTTAGAAAGTACATTTTAACTATTTTCTCATATGCATATTTGTTACAATTCGTTGGAATGTGTAATTTATTTTGTTATCCTGAATATCCTTACTTAACACAGCACAGAATGAGCTGTTATCAGTCATTTAGTGAGGATGGATTTTCCTCACTAATCCAGTTCCTTCAGCACTGGATTTTCCTGTACATTCAGTTGCCTAATTATACAGTCTTACAGCACTATCTAATCCTGTATCTGCAGCAGAATTACCTTTGCATGCCTTACATTCTGTAGCATCTGAGCACTACAGAAATACTAATTCACCTGCACAACCCTCACATGGATGATGGAATACTGTGCCCTTGCCATTTCACAGAAGACAGCTGAGGCACAGGGACATTAAAGGTTTTCTCATTTTATTAAAGGTATCAATTTAAAACACACATTTTCGTTTTCCAAAGTACTTATAAATATAGAATTTGGTGTTGGAAACACAGCTCGTATTGTCTTTGGGTGAAGCAGTAATCACTTCTGAGTATCAGAGCCCAAGACATCAAACTGAGTAACCAGTGAATGAGACACACATATTTGACCCCTGATTATAAATACTGTGGTTAAGTAGCTTGAAAAAACATTTTTTATACACAAGCAGAAGGTCTCAAGGAAACTATAAAGTATGTGAACAACCTCATCATTGCCCCTGTTTTTTGATTTTCCATTTTATCTAAAGACGTAATTTTAGGGAAGACTTTTAAAACCCCTTGACAATGCAGAGCTTTTGTTATATTGATCCTTATTTGGGTACATTAATAGGCCTTTGAATCTTCAGACCTACTGCATGTTCTGCTGCCATTTGAGGAAAAAAATGGTTAATTGATAGTAACAATGTCTTTTCATTCTAATCAGGAACAGCACAAGAGGGGTAAAGATACCTACTATCAGGGATGTTTTGATCACTGCTGCCAGAATGGTTTTCTTTTATCCTTCTACCCCCAGTTCTTTTGTCATCTGTCCCCATGTTTGTCAGATTTCCATATTCCCAGACTCTTCATTTGTACATTCCACTTCTCTCAAGGTTCTCACTGTAGTTTCCTGGCAAAGCCTTTGTATTTAATTTATTACACACCTGAGGATGTTTCCCTGATCCTGTCCTGTCATTAGGACAGATTCCTAACTAAACTAGCAAACATGGAAGTTGGCACCAGCTTGCAAAGTATATATTCACAAGCAGTGTAAGTGTCCACCCCAGTCTCACCAGTTCAGTCCTATCTTGCATTAGTGTTAAATCTCTTGCCTCCATAGTGTTTAGCTGAATAGAGAACTGGAAAATCATAAATTAATGCATTATAATCTTCAATCTATTTATTCTTGCAAAGCATTCAGAGATTTCTTCCAGAATCTATTCTTAGCCAAAAGGCATTTTTTTCATCATCTTTTTGCTGCTAATTGGAATTATCATTACACATGACTCAATGGTAATTTCTCTGAATTTTAATGAAGTGTTTGCCCATGTAGTATAACAAAACAGCTCCACCTTCCCTTGCAGATTTTTCTAACCTCAGCTGTTAGCACTATGAGATCCTCTTCAAATAAACTAACCTTTACTAAGAAGCCCTCCTTGGGGGATGGAAGTTTCGTTGGATGAGTAATGGAAGGCTCATTCTGCATGTGATTGCGTCAGAACAGCACATGCAAAGAGTTACAAGAGCCTGACAGCTCCTCAGCAGGCTACTGGAAAATGAGTTACTGACTCCCCTGCGGGACAAGAAGTCCCCTAACCACAGCTTCTTCCAGGGTGAGGTAGCTTGGCCGTCAGCAGGCCTGGAGAAAGTGTTACACCACCAGATCCTAACTCAGCTGGCAGTTGTTCTTTGAGGACAAGAACATCAGCAAAACTCCCGAGAGCTCTTCTTGCAAGGTCAACAGCCAGTATGTGTGATGGGAGACAGCTTAGCTGATAAATTGAATAAATAAAGGCACCACTGGAATAGAGTTATGTTGCAGGCCTTGAAGGCTATTCAGTTTTGGTGAATATCTGGCAAAGAATGCTGCTACTAAGTGACCTGTTTTCTAATGACATTGTGTGTTTTCATAGTCATTTATGTATATGTGGTTTATAACTGTAGTACATAAATTGCTGAAGTGCATTGAATGTACTGGTAGGTGCTGCATGTTGGTTACAGATGACCAATTGTTCTGAAAAGTCAGCACATTTTTGAAAGCCATGCCTATGCAGACAAAAATATGTAGCAGTTGGGATAACTATACAGTTTTCTGTGTAAATTTTAAGTGTTCAGAGTTCAGTGGTTTAATTATAATGCCATTTTTATTTCAAAATGTGATGTTGGTGTGCTGAGGTTAAATTTCAAATATAAGAATCAAACATGCCTATGTTTTATAATGCAAAATACTATCAAGCAGTTAATGGAAAAAAATCTGCAAGTGGTTCCCAATGTTTGCTGTGTTAGATAAAACCAGTACTCCCTGCAAATAGTTTGTCAGCTGAAGTAGATAAGTAGATGGTGTTCCACAGAAAAATCATATGGTTTCACCACACAGGAAACCAGGTTGTCAGTCTGTATTAGCTTGGAGATCAAAAAACTACAGCAAGTAGCTAAACTTGGAAACCACTAATTAAATGAGAATAACAGGATACATTAATGCACATCTTGCTACATGAGTTGATTATTTCTTACATTTTTGGCAACTAAAGAAAAGCTATATTTCTTCCAGATTTAAGGTAATAGGATCCTAGAAGAAATAAGCATTCATCATCGGGCCTGTGGGAGCAAACCTCAACTTTAACCCCACAACGTATTAAAGGACTATTCTTTCTCTTTTTACAGAAACTAATTATTTAAAATTTTTGAAATTCCATTTACATCACTTTACATGACCCTCTATCTCTTATATTCAGTCTGTTACTGGACTGTACATCTAATTTTTGTCTAATACATAGAAGAGAACTATTTATTGCTGCAGCATTAGATGTAATTCGTTAGGTGAGGAACAAGTATGACCATCTTGTTTTAATAGGTTTTGAAAAATTACTGTCTTTACCTTCTAGTCCTCCTTCAGGATTTTTTAGTTGCCTTTCTTAGCTATAAAAGCTGTCTTTGATGCAGTATTTTTTGATGCAAATGGTGCAAAGCATGTTTATGAAGTACAGCTTCATACAAATTACCTTCAAATACTTATACACGCAAATGATAAGTGCTTTATACTGAAGTCTTCTTTCCCCAGTAGTTTTTTGGGAAGGCGTTGAGTTAGATGTGAAGTAATGAAGGTCCTTCATAATTCACCCTTTTAAATAATTTCTGTAGAAGACAATATCCAAATAAACTAAGAAATGTTGTGTGCCACTGAAAGATAAAGTGAGAACTGAGGACCTGGTGGGTTTCTCTTTCTGCCAGTCCCTCCACACATGCTTTGGGCACCACGAGGGGCACAGCAGGGGATCTAGGCTTAGGTATAAAAAGCAACAATCAGAATTGCACCATGGCACTCTCTCCAGCCTTTTTTCCCCACTGTTTGCAGAGGCAACAATTGTATCCATTACCAAGGTCAGTGGTTTGGAGAAACCTGGAAAATAGCAGCTACCAGAAACCCACTAGAATAATATCTCCAGCAGGTGATAGATTAGTTGGAACAAATTGGAACCATTGCACTTCAGCAATCCTGGTTTCTTTCAAGCTGTTTTAAAAATGTCGTCATTTTAATACACAGTATCAGCCCTGCGGAACAGTCCACAGCAGGTTAATTTGAATCATATGATGTATCACTGCCCTCAGCTGACATGAGCTCCGTTCCATGTGTGAAGCCATAATAAATCCATTCCCAACCGAGGCAAATTCCTTGTGAGAAGGTGAACTAATCCAGGCCTCACACTGGCATGTTAGCCCTCCGTAATTGAAAGCAGGGCCACCTGTTCCCAGCACAGTTAGCCTATAGAGAGAAAATTAGCATTAGATCAGATACTTAATATATTGAAAAATCATTCATACTACTTGCAAGTTCAGCTGTGGGCTGCTTAGCATGACATCATATATAAACCTAGGAATGTGCCCACTTGATCCCAGTTTAACAGTTTTGTTAACCATGGTGTTTGTTAACTTTGAAAGGAGAATTTTTTGATTTAATGAGACCTGACACGTGAGAAGGGGAACTAGCCAGGGTGCAGACTTTTCTAATTAACTCTGGGTCATTTGCAAAACTTTTGAGCTTTCTAGTAGGTTTTTTTTTCCCTTTGCTCTTTTACAAACAAGTTTTTAAAGCAGTGACACTGTAGCCATGAAATTATATTTATTTGATTAAGAGGGCAAAGAGAAATATTCCAAACAGGTGTACCAGCCTGTAGGTATTGCTTTGGATTTGACACATCTATTGTCTGTAATATCAATGTAATGAGTAAAATCATCAAAGTACTTTTCCAAAAACAGTGTCTAAAACACTTATTTTAAATTTAGTTTCTTACATGTCTAAGTACAGAAAATGAAAACTGCACACTGGAGCCACATGGATAAGTTGAAATGTATTTTTTTTTATAGTCTTTTTCAGTGTATTGGCATTCTTTTAACACTTAATTCAAACATTTGCTCCATTTTATGAAACCTTTTTGTGTGTGTGTGTGTGTGTGTGTCTTAATATAGATGTATTATTCAGCAGCTAAGCAGAAAATAAAGTTAGTATTTATGGGTTCTTTTCTTTTCCACAAATGTGCTCCATGACCTGGAACAATTTATTTCGTCTCACTCTATTGTGCTTCATCTTCCCTGACTCTCTGTTGAGAGAGTTAATGTTTCCCTTAGCCAGGGTTTTCCTTTCATGATACTGCCTCCCGATGCCCCCATCATAGTTTTTGGCCTCACCACCCAGTCTTTGACACACTTCTGAGCTGTCTTTGGTAGCTGCACAGTTGCTTAATTTCAGTCAGCATCTACTGAATAGCAGTAACCCTCCATTGTTTATTAATGGTATCTTTGGTCTTCTTGACCTACAACAATTTATCTTGGTTTACTTGTGACAGTTTTTACAAATTAGTAGAATTACATCACTCTGAGCCTTGTCTGGGCTCTCAAAGCTGGGCACTGGCTAGTTGGATCTGTTAATGTCCAAGTGTTACCTTCATGTAATGTCAGTGGCATACTAGGTCATGGCAGAAGGTGTGTGTTGTTCCTGCTGGGGAGCACCCAGAATGGCTCAGGGTGATTAAGCTCCCTGAAGGCTCCAGTTTGTGATATTGGCCTTGGAGAGCTGCTTCTGTGGGGCTGCAGCACACAGACAGCAGTGGGCAGAAATACTGAGCCGTGACTTCCAGTCTCTCTAGACTAACTGGCATCTGTCTCAGAAGCTGAAGGCAAGATGGACTGCAGATGGCCTCTGAAGCCTTGTCTCAAGTTTCTTCCTCATTTTCCCTTGATCCAAATTGGGAATGATGAATTAGAGGACAAAAACAATTCATTTGGATTCTTCTTGCTTTTCAATTTCTCTTAATTTGTGTCTCTTTTGATGCCTGACCAGAGACAATTGAGAACAGTACAAGTAGTCTTTTCTTTACATGTCTCTTTCCTATTTTTATAAATTTAATTTTTGCAATTCAGCCATTACCCTGTTGCTTAAGGGCCACCCTGACTCCAAATCAGAATCAGGGCTCAAGATTACCTTTACCTTCCTCATATTTCCTCTGTTTAAAGTCCCTACATCAGGATGGGTGGCTGAGGGAGAAAGAATATCACTGTTGGTAAAATGTTTCATGCCATCATCTGCTCCTCTCCTGTTTAGGACTAGGAAATTAAATCATCTTAAGAGTTTAGGATAAATAGTAGTTTCTTATATAGAAGTACTGTATATTACAAAGTTTAATATTTTACAGCCTTCTTGGGGTAGGGGAGAGCGAGATCCATGTCCAACCTGAAGGAGAAAGACATGGCCTTTTCTGTATTAGCTGTGCGAAGTAAAAGTTCCACTGCTGAATGAGGGTTATGGGAAATTTAAAAAATCTTAGAAAATGGCATATTTTTCTCTCTCTCATTTCAACATTTCTCAGTCTTTGAAAAGATCCCAGTCTAAGAAATTATAGAAACATTAAGGCTGGCAAAGACCTCCAAGATCATCAAGTCCAACCTTTGACATAGCACCACCGCAGCAACTAACCCATAGCACCAAGTGCCACGTCCAGTCATTTCTTGAACACTTCAAGGGATGGTGGCTCCACCACCTCTCTGGGCAGCCCATTCCAATGCCTGATCACCCTTTCAGAGAAAAAATTCTTTCTGATGTCCTACCTGAACTTCCTCTGGCAGAGTTTGAGGTCATTTCCTCTTGTCCTGTCACTGGTTGCCTGGTAGAAGAGGCCACTTCTCACCGGCTCCAGTCTCCTTTCAGGAAGTTGTAGAGACCAATAAGGTCCTCCTGGAGCTTCCTCTTCTCCAGGCTAAACAACCCCAGCTCCCTCAGCTGCCATTCATAAGGTTTACTCTCCAGATGCTTCACCAGCTCCATTGCCCTTCTCTGGACACTATCCAGCATCTCAATGTCCTTTTTCTAGTGAGGGGCCCAGAACTGGACACAGCCTCACCAACGCCCAGTACAGGGGACAGTTGCTGCCCTGGTCCTGCTGGCCACACTATTGCTGATACAGGCCAGGATGCCACTGGCCTTCTTGGCCACACCCTGGCTCATGTTCAGCTGCTGTCAACCAGCACCCACAGGTCCTTTTCCAAGAAGCAGCTCTCCAAACACCCATCGCCCAGCCTGTAGCGCTGTATGGGATTGTTGTGACACAAGTGCTGGACTCACACTTCACCTGATTGAACCTCATAGACTTGGCCCATTGATCCAGCCTGCCCTTACTCAGCTTATGACTAATTTTCATGGCATTTACTTTCTGGTATTTAAGATTAAGAAAATACTATGGTAGTTTTTAAGTCATAGAAATAGGAACATTGTGTACATTAATTTATGGCATATATTGGAATAAGCCCACTGAAGCTTCCAGCTCCAGTAAGAGCTGGAATTTATCTGGAGCAACATACTAGGAGCTTTTGTTATTTTTGTGTTGCTTATTTACGCAACACAAAATTAGCTCTCTGAATAAAAAGTCCTTTTGAATAATATCATTATCCCAAGTTCACAGATGAAAATTATATCTTCCCAGTACAAATTTGAATGTTATGGAGAACAAGGGTAAAATACTCATAACTCTGAAATTTTTTATCTGAAGCTCTAAGTAATAAAATGACAAAGAAAGAAATTGTTTCAGACAGAAATTTCAGAATGCTGCTCATAGGTTTTCTTTTATAGTTGTTATGATTTAGTTCAAACAGGCCATATTGAATCCATTGGGTTTTTTGTAATAGATTTCAAAATACATAATAAATGTAAGTAATATGATGACTAATGGGTCAAGTGAAGTTGGAACTTTTAAAATGAGAAAATAGCTGGAAACGGTTTTCAGGAAACTATTCCAGTTGATTTTTGGTCCCCCACAAGGTGTACATTAACATAAAACTCCGTAGAATCGCCTCTGGGACCTGAATTCCCTCTCTGATTTCATTATTCCAAAGTGTTTCTTTTTCCTCCACTGTTAAGTCATCTCCTGGTGTGGTGGGAGCATATAATAAGTGTAATTTATTTATATTTATCTAATCTCCTTTTAACTCACTAGTTATTTCATCATTCTGTTTCCTAGTGGCTGTTCAGAAAGTTGTGAAGGCTAATTAGAAACTAATAATTGAAATACATGGATTTACTGGGTAACCTAAAGAGAAATATTGAAGAAATTGAGGAAGAGAAAGAGCAATTAAAATTCTACACTCAAATCCTATACTGTAATAAAACAATTGCTTTGATACCATCTAGTTCGGTTAGATTTAAACATAACAGAAATAACTCACTTGATGCAATCTACTTGCTAGCACAGTGATTTTTTCACTTTTTTTTACTTATATATAAAGAGATAACACCTGGCAAAATAAGTTATTGCTAATACATCTTAAATATAAAGAATGCATTGGGTTATAATTTTGGTAGCCAGTCACTAGTAGGCAAAGGAGAAATTGATGTAGTTGACGATTAAAGGTGACTTTGAGCTATCTTTTGCTCTGTCTTGATTCTGATATAATTTTTGACAGTTCAAAGAGTTAACTGAGTTACAAGAAGATTGTGTTTTCCTACGAGTACAGAATCTACACAGTGGTATGTGCTGTTCTTCCCCAGGTGTTTAAAATATTCTAAAAAAAACTGTTACACATGGATTTTTCACCCCAAAAATGTTATTCCAGTTGAATCTGTGTGACTCTTACATTTTAAAGGCCTTTTTAGCCCATTGTGACTGGTGAAGCTGCTGAACATCTATCTTAATCAACTCCTATAAATAGCTCTTCGTATTTCATCAGTTTTCATTGTTCTGTCCATCACTTAAATATATTTTCCTTAGAAGGAATGTTAAAGTTTCTTTTACACTGCTAAGGATAAAGTGTAAAAGAGGTCAAAGAATAAATATTGCTCGATTGTGGGGTTTTTTTTTTTTTCCTTTTTGAATGTTTTACTTAAAATGCCAAAGAATCTCTTTACATAATCTTCAACCAGTTGTAAAAATAACCTATATCATTATGAGATAGTTAAAGTATTTGCAGTGAAGTTTCCAAACTTACATTTTGTGCAATTATGCTTCTGGCTGCCACCACATTCTGTCAGGGCTGATTTACTGAATAATAACTTCATACAAAACTTTGTCAAATTATCAGTAATGACAAGATTTTTCTGTGTGACGTGCAGTTTCCAAACAGAAAAGAGGGAAGTCATTTGCATTTCTCTGGTGTCTTGGTGGCCCTTTTTTTATTTCCTTCTTGGATGAGTGTCCAAGAGCAGTGATAAAGCACAGGCCCAGGTGCCAAGTATGTTCCACCACTGAGCCACACCAGTGGCCTATGTCTTCTCTGCCCTGGACTAAGGAAGCCCCAAAAAGAGCTTCTGCCTTTGTGTTCATCTCCTTTTCAATCTTTCACAGTATTAAGCTTTGGGTTAAGCCCTTGACACGTGTTGTGTCAACTTAGGTCTAAGAAGTTTTTGGGTGTCAGGGAGGTTTCTTAGTTTTTTTCCCCTCTTCTGGGCTATATTACCATAGGAAAGTGCTGCCAATTAGATGTGTATTAGATAAAGGAGTTAGATGTGAAAGTTGCCATACCAAGGAGTAAGGCTTCTCCTTTAATAACTTAGAAACTTTATTTTTTAGCAAAAGCAAAAAATAACATCTATTTACCTTGCTCTTTTATTATTGCATTACTAAGGGAGAAATTCAAATTGATAAGGCAGTTGTTCGGTTGGTTTACTTAATGTTTCATTTTAAAAACACTCCTTTTCATCTGAGTACTGTAAATAAATTAATGTCATAATGTCACATGGGTCTCTACTCTCTTCCTAACCCCTTTCCCTATTCAAAGGAGTAGAGAAATTCAGAGGCTCAGTGAAGTCTGCATAAAAGGCAGGCAAATCTTGGGATATTCCAAGTGCCGAGAGGGTGGGAATGTTTTCCAAAGTGTTTTGACTTTTTTTCCCCCATGGTTTAATTAAAAATTTCAGTACATAAGGATTTTGAAAAATTTTCCAAGTTGATATTGTGTGGGTTTGGATGTCTGAAAATCTTCACAGAATCACTGAGGCTGGAAAAGATGTCTGAGATCATGGAGTCCAACCTTTGGTCAGCACCATGTCAACTAGACCCTGGCACGAAGGGTCTTCTTGAACACCTCCAGGGATGGTGACCCCACCACCTTCCTGGGCAGCCCATTCCAGAGTTTAACAACCCTTTCCAATCCTGGTTTCTTCCAATGCCCAGCTTCCTAGCCTTTCTACTAGGCTTACATATTAGCTAGTGTTTTGCCAGTTCCTAGTTCAGTGTGGAAGACTATCAACACAAGAGAAAGCATTTTCTGAAAAGCATTAATTAAAATTCTAAGTTAAAAACAGCTTTTCAGTCTTAAATTTCAATTAGCTGTAGCTTGTGTAGTATTACAGACATATTTCTAACATTGCTTTGGTTTTTTTTAATTCTGTTATAGATATTATGCAGCCATTTATAAATTTCTCATATCTTTTTAAAAAATGTGCCAGACATTTTTAGGGAGAGGGGATCAGAAAAGTACTTTGTCATGTGCCTGTGAGTCTCTGAAGTCAGTATAAACCTGTGCTTAAAAGCAGCTCTGAAAGTCTGTCCCTACAGCCCTTTACTGTTGGTGTAAAAATTTACCTGAAGAAGGGGAGAATCGAGATCATTAGTTTGCATCAATGTTAAGAGTAAGATGTGATCCTGGAAAGCTTGAAACTTAGATGAAATATTCATTCATCTGTGTAAAACCTTCAACAGACAGTGTTTCCTGTATATATTTATAATGAAACTGGAAACTGAGTAGTGCGGTTTGAACATTTAATCTAGATATATGCACAGAATTTTAATCGCTTTTGGTTCCTGGGCCTGGGGTGGTGACAGTCAAACAGCAAAGAGAAAAGCACTTTTTCCCCCAACCAGAATAGCTGTCTCATTAATAGTCAAAAACTGAATTTGAAATGAAAAATCCTAAAAACTCAGTTAAAAGCTTCTGTAACAAATTGTTATGTACTGATACTGCAGCACAGAAATAAGTTTCAGCCTTCATAAAATCCTGCTTCCTATCTGTGAAATACTTTTGGCAATTCCTACATCTCAGCTACTAAGATATCACTATTAACAAAGTTGTTCATATTAATTGTGATTCCTAAAAATTCTATGAGCCTTTCAGTATTCTGGGAAATACCAAAATCCTTTTTGGTATGGAGACAAAAAACATTTTGAAAATAATAATGATTTTTTTAAAAAATTAAAAAACAGTGTATTATTCCAATCTCCCTGGAAAATGAAGAAATCTAAACATACCTCAGTTTTTGTATTTGCTTTTTATTTCACATTTCATCTTGAAAATGCGTTGAAGACTGCTGCATATGAGCAGTATAGGAAACAACAGAATACACATGTTATTCACTCATTTAAATGTGTTGAAAATGTTCGCTGTTGCCTTTGGAGTTTAGTCAAATAGTTTTTCTGGATATAAAACTCAAGAGAATGTGAAGTATATTTTTTTTCTGGCACAAAAAAATTAATGTATCTACCCTCCTATACACTCAAATAAAGTGTATGTCTTTCAGATAGCTGTGGTGGTCCCTGGGAAGAAACGAGGAGATAAAATCCACATTGTGCCATGTTTCTTCCTTTAAAACTGTATATAGTGACTTATAGTATTTTTCATTCTATTTTCATTCAGATTTATTGCTAAAAATATTCTTTTTTTGTGTTTTACCCTTGATTCAGTCCCTTTAATGAAACATGGTGGAAATGTGATGGAAAAGCTCTTTCCACTCAATGCCTAATATTTCCACACTACTTGAATAATTGCATTATAGCTTACCATATTTCTTGCTTCAATTCTCCCCTACAGCTGACGTAACTGTGGACATATCCAAACCTTTGAAAGCAAATCTCAGTTTTGCCAGACTTGACCAAATAAACCAGTTCTTGAAGAAAATCATAACCACAAATGAAGATGTGCCCAGGAAGGAGGCTGCTCCATCAGCTGGCGTTATTCCAGATGAGGATGTCACTTTGATATCCAGACACCCCAGTACAAAGGACTTTCTACCTGCAGTGCACACCAACACTGTGCAAAAGGCTTCAATGCAAGGAAACGTGTGGCAAGCCCTTTCCTGCTTCCAGAAAATTTCCATTCACACCGTTCAAATGGTTGTTTTGATGGAAACCATCCCACATCCCAGTAAACCTTGTTTGTTAGTCTCTTTCTCAAACCTCAGTGGGAGCCTGAATATTAAAAGTGGACATAAAACTGCAGGTAAGAGGGTTTTTTTTGAAGTTGGAAGTGCTATTGGTTTGTGTAAGTGGTGGTCTAGTGACCATTTTAAAGTGTGGGTCATTGCAGGGAACTGCTCCAGCCAACATCATAAATCCACTACAGAAAATAGCAAGTCCCTCATACACTCTGTTACCTGAGTTTTCCTTTCAGTGAGGCAGCACCCAAGAATGATTAATTTTGTAGTTAATATGCTCTAGCTTGTAATTACTAATTTATTGATGGAATTCTGGCTGAAATAGTGGTTATGAGAACCACTCCTCCATTATTCTGATAATTTAGCACATAATTCATAGGGCAAAATTTTGACAGTTTTCACTCTATAGCTAGATTTTCTTGCTAGGACCTTTGTTTCTGTCTTTAAAAAAGGTAAAATAATTGTTAAGAGCCCTGACAGGTGCTACTCTGTAAATATTGGGTCATGCTGTTACTCTCCTCCAGATTTATGAAGTTTTCAATTTTTACATGTTTCCTCTGCACACCTGAGAGTCACACAGGGAAAACAAGCACTCTGGCCTCATTACTGGAGCAGTGCAGGGAAACTTTACACCTCGGGTACAATTAACCAGATACCAGAGACTCATTTAAAATGAATATATTTTGAGTGTCATTGTAAACTGTTTATTAGTATTTCCATAAAATCAATGAGATGGTATATTTCCATGTTGTGGAGATGAGCCAGATGTAGGTAGTTGGCAGAGTAGCTTTTGAGGTAAAATGGTCTCTAGCTGAGAGGAACAACTTGTTGGCCAAGTGAGGTGGTGATTTATTTCTTTTTCCTCAGAAATATTTTTTCCTCAGGCTAGCAAGTTTCAGTTCTTCTTTATTGTTTTAAAAGTTAAAAAAGGAAAATTCAAGGTTCATAGGACATGAAAACCCATGAAAGTTCCTGGGCCTGAAACTTTTGATTTGTCCATTAATAAACAGCAGTGCAGGCAGGAACAGTGCCTGTGTTCCCACGCTTTTCCGTTCAGGTCACAGCTCTAGCGTAGAAGGCACTGCAACTGAGTAAAAGCCTTTATAATGTGCTTTAAATAGTTTTTGTTTTGTTTCTGTGTAATAATCTTTTCCCTTCCATCAGTTGCCCTCTATCATTTATACATTATCTGTCCCATGGCACATTATGGTGTCCACATCATGCTTCGATACATCAAAGCTGCGCTGCTCCGTCTCTGTCCTATAAAGCAATTTGGCAAACTCACACTGTATTTCACATACCCTGGAGGTTTTCATCCTCCCAGAAGGAGGACGTACCTTGCCTTGCATGTTAAGCCTCAGAAACATTTTCAGCTATGAAGTTCTGTTTCTTAACTCTTCTGGCAGTCTGAGAAAATCAATCTTTATTTTATGTGTTATGAGCCATACATGAATCTTCAGTATGGTCATAGTCTGGCAGGCACAGTTGGGAAGTAGAGCAATACTGATGTCAAATCTAATGAAAATGGACATTAGTTATTCTATATAAAGAACTTTCATAACCAGACAATTAATAGACATCAACAGATGCTTTTCACATTTTTTTCCAGTTAAAAAAGCTTTATTTATACTTTATAAAAAGAAAAAATATATCTGCATGAGGTATTGCATACTGCTGTGGTGGTGCAATAAAGTAAGTTTTAGTTAGAGCAAAAGACATACTTCCACAAAACAGGTTGAAATTGTCAAAAAATCTTTTAAGAAATTGGTTGGATTTTTTTTTACAATTATTAATCTGAATTTAAAGTGCTGATAGAAACCAAAGTGGAAATTAGAAATTTCAGAGAGAAGATAAAATACTCAGTGTGGGGGAAATGGTATTATAATCTTGTGTTAAAAATCCTTTAGAAGAATACTAGAGTTGCTAACTAGATTTGCTTTATTATTACAAAGAAATTATGCAAGCTAACTCAATTTTAAAAACTTTGTAGCTGTGACTTGAGAGGAAGGAGCCTTTAAATATCTCAGTTCTTCACTACTATTCTTTTTATAAAAAGTTTTATGGATACACCTTTTGAGCTGAACAGAGTTAATGTCAGAGGTTTTTTTAATAGAATGAAACTAATACATGAATACTTCACTGTGTCTTTGATTTTACAGTCGAATGACTACTGTGACCATCTGCAGCAGCTGCATTTTACGAATTATTTGCTGAACCAAGCTAAGTGCAATGACAAAAGTAGTCATCTCAGATGTACTGCTAAAACAGAGAGAGAAAAAGGAGCATTGCTTGCCTTTTGTACAGTATGGCCATCTGCTGTACAGATGTTATTATATAGAATGACTTCAGATACAATAATTTTAGAAAATTTTCATTAAAACCTCAACAATTTGCACTTGTTTACTTGAATCTGCATAACTCCCCAGTGAGACAACACAATACGCTTGGGGTTTCTTTGGTTCTCACTAGCTTACTCTTTGATCCTTTTTGATGTGCTGACTTTAATAAACATAGTTAAAAACACTGTTCAAAAACATCATGGAAAAAACTACAAAGGAACAATTACAGCAGTAGAAACTACTCTAATCCCTTACTTACGCAAGCTATTTTTAGTGAAATATGGTTTTTTACACGTTTTATGTGGCAGTGTTTTATAAACAGTGTAAACGACCCCTTTTCCAGATGAGTTTTCATGCGGGAGATGAAATTGTTTTGTAAGGAATCCTATTTGCTAGGAATTATTGAGCAACAAAAAAACCTCTCAAGAATATATATTGTCGGCATTTTTCCTCCCTTATAAGGGGAAAATAAAAGTGCATGACCTTGTGTACTGCTTTCATTTCTTTTCAGCTGAAATTAAGAAAAAAGCTTGCTATCCAACTTGTTATTTTAATTATCAGTTTTTCCTCTAGACTGTACTGGTTTAATAATGGAAACTAATGGCATTATGGTTTCATTTTTCTTCTTAATTTCTTACGAAACTACAAAGTTTTAGCTTCTGAAAAACGGGCTGATTAGTTGAATGATTTCACTTCTAACAAAATAAATTATAAGTGTTGAACACACCTTGCAGTTGGATCAAACTAAAACACCTCTATTTCTATATATCCTGCTGCGCTGTTGTACAACCCCAAACCTTTAGTGTATCAAGGGACTTCATTTTTTGGACATTTTTCAGGTTTTAGTACAACAGTTACTTATAACAGCATGGTTACTATTTCTGTTAGAATACTTATGTTCCCCTCTGTACTTATGGTTAAATACTGACTATTTTTGGTTTAGTAAAGTAATGCTGTTGTAAACTGTGTTGCAGTGTACTGGCACAAAAAAGGAGAAATAATAAAACAAAACAAAATCCGTTTTCAGAAAAAAAATTAATTTTACTTTAAAAGAGGTTACCATTATAATTTTCCTGATGCCCTTAAGGGTAGGACTTTGTCGTAATGTTATTCAATAAAACAATTATCTCTAGCCATTTTAAGTTTTGTGGCTCGGAGTTAAAACTTGTACCCATTTTATACGAGTAAATACCAAACACTTAGCTTGGCAGTTTATTTGTACTGTTGATGAAAACCCCAACTGCAGGAACTGTTGTTAGACCTGGTTCAGTGATTTTTGTCCTCTAAAGTATGTGGCATCTTCTACAAAATGCTTAAAGCTCGAGTCCCATGTACCCAGTCAGATCTGAGATCGCTTGGTACCGTGCTTGAGGTGTGTGTGACTCACTCCTTCACTGTCGTAGGGCATTCGAATTGAAATAAGTTTTAGCAAGGAATACTAGAAAATAGAATGCAATTCTAAACATATGGCTTTCAGTTAGTTTAGGTTTGTTGTTGAAATTAGCACTACCTACCTACCAAAAGAGCAGACAAATTAGGAGAAGCAGAGGACCATTCTTTCCCCAAAGTGAAAGACAGCAAGAAGCCTGTAGCCTCTAAGTGGAGCCTTATTTTACTCTGGCGGGACATGGGAGGGAAGTCTTGCTGTTCAGCGTCTGAACTGAGAGAGTTAAGGACATAAAATATTCCAAAGATCATACACAGAATTCCCCAGCCCTTTGTCCCATATGTAGAGATGATTACTTTAGCATATAAATAAGGGGGAGAAAAATAAACACTAGTTTAGACTATGCTAATTGCAAGTATTTTTACTAAACCTGAAAATAGTTATATACTTGAGATACTTTACAGAACTATTAGAAATTAAATGCAGATATGAATTGGTATAGCACAAAGACAAAATTTCATTTTGGAGTAGTTAACTAACTCCCTCGAGAAAACTCTGCTAAGGCGTTGTCATAGCCTTTGGATGCTGCAGATATGCAAGTTAGCCCATGGGGAAATAAAACTTTAAATTAGATATGACTACCTAAAATAATATGCAGCAGTAACAAGCCATTTACAACACCCAGAAGGCATTTGTTACTTTTAGAAAGAAATATAAACTCTTTCCAACACTTGAACAATAGGAAATTAATTCTCTGTCAGTAAAAGCCAGAGGACAAACTAAATATTTAAATGGCCACTGAGGACTGAGGTGGAAGTGCAGCTTGTAGACAGCTATACAAATCACTAACAAGCCTTAATGAATATTGGGTGTGGGTATCAGGGTCCTGTCAGATTTGACACCATGTCCCAAGTAGCTTAAACCCAACACTCAAGGAAAGGTGGAGACCTCATCAGGTCTCTAACATCTGGGATTTTATTTGTCGTTTTGGCATATCCTGCAAGCGCAAAAGAAAGAGTAAAAGGGGATTATCCTGACAATGAAATGAGTTACTGAATCTTGTGATAATGAAAAGCAGAAGAATTCTAATTCCTTTCTATAGTCCCTGAGGTGGAGGTGCGTTTATAGTTCTGCAGGAGTATAATGCAGGAGGGAGGAACAGATGGCCTAAAATCCATGAAACAAGACACCATCTAATCCCAGGACTGAGTACCGCTATTAATCCTGGTCAGATTGCGTACTGATACTTTGTAATAGGGTTCAGAATTGCTACTGATGAACTAGCACTTTAACTTGGGAGAGTAAAAAAAAGAGTAAGAAGTTCCTTGTAGGTTGTTTATTCAAGACAGTGTGTGCTAATTTTGTAGAACTGCATTTGCAGTCTGAGTAATTCAGGTTTAAAAGTATTTCAGATGAATTTTGATTCAGAACAAATACGGTTGGGTTTTTACTCTCTTCAGCTTTTATTGTGAAATCAATTACATATTTTTTGAGACTGGAATTTCTTCTGATAGTAGAATCCCTGAGCTGTTTGTGGCAGTAGTAGGTGACAGAATGTTTACGTGGAGGTCAATTTTAGAGACTATTTAAATTCATGAGAAAATAAATATAACAGTGAAAGCTGGATGTTTTCTTTATACATTTTATGCTTTCTGTGATGATTTTCCAGTTCAATCTTAATTTTTCAGTGTGAGGTATAGAACACAGAAGTTAGACATTATTTCTAGTCTTATGGACCAGTTCCTTAAGCCATTTAAATTGTTGATATAATGACATGTTTTTTCTTTTTTTATGTCAAGAATATTTTTTATGGAGTGGAATCACCATCTTGCTGCCCAGACTAAAGGTGCAGTTTTGTAGGAAATTCAGATTATTGTAGCCACAAATTTCCACATGCTGCCTTGTGCTAGCTCTGTTACTCAGATAGCTGATCATTGAGTTGAGTCAGGGCACTGATTTCTCTGAAAACTAACCCTACAGTAAAGAAAAGTCTGCAACGAGATTGACTCCTTCAGGTGACTCACTGGACAGCTACACTTTAACAACCATGCTGGCACAAATGAGAACGCAGAGAGATATACAAAGGAGGGAGGTTTGAAGGGAGAAGACTGGAAGAAGCCTGGACCTGGATTTTCCTGGATCCTCAAGACAGCAGGAAACCTGTTTGGTTTGTGTGGCCTGGGTGTATCTGTCAAGCCTTGGACTTCCACAAGCATAATTGACTGGGTTATGGAGGCCCAAATAGAGCTCAGTTGCTGCCAGGCACTATCTTCAGGATGGTTTATTTATAAAGAAAAGTTACCCTCTAGTTCATGCATAATTTAGTTTACTGAAGCAGTTGAAATCCACTGAATCAAAGGCAGAGCCGGAGGAGCAAGACATCAAAGCTGTAAGTCTGAATCAACTTTGTGTTGATTATATTGGGCTACATTTTGAGTGGCATCCACTATTTTGTAATGCTTCAGTTGCTGGACAACCATTCAATGTCTGATTTTTCAGTTGTGCTAAGTACCTACAACTTTAAAGATCAGTGACATTTGTAGGTACCACCTATCTCCTGAAAATAAGTCAAAGTTTTCAACCAGCCACCTAAAATTATGATGTGAAAATGCATAATCTTTTTTCTAAATTGAAGAGCATTCCCATGTCCATGTGTAGAGCTGAAGTAAGAATGTTTAGCTGCTTTTCTGAAACCTTATGATCTCTAAAGATAAAATGTTCATGATAAAAGAACTAAATACTACTCACATCAGTATAGCAGTAACTTTTGAAAGCTGGATTCACAGATGAACACTATTTTTTTGGTGTATATTGCATTTTATATTACGCATTTTTCTCCACCTAACTGGAATAACGTAAGGCAATATGGAGCTTTACAAATATATTCTAAATTATTGTACTCCAAAGACAGCCTTGACCAATAATTAAAATCCCTTTGGATCTAAACTTTAATATGCCTTCTGTGATCAGACATCACAAAATCCAAAACTACCAAATCACCAAGTGAATTGAGATTTTTCAGTTATTTAGTATGCAGTAGTGTAATGAACATGAAGTACCTGCCCAGTTATTCTTTAAGGGAGATGAGCTCATTTTAAATAGATAACCATCTTTGACTTCTCTTCTGATTCATCACTGACCTGAACTCCATTTGAACCTTGTTAGACACAAAACAAGCAGGATTCCTGGCCTGAGCTATAAAATATAATTAAGCCCTTTTGAAATGATGTGTAAAAGAACATAGCTTTACCCCCACTATAACTACTACCACCACCACAACCAATAAAGTTAAATCAAGCACTGCCTGTAATGGATTAAAATAATAAATGTTCCTGGATTTTAGTGTTTGAAGTACTTGAAGAAAACAGGCTCCCAGCAGCCAGTACCGCTGAATGCATGGGGACATTTATTAGTGATGAATTCAAGGGTTTGGCCTGTTTAAGATCATTACTTTCTGTTTACCGTGTGTTACACATCTCATGTTTTTACAGAGCCCATATGTGTCCCAATGTAATGCTGGAAAACTCTTTCACTAAAGAATAGCTAATTGGTAGCGTGTTAGTATTGTTCTCATGGGGAGAATGAACCATCATAAGATTCAGCTCAATACTAATGAGAAATCCAGTGCGGTCAGTGGATTGTTAACTAAATCTCTTCTGGAAAATTGTTCTTAAAATTGTTCTTTACTATGCCTCACCATTTGTTTGCTACTGCTGTTTCCAGACTTGAGTAAATCGGCTGGCTCTTAAATTAACTGCAGTATTTCCCCTGTAATTATTTTCACAGTTTTGTTACCCTTTCTTCTCAGAACATGGTTTGTCAAGGATACTTGTCAACAGAGCATTGTAACTGTAGTATAACTACTCAGTATGTAATGGATCTACAGTTTTCCTAACAGGAAAAAACTGTGTAGATAGTTGTATCAATATATTAGATATAACAGCATATTTACATTTTCATAGTTGTCTTAATGTCATTGACAATCTGAAAGAAGCTACTGAAGTTACAAATGTGAAGAGTGAATGTTCAGAACCAAATATCACAGATTATCACTTTAGTAGACGGTACTAAGGAAAACCACTTGCTAGTTGGTTTTCAGCAGCCAGATTGTATCTCTGCCACCCAGGCATGGAGGGCCCATGGGAGAGCCTGGACTTCTTCCTTCAGAGGGTACCACCTTCCCTTGGGTGGGAATACAGTCCACAGGCTGCTGCTGGCAGTGAGGCCACATCACTCACATGCCTCTCAATGAGCATGGCTGGATCTGGGCTCTGGGACACACTCTCGCTTCTGAGCTGCCCCACACTCAGAAATGCAATTTTCTTCATAGTGCTATTGTTTGTAGCAAAGCTACTGGCTTTTCAAAAGAGAGCTTAGTGCCAGTTCAGTGCCATTTGCTACCTTTATTAAAATACATGTGTTTTCATTTTCCTCATTCTCTCCTATTGAAGTTGAATTCTTCTCCGCTATTGAAGTTTGCCAATTAAAATCATGCTCTGTGTTGCATTAGGCGACAGTGCAGTGAACCACACAGCATTTGCAGCTAAGGAAGAGCAAATGCACAGGGAATAATAGGAGGAAAAAGCTCCTTCTACATTTTTACTCATTTCATTTAGAGTTGATTGAAATATCAGCATTAAAATGTTTTTGAAAACAGAAAGTCCATAGTTTATGTCAAAACATTCTCTTTCACTTTGTTAACCAGGAAAAATAAAAAGAGCTCTTTCTTAACACTTTCTTACACCTGTATCGCTTAAACCCTAAGTGATCATTACTGTAAGGCAAGAATTCTATTTAATTCTGCATCTATTCAAATGGGCCAGCTCTTTCTTTTTCTATTCACACAAAGGGATTTATTCACACACAGCAGTTTAGAAAGGATGGAGCCTCCTATTATTGACAAATGCTGATGCACCTCTAGTATAACTATATATAAACTATATCTAACTATATGTAAAGGTGTATTAGGATACTCAGATTGTGTGAGATGCCTTTGTAAATCTTAGTATAAATCAAGTACGTACTGACATTAAAAAGATGTTAGAATGTCAAAGTAAATGTCTTTTGATAAAATTTTTTCACTGTTTGTTGTAATGATCTCCACCTTTAATTTTGGAGCAAGGTAATTTCTTGAACATGACAAGCTACCTATTTTTAAACCCTCCTACATTATTTCCAAACATATAAAAATACCTGGATAATCTTTTTGAGCATATGTCATCATAAAGGTAATCCTTCCAATAGCACACAGAAGCCCACTCTAAGTTCTCTTTTGCTCTGATAGTGTAGATGTGTTTTGTGCTGCTATTGTGTTTCTGGCGGGACTCTGACACGGGAAGGCTGGCAGCATTTTTTAAACACTGTCCAAAGCAAGTGCTTCATATTTATTAGTCTCTTGGAGGAGTATTTTAAAAGTCATGAAACTATTTGTTCCTGAAAGTAAATTATTGCACGTACTGAAAAGTGCATTGGTGTTCATGAGCCATAATCCAAACAGCACAAGTTAACTTCTGCATGTCACAGCAATCCTTTATGAAGATACATTGCTTCTTTGTGCTGCCATCTCAAGTTCACTTCAAATGGAGACTTTGATTTAATCTATTTAAACTGAAGGTAGACTTCTATAATAGAGGTTTGTGCAAGACACATTGAAGGACTGACTGAAAATAGTGTGTGGGAGGGCAAAAACAGGGGAAAACTATTTTCCATCTTTACTTTTCTGAGTTGATTGCTTTAGTCATGGGAAAGCACTTCACTGACTGAACATATACTTTGGGATTTCCATAGAAGTAGTACGCTATTGAAACTTCTCTCAGACACAGACCTCTTTATTTACTATTGCTTTTTAAGGTTTTTGCATACTTGTTCTTCATTTGTTTTCTTTAAACTTCCTCAAAACAGCACTTGGTGCAAGTTTGTCTAAATGCTCACTGCATTGTATTTTTTTAACAGTGAACAGTGGTTTTTAGACTGAAACACTTCATCTCTGAAAGGACTTGTAGATACATCTGCTAGAAGGGACGAGGGTGTGATTCTTGTCTACACAAGAGCAATCTGGGTCACAGCAAGAAAAATAAAAATCTCTTACTGAGTTCCTGAGCTTTTCCTGGTATTTGTAGGACACAATCCATGGATGTGTCTTGTAATATTTCATGTATTGAAAACTAACCAACACTTCCTTATTCTTAATTGTTTCTTCATTACTCATTGTTTGCTTAGCATTTGAGAAAGGCACTGCTGATTTCGAACCAGCAGTATTATGTGCTGAATGCTGAATTCTGCTTATAAGCTGCTGGATATTGTGTTTTCTTTGTACTTTGTGGAGCTGAGATGACAACACAAAGAGACTGCAAAGCATAATCCTTCCAAGTGTAATCCCAGTGAAAGAAAACATAAATAAAACCACTTGTATTCTGGCATTCCTCTTCTCCTTTTGTTATTTCTGCAACTTGGCACATATTCCAATAAAACTATAGGAAGAACATTTCTCTATACTGAAGAATTGCACAATAATTACCAAGAATTTATTCTCTTTAAAATCTAAATTCCATATAGAATATGAAAAAAAAATAAAGAATTTCCAAATATTGTAGTGAATCTTAAAATAACTAACCACAGCAGAGTGTCAGTGTGTGTTGATGCTAGTTTTCTTGATTATCACTGAAATTCAGTGTCAAAAACCAACTTGAACAGATGTGTCCCATAAGCCTGTGACCCATGATGTCCTGCAGATGCAGGATTTCAGAAGCCAGTCTAAATAAAAAACCCCAAAGCTAAACTCCTTTCCCAGTTGGTGACAACAGTCCTGTTGATTGGAATGGGACGATGGTTTGTTTGAGCCCTTGATCATTCTTTCTAAATTCCAGCTGCTCAAGGGAGAGATGGTTTAGGTTTATGGTTCCTGCTCAAGTTGGACACAATTCAACACCATTATTACTGTGGGCATTGTTGGACCACCTTCCTAGTGTTTGCTGGTTTTAAAAAATTATCCAATGTATTTCCTTCCATTAAAAAAAAAAAGTGCTTATTATTATGAAATCGTAACCCCCAGGATGCAGACAGACTTCTTCCTTGGATACTAGGAGAGATTCATAGGAGAAGTTTTACTGCATGGATTCAAAAGAGTGGGTTGTGGTTTTGGAGGATTTTTCTACCAGCAAAGTTACAAAAATATAAAATGAAACTGTACCTTGAAACACCTGTGTATTAGCGTTAGGTGTTTTTTAATCTTTTGCCTTTTGTAAATGTCTAGTTTCATTAGAAAAATAAGCCGTGTGCATTATAAAGTATGGTGACATCCAATATTCAGGGTGTTGAGTCCAAGCATTAGTCCCAAAGGAGATAAAAGCTAAGCCAACCTCAGATGTAGGACTTTCCATGTAAATATACCAAAAAAAATAGAGATATTAGGTATGGTTTATTTTATTAAACAGTAATTTGCAGTAAGTTAAATTCACAAGAGCTGGAATATTTCTAGATGATGTTTCTATCTTCAAAATGTTTGTGTCTTTAATAAGAGTATGTAAGTTCTGTCATAAATGTAATCTGCCATTATAATTTTTAGGTTTCATGAAGCTATATAAAGTTCAAAAGGTTATGATAGGAAAACTTTAAACTCTTTTCTCAGGAAATATGCATTATATATTTTGAGATAAGCATTTGTTTTGAATTATTTGAATTCAAACAGTACCCTTCTTCTGCTACTAAGTACTCTGAAGTCTAGCAAGGTGCTATGTTATAGTAATTAACCACAACAAAAGCAGAGAGAACTGTTCAAAATAGCTATTTCTTATCAGTTTGAAATACAATCAAGTGAAGCAGCTGTTCTTGTTCTTAATAGACTTTTTGGAAAAAAATTCATAGTTTAGTGAAAAATGTCTATTCTCATAAACCTTAAAATATTCAGAATGCAAAAAGTCATGTTTTGGCAAATAGTTCTTTGTAAGGAATGTGGATGAGACATACTTGCTCTGTAATAGCAACATGGTATAAAGCCTGGTTGATAGTGTGGGAAGAGCAAGCTAAGTAAAAACCAGGAAATTTAAAAAAAATTACAAATCTTGGTACCCAGCTGTGATGTCCTTGCTTGGAGAGGAGAGCAATTTTTCACATAGGTATTTCCATGAAAGTTGGTGGGACTACTTGTGTGAGTAATGGTTTGCGGGCAGGGATCCCCAGGTTCATGGTAAAGTGAATTCAAGAAATAAGCACATAGATGTTGGGAGAATAACTGCCAGTGGATTGAATTTCTCTCTCTCTTTTTAGGAATCCATGGATCATCTTTAGTCCTTGACATAAAAGATTTCTTACTTAAAACAAGTCTCAAAGAAAGAGCCAAATCTCTGATAGGCCCTTTTTGCTGCTCTGTTACTGTGGAGGCCAAGTGGTGTAAGCACAGTGGTGACCCTGGCCCAGAGCAATCAATTCCAAAAATCTACATTGATTTGAGAGGAGGACTCCTGCAGGTCTGTATAAGATGCTTATGGTTGTGCTATTATATGATTGAGCTGGACTGGCTTTGGATTATTGAGTTTTCATAAAAAAATTGCATGAAAGCCTGTAAAGCTTTGCATCCTACAACCGATTTTTGGGTTGGGGTGTTTTTACATGTTTGATTTGGGTGGTTTTTATTTTACCTTATAAAATAAGTATCTAATCTTTCATGTAAACTGTTGATTGAAAAATTGTGTACAGTATTTTGGGTTTGATTTAATTTTTTTTTTAAATACTGCTTAAGGTCTGTATTGTAGCTGTATGTGTGTGTTCCTTAAAACTACTGGATCAAATTACTAACACTTAATATGTAGGGTCCTGTTCTGATGGATGTGTGTTTGTCTGTCCATGATCTATGTGTCTGTAATGCCTTAGGGGTAGCCTTAAGAAGTACATATCCTTTCTTTTTAAACTTACACGAATTTCTCAGGGGAGTAATTGCAAACTGTTGTTTGCAGCAATTCATACTCAGTTTTCTGTGCTATCCTCTCCTTTTTGGAAGTGCCCACAACTTGAAATCAGTCCAGGAAACATGGGAGTTCTTGAAATGAAAAATAGATTCTGTGGGGCTTAAACAAGTGGGCTTTAAGATATGTCTTGTTTTAATTATTTTTATTAGAGTATCTATACACACCAAATGTTTTAAAATAAATACATAAATCAAGTATATAAAACAACGAAAAGGAAATTTTGACATTTAAATGTGTCATTAAGTTTTTTCCCAGAATTGTCATTAGAAGTTCTTTGAACCACAGCACTAGGAATAGAGTTAATCAGATAATACAAATTTAGAAAAAAAAAAATCTTAATTAATAATCAAAGTCAGTNNNNACCTCATATATCACTGTTAATTTGTATTGCAGCAGAACCTTGAGAGCTTATGTAAAATCAGTGCCTCATCTCTGATTATTGTAGTAGGAGTTCCATGCCCTGGAGTTCCCAGCTGCCTACAAATTAATAAAAGTGTGAGGCAAAAGAAATGTTCATCCCTCCTCAACCAGTGGGGAACTCTGAGATGGGCTTAAGGTGACAGAGAGCTCCTTTGAGGTGGTGCTAGAGTAGGTGTGGGACCCTGACACCAGAGGTACTCTAGAAACCGTAGTAGAGATGCACCTAAATTTGGGGGGTGACCTGCTTAGCCTGGGAATGTTTAGGTCAGGACTGGCTGTGGCTGTGTTTCAAGAAGGTCTTGGTTTATTCTTTGGGCTTACTTGTAGACGCAGGGCAAGGAAAACCTGCCTTCTTGGCAGCTATACTACACTCCCTTTAGGCATCTTCTGATTTTTTTTCACATTTGAAAATTGGTATTCCCCGATGGTTAAATTTGCACTACTCTTTATGTGCACATCTGACTTGTTTACTTTACTCACACCCTTACCACTGTCTTTTAAGTTACTGTCTGGGGATTTTGATTTCATCCCACACAGGATCCAAGTCTAATTTCTGTATTAGTTGCTGGTTGCTTCCTTGTCTTCCATATTGCTTCAAGACCTGCTTCTGCACATGAAGTCTAAAGGACTTGTCCCCATTAATACAATTCTCTCAAACAGGAGCTTGATTTGAAAAAAGCAGCAATGCTTGTCAGAGCTG
>VZTR01024595.1:3559-42732 GCA_013400775.1 Chaetops frenatus
CCTCTTCCCAGAACCATTTATCCCACGTTGTCTCTGCTGTTGCTTATTCCTCAGGGAGAGAAGTCCTCACACTGTTCCCATGTTCCAACATGGGATCCCTCCACCAGAGACACTCCTCGAGGGATTACTCCAGCATGAGTCCTTCCCACAGGCTGCATTTTATCATTGAGTCCCTTTCCATGGGGTGCAGGCCTTCAGGAACAGGCTGCTCCAGTGTGGGATGGGATCACACATCCTGCCAGCAAACCTGCTCCAGTGTGGGCTCCTCTCTCTGTGGGGCCATAGGTCCTGACAGACGCCTTGTGAGCCTCCAGCACACGCTTCCCATGGGGTCACAGCCTCCTTTGAGTGCATCCTATCATTGAGTCCCTTTCCATGGGGTGCAGGCCTTCAGGAACAGGCTGCTCCAGTGTGGGATGGGGTCACACATCCTGCCAGCAAACCTGCTCCAGTGTGGGCTCCTCTCTCTGTGGGGCCATAGGTCCTGACAGACGCCTTGTGAGCCTCCAGCACACGCTTCCCATGGGGTCACAGCCTCCTTTGAGTGCATCCCCCAACTCATTACACAAGCTGGTTTTATATTGGCAATAAATTACATTAATTTCCCCAAATTCTGACAGTTTTGCCCGCGATGGTAACTGGTGAGTGATCTCTCCCTGTCCTCACCTAAACTCATGAGCCTTTATTTTCTCTCTCTTGTCCAACTGAGAGGAGAGTGATAGAGCAGCTTTGGTGGACATTTGGCATCCAGTCAGGGTCAGGATTTAGACAGAGAAACAACAATTTCTATAGTAGACCATATCTTTAAATTTTAATCTATTTAATTTGGTATTTAGCTTTAACAGCAAAGTGATCAGTAGCAGATATGCTGGAGAGCAGATCATCTATGAGATAATATGCAAGAAATTTTCTAGCTCATATGAATAAGTAGCTTGTACTGTGATGGGTGAGTTTTGTTTTTTGCTTGTAATTTAATATAACCACCAGTCTGCTCTCTCTGATACGGTTGTTGAGAAGAGACCTAGTCTGGGACATTTTCTTGTTTTATGTATTAACGAACGTACATGATCTTAAACTGATTATTTGTTGCTGTCTGGTAAAGTAATTTGGTACAGCTTATCATATTAATATGTGTTTGATTGATTGCTGGTTTTGTCTTAATTTCAACACTGACAAAGTAAACTTTTCTGGAATTATTTAAGAACATAAAATCTCAGAAAAGGTATTGTTAAAATTTAATTTGTATTTTCTCTTTGGCTTGATGATACCTGTTGGCAATGAACTCCACCCTCTGGAAAGAAAATATATCTCTTAATATCTTGAATCTTGCCCTTTGGTTTTGCTGAAAGTCTAACGTAAGTTGCTAAAGGATGTGCAGGATTTTTTTAACTTTGTGTTTATTACTTTGACTCTCCTCTCTCCTAAAATGGCTTTTTCATTTACTAGCTCTTGTCACTAATTCCCATATTTCTTTGAATATATCTTTATTTCTCCTGTTCAGCACAAGAATGGGTTTTATCCTCCCCCATAACTGCCTAAAAGGTAGTGCCTAGTCTGAGATAGTTATCCAGGATCTTTCAAAAGGAAGACTGAGATCCAGGCAGAATCCCACTGCATTGTAAGATGAGTGTTTGAAATAACTCAGACAATTCCCATCCTTAAGACTGGTCTTTTAATTACAGAGGAAAGTGTCCATTATGAGATTGCACACTGAAATTTTGGACAGCTAAAGATAGGTGAGATCAATCCTGCACACCTAATCATACCTGATTCACTATTATGGATTTGTGTATCACCCCATATTTTCAGTATCACATACCATACCATACCATACCATTTTTTCAAAAACCCATACAAGTCCTTGTTTTTTTTCTTTCCCCCTCCCCACCTCCCCAGCCATTGCATAAGAGTCATAGAATGGTTTAGATTAGATGAGATGTCTGGAGATTATCTAGCACAACCTTGTACTCAAAGCAGACCCAACTTAAGGTCAGATTGCTCAGAACCTGTCTCAGTTGAATGTTGAATATCTCCAAGGATGGATAATCTTCAGCCCCTATAGATAGCCCTTCCCAGTGTTTGACCACTCTCATTATGAAGATCTTTTCCTTATAAGTATTTTATATTTCCCTTGCTGTTATTTATGTCTCTTGTGTCCCATTCATCCTCTGTGCACCATGGAGAAGAGTCTGGCTCAATTTCTCTATATCCTTTCATTAAGTAGTTGTAAACAGCAGTAATATTTTCTCTTAGCCTTCCTAAGACTGAAAAATCCTGCTTCCCTCAGCCTCTTCTTGAACGTCCCTCCTTGCTCTTGCTCCTTAATCGCCTCCATAGCCCTCTGTTGGACTTCCTCCAGGTTGTTGGTGTTGCTTGCACAGAGGAGTCCAGAGAGGGACACGGCACTTGAGATGAGCTTCCCCTCTTAAACCAAAGGGAATAAACACTTTCCTCAACCTGCTGGCTGTGCTTTTGCTAATGCAGCCCCATATGAGCTTGGCTTTCCAGACTGCAAGAGGTTTGCTGTGCATTCCTAGAGCTGAGCGATGTGAAGCCTGGGTCCTTTTCAGGGTGGGTGCAGTTGCTGCAGAGCTCATTTGAGGTAATTCCAGTTGTGTCTTCCAGAGTGAATCATTTGACACCATCAGCATGAAATGCAAAGTGCCATTGCTCAGGCATGGGGAGTGGGGAAATTTCATCCAACAAAGGTTAGGTGTTGGGTCTGAGCTCAACATCTGCACTTGCTCCATGGGCAATGGGGAGAGAGAGAAATCTGCAGAGACTGATTCTTCTCACCTATTTTAGACCCTTATTTTATGAGGAAATTACTCTTATTGGAAGGGTCTGGCTCTTTTCCTTGGTTACAGAATCTGTCTGGAGAGTTAGCTTAAACTAAACTCTTAAACATTTGATAGATTTTCTTAGGTTAAGCAAATCTTACCCTTACTGCAGGGTTTTGCAGTCTTCCCTTGCACAGGCTAGGCAAAATGTGTTTACAAGTAATCTGATGCCCATATGTACAATTTTTCTGCTCTTACCATTTTAAATGTTTTCTGCAAGTTTGACCTCCAGAGTAATCAGGTGTGGTGAGATAGATGAGCCTACTTAAAATTTTATTTTACCAAGCAAAACAGATAAAACTCATCTAATTGCTCTAATAGCCTCATTCATCACATGACCTTGGTGATCTGATGTTTTCCACTCTATTTCACTCTTGTAATTCTTATTAAGGAATGGAAAACCAATGCCAAGTCTGTGGAAGAAAAGATCCACTTCTGGGAAAGACAGAACTTCCCCAGAAGGAAAGTCCTTTTCCCCAGCTGGAAGGAAATTGTCTTATTCTTCTTGCTTCTAGAAAAAACAGTGGCCATTTGGTTGACCAGTGAAGATAGCTGCATCAATATGAGAGCTTCTCAGAGGTGCAGACAAGGAAAAGGAAGTTGTACTAGCGTGACTCTGGCTTTACATTCAAATATTCAAATTTCATCATCGATTTTAAAGAGTTTTTCTACTTTTATTTGTATCTTTACCAAAGGTATTTATAATGTTTCAATATTTGAAAGAAATGTTGAATATTTGTGGGCAGAAGCAAGTATAAATTTGTGATTTACATAAGCATCCTTCAAATTCAGAGCACAGGGTAAGTCCTTTGTGGATGAAGAAGGTGAGATATTCTAATAAGATGGGGCTGATGACTACTGGTGTCCCACATCCTTCCAAAGCTTCATAGCACTTCCTGAAAATGGAAATACATCATCTCACTAATGAAACTGAGCTTAGAAATGTCGTAGTCTGAATACTTAAATTCCCCTTTCAGAGGGAACCAAGAAAAGCTGGTTAAGCATCTCCTCACCTGTCATCAGTTATTTTTAAACCAAAGCTTGCAGTGCTCTGTGAGTGGGACAGAACTTGTCTCACCAGAGGACCAGATGGTACTATTGTAAAACTCATCACCAGCTTCAAAGGTTCTCTGCTGTGTATTAGCACCTTGTTCCCTCAGTCCCTTCTCGTGCTCAGTGCTGAGAAACACAGCAAGGCAATTAGGCTGTGTCATCTTTAACCTGTGGATGATATCCAGGTTTGAACGCTGGTGGGGCTCACCTGAGCATCATTCAAAATCCACAGCTGCTGTCAGATGCTTTCATTTGGTGACACATCAGAGGGCATTGTACTGATCCTCCAATCCATAGAATTTCTGTTTGTTCTTGATCTGAGAGTTAAGTATGGTTTTGAAGCAAAAGGCTCCTCAGAGTGTAAACGTACACGAATACATGGAAATGCTTACTTTGCTATGATTTAATCCTGCCTAGTTTGTATAATTTATTCAAAGACTGAATGGATTCATACAGTCTATGGGCAGAGTCTCTATCAGCCAAACCCTGCTGAACAAAAAAGTCCCTCCTAGCTAAAATCTTGGGGATGTACAATGCAATTTACCTTGTGAAGCATAAAATAATGAGACTAATTAGGTGTGTCAACTGCCGGTTATTTTAACATCTTTATGTCTCCAATGTATTATTTCAAATGTTGATTTAAAATGTATTTTGAAAAGATCATTGACCAGTTATTGCTATTGTGAACTTTTGAAATGAGAAAAAACTCTTTGAGCCCACTGGAAGACACATAGTGAAAAGCACACATTCTTTATTTGGAGTGGCAATCTCTTGGCTAGGTGAGGTTAAAATGGGAATTAATAAATTTAGGGCAATTTAGGTCAGAGACTTGGGGACAACGAGGAAGTCAGAGGTCAAAGCCAAGCAGTCAATAGGAAATGAAACTGTTTTCTTACTGTTATTTTAATGCCAGTTAGTCAAAATAAATAAAATTATTAAAAATGCATGATCATTCAGTGTTGATGTAAAAATAGCAAGGCTCCAACTAAAGGCAAGAGTTCCATAGCCTGAGTGCTGTCAAAACCAAATGAAATGTAAGGAAATGAAGAACAAGAAAAATCAAAATTTTTGTACAGTTTAAGTGCATGATACATCTACAGCGGAGTTCACGTAGTTCAGCTGTTCCATCTCAAGAGGATGTCATATTAAAAATAAAGAATCACAGGAGGACAGAAATCATGATCAAATGTGTGGAAAAGCTTTAACATCAGGAACAAATGGTCTAGGACTCATCAGCTTGGAAAAGAGATCAATGAGTGTAGATAGGATATATGTCTGCAAGGCAATGACTAAAGTAAGCAGGAAATGGCTGCTCACTGCCTCTCCACATTACAAGTAGAAAACATCAAATTAAATGATTAAGTGATAGTTTCAATTAAGGAGAAGATGAGATTTTTCTTGCCCCTTGCTAGGGAAGCTGGGGAACACACAGTTCTGTGTCAGTGGTGGATGCCAAAAGGTTTACGTAGCTTCTAACTTGAGTCTCCAAACTTGTGGGAAAAGGAAAGAAATCCCACAAGGACTGTTTAACACATAGATCCCTCTTCTGGAAAGGAGGTTGCTGAACTGCAGACTGCTGCAGGCTGGAAGGGGAGGCTGGGGAGTCATCACTATATGCTTGACCTGCCCTTGGACTCTTCTCTTGGCCTCTGTTACTGGCTGTTGACAGAGTTTGGCCACCAGATCTTTTGTTTGACTCCTGACAGCTGTTCTTAAACCACCACACAGAGACTGGCAGTGCTGTTATACCTATCACTGTGGCCTCTGGAAAAGTCTTCAGCAGGAACTCTTTAGTTAGAACCTGCAGTGTTCTCAAAGTAAGCACAGTACCTGTGCACAGCAAATCATTACACTGAGAGTGATATCCATGAAATTATTGAAACAGATTTATGGGCAACTCCAAGACTATCCATTGTTTACTGAGGACTTTGAGGATCTAAAATTCCTAGTTAATATTGGTCATAATAGGCTTCTAGCCACTATAACTCCCTCCAGTTTGTAGCTGAGTTGGAGCTGAGTGTCATTTTTTACGCCTAATTTCACCAGGGTGTTTAGGTGATTACTAAGTCATCATGCCAAAGTATTTTCTTTGGTCATCCTTAGTTAATTTCAAATTGAGCAATACCATTTGTCAGTCAAGAAGTACAGTACCTCTTCTTTCCTTACATCCTGCACCTCCAGTAATTCTCCTAGTGATACTGTCAATAAAAATGTTTGGCAGAGACAGCTGCTTTTCAAGGTGTGAATTACACCTTTGGCCTTTACGTTATTTCTGCCATCCATAAAGCAAAGATACAAGACAAAAAAAGCTCACAGTGTTCCAGTGATCCCAGACTGTGTGCATATTTCTACTTCATTTCCCAGCAACTTAAAATCCTAATATTTGCCTTGCAGGATATAGCAGACTTCAAATTGTGGGTGAAGGAGATCTGGGAGGACTGAAAATCCTATCAACTTTAGAATTATGTCTTGGCAAACTGAGCTGGAGTCAACTGTAGGGATGCAGAAAATGCCAATATGAAGGAGTTTTAAGGAGAAGAAGTCATGAAATCGGTAAAAATATGTGAAGAGAGGGAAATTGGTTCAGTAGTAATTTCACAGAGGGGGAGTAGGGGGGTAGTTGCTGAAGATAAATTAAACAGGGGTCAATGAAGACTGAGACACTGTCATAATAAATTTTTTTCTACTGGAGGAGAAATTGAAATTGCTCTGTTAACTTCAGTGGGAATTGGATTAGGTTCTGTAAACTGCTGGAGGAATATTTAAGTTAGCTTTCCACATTAAGTCTTCCTGGGGTTACAAATGCTTTAAAAGGAAGATCCTATAACTTCCACTATTGTGGAAAATAATGCTTTATTTGAGTTTGTTTCAGGCTAATTGAATTAACACTGCTGAAATGTATAAATATCTGAGTTCTCCTGAAAAACATTTAAGTGATTATATTAAATACTTGAATTTCTCTATTTTTCCTCAAGTATCAAAGCTCAAAACAAACAGCGCATTTTATTATATAAAAGAGATGCTTCACTTACAAATGGTGAAGCGACAATACTAAAATTGTTACACCAAATGAATATTCAGTAGGTCCCAATCCTGGACTTGCACTCTTGGAGAAAGGTTGCCAATATTAGTGCAGCCATTTAGGTGCACAGGCTTGTTCTTATTAGCCTTGAATCTGCTGGCAACGTCACCCCCAATAGTTTTGACCAATTTCTATCATTGTGAAAGTGCTGCCAAGTGCCTTGTCTGAGCAGGTGCTCTAGGGGCAGATGGGACAGGAAGGAAAGCCCTGGCACAGAGCTGGTGAGCATGACAGCCGCAGTGTTAAGTTAGATGAACAAATGCTGCAGGAGGGATGTCTTAATCATTTGTAGACATTGGGCATCAACTGATTTTTTTTTTCTCAGGCTTTAATAGGATTGTAAAGCCAGGGCCAGAGAAAGACAGGCAGCAGGGTTACATTCTATCCAGCTACCATATTTGAAACGGATTCCAATTGACAAGTGGGTTTTGATTTTATCCCTTTGGATGCCCAGTTCAACTACTGGAACATCTGTTATTTCAACACCACATCCACCAGGCTATGCATTCTAAATAAGCCTTTTCAGCTTGGTGTGTACAATCTGAGAAGAAAACAGACACACTTCTGTTAAAAGGAAAACAAAGTTATGCTAGCAGACATTAAAAGTGCTGTGTTAGCTGAAGACCAATGACCCCTAAAATCAATGGCAAAACTCTTGGCCCTTTAAGTGAAAGCTAATAACTTACAATCATTTCTTTTTGTTTTGATGAAACTGTGTCTACAAATGTTCTTTGTTAAAGAAACAACACTGGATCATGAAAAGGACGTATACACAGAATAATGAGAAAATTTTACTAGTGTCATTGCTAACTGGAATATAACTCATACAAATGAAAGGCCACCTCATGTTTTCTGAACCCATATGCCCCACAAAACTACTCTGCTGATTCTCCACTACTTCCATTCAGCATCTGAGAAGGAGCCTGTACGTTTACACAGTCCTCCTC
The DNA here is from genome assembly GCA_013400775.1 of Chaetops frenatus. Classification (NCBI taxonomy): domain Eukaryota; kingdom Metazoa; phylum Chordata; class Aves; order Passeriformes; family Picathartidae; genus Chaetops; species Chaetops frenatus. Next base: position 11,482 of record VZTR01024595.1, read on the forward strand.
TAAAGGACTGAGCAAAGTAGGTTAGATGCATGTTAAATCAAACAAAGGAAATGGCATTGTGGCAAACCCCAGATATTTATTATGTGAGGCATCCTTATCTCCCCAGACGTGTGGAGCTGCATCAGCTTAAATTCACCTGATGAGAAGGTGAAAGTAGAGGGCATCTATAGAAGCTCTATGGATGAAAGGCTGTACTTGTAGGCACTCTCTCAATAAAAGTGTTGTGGACTGCATAATTTTACATGTTTGCAATAAGGGGACAGAGCAGGAAAACACACAAAATTTCTCATCTAATAAAGATAAGACAGATAAAAGGCAGAGTGAGCACTTCAAGAATACAGGGGAATTTGTTTTGTTGGGTTTTTGTGGGGAGGAGAGGTGAACTTGGGAGTCATAACAAAATGCAGAGTTCTTTTTAATTAATTTCTTTGGGTTTCCTATTCCTTTATGGATATCCTCTTCCAATTGTCCCCCGATATGATTTTAAACACAAGTATTGCTGCACAACTGAATGACAGAAAAAGAAAAAATGAGAAAAACCCATGAATGACAGTCACTAACAATTGTTAATTTGCTGAAGAAACAAGGACTCAAGAAAACAGATTTTCTTCTTAACCCTTGGAGCTTTCAAAACTGTATCCAAACTCCTGAGGCAGCAAGTAAACTGGCATCATTTGGCATTCCATCTGATTCTAGGAGGTGGAAGCAGAGAGATGTATGAATGTGAAAAGCACACTGATTTTTTTTATCCTCAAAACATTTCCTTAGTGCTGAATTATAGTTCAGGCCAGTTTGTAAGTTATATGAGCCAGTTTGCTGATCCCTAGATATGAGACTCCAGGGAGATAAAGCCAGACTCCAAAACAATCATTCAAAAATCCAGTCAGAAGAAGGATGAATATGATACTTTTGGGGATGGTGGCCTGTGGAGGGAAGAAAAGGAATTTTAAATGGGAAATTACTCAGAAGATCATAAAAATGAGCAAAGTAAAAAGAAAAAAAAATGACAACTTTTTGCATCATGGAAAATATTTTCCTCTGTGATATTTTGCAAAATAAAAAGGTATCTGTCTTTTTAGCTAATTCTTTTCTGAATTTCAGGTGGCTTTGCCAGAGTGTGGCAGATCCAAATGCACATGCTTCCTGCTTGTCACAGAGATCCTTGCTGCACTTGAAAGTAGCAGAGTCACCAAAAATCTATGTTAAAGGCTTGCTTCAGTAGTTCACCAAACACATATGGATTTGGTGAAAAATAAGTATATTTTGGTAGTAAAACAGGTAGGGTCACTGAAGATCTCTGCAAGGCTGCATCAAATGAACCTACAGATTTCCTTCATGACCTTAAAGCTTGGAGTTCATTAATCTAGGGGTTACAAATTTACATACATTTTTTAATGTTTATTTTGGCCAAATAACAGCTGGATGTGGATTAAAGTGACCATTCATGTGTTTGGTCATCTCCACATGTAGTTAGTGAAATTAAGAATTGTTTTCAGCAATATGCCTGCATTGTGCATGCACATTTCTGCACTGAAAACATCTGAAAATGGGGCCTATGACCTCTTTGTCAATATTTCTATTGGGAATGTGGTGAAATGGTTCCTTCAGTAGACATCCAGTGGTATTGTAAAGCTAAATGAATTCTTTTGGAAAGCACACTGAAATCCTTGGGAGGAGCATAATGTAAGTACAAAATACTTTTACATGTAGGCTGATTCACATTCTTCTATCTTATGTGTACAGCTGAAATAATTGTTTAGTCTTAATTATGAAAAGCCTGCAAAATGTTCTATGTGCTGTATGGTATGATCATCACTGATGTAACAGCACTGGTGCTTGAGGACTCAATGTGCTGAGTGCTTTCTCAGGAAAAAATTCTCAGAAATGGGAACAGAACAGGAACACAGGTGAAAACTTTATGAATGTGTACATCTGCTACAGGTGCCTTGACCCTTGCAATTATTAAAATTAAACCCTCTTTCACAGGAGAGAGGGGTGGTAAATATGTTTGTTTGTTTGTTTGTTTAAATCAATGATTTATATTATCAAAAGGTACTAATTAGGAAAGCATCTGATGTACAACAGATGGCTGAAAGAAGCAGCCAGCTAACTTCTCCCTGTGACTCCTGAATTATATATATTGCAACAGCCACAGCATCACCTGAGCTTCAGCCTTTGAGCATTATCCATGGACTGGCATAGGAAATGAGCTGTGCTTTAGTGGGCTCTCACTGTGTCAGAGTGATTGTCTCCTCAAAGTAAAGCTGAAATGGGACTGGGATTTTGAGCTGTTAAGGGGAGAGGGGAGTTGGGGAGTCAGCTTCTGTCAAACTCTGGCTGAAACTTTCATCAATAGATGTGTATACTTGAGTAACTAAATCCATCCCTAGCATTTCAGCTGAACCTCGAATCCTGTGCTCAGTTCTGGGCCCCTCACTACAAGAAGGACACTGAGGTGCTGGAGCCTGTCCAGAGAAGGACAATGAAGCTGGAGAAGGGTCTGGAGCACAAGCAGCAGAGGGAGCTGGGGTTGTTTAGCCTGGAGGAAAGAAGGCTGAGGATAGAGCTTCTCACTCTCCACAGCTACTTGGAAGGAGTTTGTAGCAAGGTGGAGGTCGGTCTCTTCTCCCAAGTAACGAGCAACAAGATCAGAGGAAATGGCCTCAAACTGTGCCAAGGGAGATTTGGATTGGTTATCAGAAAAAGTTTCTTCACTGAAAGGAATGGCAGGCATTTGAATAAGTTTCCCAGAGAAGTGGTGGAATCATCACCCCTAGAAGTGTTAAAAAGATGTGGACGTGGCACCTGGGAACACGCTTTAGCACTGAACATCATGGGTTAGCAGTTGGACCCAATGATCTTATGGGTCTTTTCCAACTTTCACAGCTCTATGATTCTATGATCCCTGTAAGCCTGATTTTTAAAAATGCTGTATCAGGTTCTGCATCTATGGAGGTTTGTGTTTACTTAACCTAAATGTTATCATGAGCTAAACTGGGACATAAAAACCCGACTCATTCCTTATCTACATTAAAGCACTGTAAACACATTTGATATGGTGTACTTTCAAAAATTAAAAAAAAAAAAAAAAAAAAAAACCAACGAGAAAAACCACCCATCTAGAAGCCAAGTCTTCTGTTCAGGACTCCATTTGGCTTCAGTGAGGCTACCTGCCAGGTCTATTCCAGATTTCAAGCAATCTAGTGAATTGTGACAGACTGGCGTCAGTCTTGTATTCCTATCTTATGAAACATTTCCAATGGAATATTTTAATTAAGATCAGCTTTGCTGGCATCAGAAAACTCATAACCTTCCCACAATCAAATATCAGCTGGAGAAGGCAGTAAGCAGTTGACCACAGAGCTGTTGTTTAACTTCAAACCAAGGTGGGAACCTGCTCTGGTTTGTCAGACAGTGTCTAGCTGCTGTCCTGCTCCTCAGGTTCAGCTTTGACTGCTCAGTAAGACAACAGTAATGTTTAAAACCACCCATGTATCTTTTCCACAAATATTCAACTCATTCCCTAGATTCAGATGGATTTTCTGATATTAAACAAGTAAATCTGTAATGGAATAGGGAATTAAAATTAATCAAAAACAGAGCTGTTCAAGAAATCCAGTGTCTGCATTGATTTGTTATTATTGTTTTCCCCATGGATTTCAGTCACTGAGTCTATGTCCAGCTTCCCATGCCGTCAGCATTCACTGGATCCCTGCACAGGCTGTCTGAGGAAATCAGGTTGTTTTTAAACAAAGATGCAGAATGTGGTCATTTAATTTTTTTCAGCTTATAGATTTCAGGGTACTGAAAGTTCCTTTGAAATGGAGCAGTTGTCTGGGCAGATACAGTGGCCAATCACCACTTCTCCTGTTAATTTGCATATAATGAGTCTATTGTTCATAAGGGATTAGCATCCAGAGACTGCTGGCTGCTCAGGCTGCTCTTTGATGGATTACTTGGACCTGTCATGACTCTTTAAGGATCCCTGCTAAGAGGCAGAGTAAATTACCCTCTGCTGAGCTCTGTGCTGCTGTGGCTAGGCTGTGATTTATTTAAATCGAGTTCAGCCACCAGAGAGGAAGAGTTTTGTGCAGCTTGGGCAGTGGGGCACACAGGGTCCCTCAAGGCTCCTGGACTCTGCTTGCACGGCAGGGCCCCCACAGGGGCTGGTCATGGCCACAGGCCCCATGGCTTTGGTAGCCCTGAGGCAATCAGTCACCTTGGCTGTCCTTTTCTTAGTGTCTGCTCACAGCCAGGAGTGACTCCCAGGAAGGATCAGCTAAGCCTCTTCAGCACACTAAGGGCACCACAGAGTGGTGGAGAGCTATCAAGAGCAGTAGGTGGATATGCTTTAACTCTTCTCCTGGGGCAATAATAGGAGTTATCAAATGAAACTAGCATGGGATGTGCCCAGGATAAAGGGGAGGCAGCTCATTGCTCAGGGTGCAAGCGAGTTGGGGAAGTCCTTGCCACCAGAGACTAAGACTGTAGCTACCATGAGTTCAAGGAGAAGCTGGATCTATCCTTGAAGAAAAAAAAATTTGAAGATACAGAGACAGTGACTCTGTCAGATGCTGAAGGCTGTGAGCATGTAAATCTAGATACTTGTGCTGCTCCTATGCTTTTCCTCAGAAATCTGCAAAATCCACATCTGTGACTGATGGAGAGAAAGCACTGGGCTGGACTTGGCATCCACCCAGAATGATTATTCCCCCATTTGCCACAGATGTGCCTCTTGCTCCCAGCCACTTTCAAGGCACACACTAGCCTCCTATTCACAGGCCTCTCAGTTAATTCAGGTATTTGTACATGTTTTCCACATTACAAATTAAGAGAGATTTACCAAGGTGCATTGGTCACTTCATATTACCAGTATTGCAGAGTTGCTGCCACTTAAGAAGTATTGGCTGATGCTTTTTGGAGAATCTTCTGTACCTACAAATCTACTTCTCAAAGTTGAACTAAGTCTAACAGTTTTCAAACTAGTGAAAATACACTGCTGGTACTGGCTTTGGGCTTCTCATACAGAGAACATACATGCAGTTCAACTATTCTAAAGTGTCATAAGCAATGCCAGCAATGTAGTGAACAAAGCTACATAATCTGGAGTTACTGCTAAAAGGATAAAGTACTTCAAGGAGTAAAAAAATGTTATAGGAATGTTGCTATTATCTTAGAACCAAACCTTATGAATCTAGGACATGTAAAGTTAAATTTAGACAAAGCAATCTTAAAAAGTAAATCTAGGCAAATAAAGACAAGTGAATACATACTTAAGACAACGGAATGTTCGTAACAATCTTACTAAAACAAACCTTTAGCCCCAGTTTGAAGAGAAGTGTGATTAAAGAAAGGTGAATGTGTCTATAAAAATTAATTTAATCTAATTTGTGACTATGTGCATTCTGACTGCAGAGAAGGCCAAGGTACTAGAAAGTTATACAAAATTTTAGCTAGAGGTAGGATGAAACTTGCTGTCATCTTAACTCAGGGGTTGAAAGCCAGAGGTGCCAGTGGCACATCCTGAGAGTCCCAGGATCCTAAAGAGAATCACACAAGCACGTGGTGTTTTAGCTCTCTTGTAATCTAGCCTGAGGTTTAAAGCCAGTTTGGGAATTGGCTGCAGACAGCAGTAGTTCCCTAACTCTGCATGGGCTGCTTCACCCACCCTGAGACTGCAGCACTGGGACACAGCTGATCCCAGGGCACAGCAGCAGGAGGCTGCTGTGCAGAGCTGGCACAGAAGGAGAGGCAGGAAGTACTCCAGCAATAACACAAGTGCTGACAATGAGGTGCATGGTTTCTATAAAATTGTTTTTTAATAGAAATTCTCCTAGGGAGTGAACAGGATTTTTTACTAGCTTTCAAGTAGAAAAATATTCTCTTTTGTTCTTGTTCATAGCCTGACTATCTCTGTGGAAGACTGATTTCAAATCTGCGACATTCTGAGATTGTGGATTTGAAATTGATGACATTTCATGGTAAGAAACAGCTTTAGAACAGGAATTTTAAAACTGAAAGCTTTCAAGTCAGACAGTAGCCTAGGTGCTATATATATAACAATATGCTATATTTTTAGGATTGTGATAATATTATGCAAGCATTATCAGTGATTCCTTAATCTAGGTTTCCAGTACCTGAAGTAATAATTCTGAGCCAGGGATAACACTGAAATTTTTGATGAAAATTTTTCCTTAAATGGGAATATTTTGATCCAGCTCATCTGCTGGCACTGTCTCTGAGCCTTCAACTTCCCTAGTCCTAAATGCCAAGCCATGCTTGCAGAGGCATTAGATAGATGAAGAGGATGAGCGAGGCCTTGTGCCAACTGTTTAACCTGCACTTCTGCTTCACCCCTCTCACTGCTGGTTGTCCATCCATCTGCAAACATTGCTTCTTAAGCAAAGGATTTCTGAGTCTGTGTTTCAGCTTCGGGTGCCTGGTCTTTTTGCGGCTGGCGCTTCCCCTTCACAAATGAATAAATGCTGCTCCCTGCTGGAAACTCTCAGTACGCTGCAGTCTGCTGACATTTTCCTTATGGAAAGAAGGCGTTGGAAAACGCAAATAGCTGTTAAAAACCAGACAAGCGCAGTCCTTCAGGGGGCAAACCCTCCAAAGTTCAATGTTAGTGCAGTGGTGCTGGATCTTTTACTGTCCCTCCTGGGCTGCTCTTCTGCAGCACTGGAGTCAGAGCCACAAGCACTGGGGCACCCTGTCTACCAAGGACTTGGAATCACAAGACAGGAATGAGAGAAGCCATACAGAGACCACCTGGCAGCTGCTCTTGTAGCTCGGGTGAAATCCCACATGCCTGCACCCCTACAAAGGCAGATCTGTTCCAATTGACTTGGTGCATAGGGAGCCACTTCACCTCGTGCAGGGAGGAACTCTGCACGGCCTATCTTGTATCAAGCACATACGTGCAGAGAAGCAGGCAAAGAGGAAGTGTTTCTTCTGTGACTGATGGACCTTGACAGCAATTATGATCCTGGTCTCTAAACTATTCAAAGCACACTCATCCATGTCTGTGGATGCCACGTGGTAGATCTCACTGAGAGGAGACCAGGCCATTGGAAGATAACAGATCTGATTTGCAAGAGGTGACCTAGCTTGACAAGCTGTCATGAAAACCCATTTTATGCCAATTAATTCAAGTAGAAAATATATTCAAATGTTGTACTGGATTAGGCCAAATTCTGAACATCTCTTCCAACCCTCTTGACTAAGGTTCACACAAGATGCTGGGAGCAGCAGTGTCTAGTTCCTCATGGGAAGGTCCAGTGTACCGAGACACTTTCACAAAGTACAGAGACATCCTTATCAATCTGAATCCAAGAGCTCTCAGGTCTGGAGGATGTTACATCCCATCGCTCACAGTACTCCCATGTCACCTCTCCATTGTTGCTTCTCTGCACAAGTGTTTGGATGTGTCCATACATCCAAACTGAAGAACTGAAAAGACTGGGAGAACTCTTCTTGAGCAGACTGTGTCAAGTAAGGTGCTAATTTAGCACTATGTATGGTGCAACTGCAGTCAGGAAAAGAAGTAGTCAATATCAGCTAAGGATAAAGAAATTTGCAAAAGCAACAGTAATTCAAGGAATAAGAAATATATCAGAGTGCAACACCACACCTGAGCAGAAGGTGATACCAGAAAAACTTCAGTCTAACTTTTGTATCTTTCAACTCCCTTTTCACATCTGCTTTGGTCTAGCATCCATTTTTTTTCAGCCTTCACCTCTAGCAATCATTTCCTCAATCTTTGCCTCTACTCCTCCTCAGTTGTGGTTTCTGAATTATTGAGACACCTTTTTTTGCACCATCAATGTACAATGATTCCTTTATAAATACTGTATTTACTAAGGCCTTAAGCCAGTACTTGGTGACGTTGGTGGGATTCAGTCCACTGATTTCAGAGGACTTTGGAACACACTTTGTCTGTGAATTGCAATACTAGTTTCATTTTTTGACCCTTTTCTTAAGTGGTGGAATATCAGCATGGAAGCCAATGTGTTCCCAGCTGCGAGCTTTGCCTTGTCGGTTCCCGCAACAAAACCTGGAGAAGACATACCCCATTGAAGGGAGAGCAGCCAAGGCAGTATGGAAGAAAGCTGAGGTTCTGTTTTTCCAGTTCTGTGGGAAGCAAATGGCAATTGTTGTTAGTTTCAGGCCAGAGTTCCAGCTCCTGGGCTGGGGCTCAGTCCCTGGTTCCTCTGAGGTCAGTTTGGAAAGGATGAATCAGAGGTGAGATCCAATGATGCATTAAGAGCTTTCCCAGAAAAAAAAAACCAGATTTAGGGGAACAAGCAAAACCAAATCTATTCAGTTAATGTTCTTTCCTGAAGCCCAAGAAAAGCCCAGGACAAAAAGTAAAGAGAAGTAGGTGCATCATTTTGCTACTGCACCCTTGAACTACAAAATACTGGGATTGAGCATGTGGCACTCCTTTCTCTCTTTCACCTAAATCTCTTGGTTCTCCCTGAAAGTTAGCTTTTCCCATGTGGAACCCCTTCTGTGGGCATTCATGTCTTCTCTGTTCTCTTCACTAGGCTGCCATTCCTCATGGGTGCTGTTTGTACTTGTCTCTCTTTTTCATGCCACTTCTATAACTTCTGTTCTCTTAACCAATGCCCAGTCAGTCTGCTCTATCTTAGCTCTTTTCCCCTGCTGTAGTATTCATCTTCTCATTCTCTGTGTAACTCCTGGTAACTTCTTTTCCACGTGAGACCAGAAATCCTCCACAAAGTGCTGTAAACCATATCCACAAATGGATTACATTAGGCAGGCTCTACCTCCAAATTTAACATTAATTTCCCATTAGAGGGAGCAATGTCTATGGAATAGATACAATTTCTGCATCTGGAAAGCAATTTGTTATGTCTTTAATGTCTGTCTGGTTTTATTTGGGGTTTTGTCTTTAATGTTAACACCTCTCAGCACAATAGTTGAGCATTTTTATCTTTTTCCTTCTTAATGTGCAGCAGCATCTTTTTATTGGTAAAACGTAGAAAGTGGTTACTGATTGACTCAAACAGAAATCAGGACAGAATAGAGAAAAGAAGGAGTTTTCTGCTTTTTCTTTTTTTTTTCACTTGTAATTTAATGAATATTTTTACAGAAGATTAATTGCAGATTTAATCAATTCTGAAAAATACAACATCAAGTAGAATGTTAAAACCTCATTGCTAAATAAAATTACTCAAAAAAACTTCAAGGAGAAATCTATGTTTGGCTGATAGCTTTTAATATGGCATCAGTGCCACTCAGTCTGAGCTGTTTCCTGTTTCATTTGCAGCAATAAAAACACATCAGAATGAAAAATAATGCAAAGAAAGTACAAGAGCAGAGCTGCAGAGAAATCTTTTTTTTTTTAAGAACAGTTTGGTGGTGTGGAAATTGTGATGTTCCAGAACTGATGCTCACAGTAGGGAGGAGAGAAAGCTCACAAGTTTCAGTCAGTATTAAATGCTCAAGAAAGGAGATATTAGAGGTGGTGGTGTAGGACAGGATCTTCTGAACACTACAATAAATCACTTTTATTGAGGTAAGGTTGTTGCTCCTGTGTTTTAGTAGGATTTGAGACAAAAGGAAAGCAGGTCTATGCTGACAGCCATATTAATGCTTTTGGTGTTTTGAGTTCCATCACTGAACTAGACTCTTACATTCAACATCAGAAATAATTTCTAAATGATATATTAATATTATTTTTCTGTTCCAAGTTAGAAGTTAACTCTTGCTGTAGAGGTGGGACATGGTGGCCACAAGAGAGGGCAAGATGACCCTGATCACTTTTCTGACACTTTTTTTTCCCTGTGAAATGCAGCAGCTCCTGCAAAGCTCAGAAGAGGTGTGAGCTGTACATCTCACAGCTGCTTTTGTAAAGGCTTTGGCTTCTAGATTCAGGGAGCTGCTCTGCAGTAAAGAAGGGGTCCCAAGAGTTGTCTGCAGCTACCTCATGGGGTGATCAGAGGGGAGACAGACAAAGGGACAGAGGTAGCTCTCACAATTTGAAATGTAGTATATTGTGGTTGTAAGGAAAAATATTCTTCATATGTGGTCTTGCGGTCAAACACTGGAGGCAGCTGGGAATGTTGATGTTCAGAACTCAGCTGGACATGATCCTGAGCAGCCTAATCTAACTTTGAAGTCAGCAATGCTTTCAGGAAGATCTTGTCCAAAATAAGCTCAAGAGGCCCCTGCTAACACAAATTCTGTAACTTCATTATTATATCATATATCCTGTATAACCCAGGCATCCACTCTGAATAGCTCTACCTGATCTATCAATCACAGGTAACAGTAAGGAGGAAAGAGATCAGATTAAAGTGCAAGATGAAGGAAGCAACACAAACACAACTTTGGTTCTGAAACGTTTTTCATTGACTTCTCAGAAGAAATTCAGAATTGACTTAGGATAAGACATTCTGCAGCAGTGCAAATACTTAGTGACCATGTAATCATGAATATAGCAAAGGACTTCAAATATTGAGCTGTTTTCTTTCACAGTAGCATTGGTGAAGGGACAGAAGAAAGACACTGTGTTCCTGAAGTGAAACATATCCAGAGGAGAATATATCCCAAGTAAAACCTCAAGGTAGGGACCATAAATTCTTGTGTGATATCTATTAATATGATTCAAATACAGGATACTGCCTGTATGTGTTGAAGAAAGTAATTGATGAAATCAATTATTTTGGCTTGGATGACAGGAAAGACTAGGAAACACTAAAACAAGGTTTGTGAGACAACTGAGAATATCACTAAAAATGGACTGGACCTAACATCAGCAAAAGTATTGAAGAGATTCATCCTACATTTTTGAGGAGATTAGTGGAAAATCCAAGATGTTTGCCTTATTAGTAAAGCAAGAAGTGATTTGTAAAAGCTGAACAACAGCCTTCAGAAATGGGTGAGCACATATGTGCATCACAGAAACTATGAACTGCATTCTGTGGCTTAATATAAGCTGTGAGGAAAACCAAAAAGTTGGGAAAATTACACTGCTTACATGGGGTATTCTTTTTTTGTGTGTTACTACATACTTTTTCTTCCTTTTTCTCTTTTGGTTTTTTTTGGTCCCTCGCACTGCCAGGATCACTGTTTTCTTAATACATAATTGGGTGATTTCCTTTTGTAGAGTTTAAAGAACACTATTTTGTTGTTCAATGTTCAAAGTGCAAGATTGCAGTTCATTATGTCCCTGACTTCTTCCTAACTTTATTCAAAGGCTAGAGTAATTAATGTAGGTATGAGATTTAATTTTTCATGTCTATCAACACTTCATTGGCATGTTTTTTTTGGTCAGTTCCATTACAGTGATTGTGCTGGGACTGGATTATAATTAACTAGGGGCAGTAAAAAACGCAAACTCCAGCAATCCAGTATGATTTAGACTAGCTGAATGGATTAAAAGTAATAGGAGATGCTCTGACACCTAACTCCCTCTCACCACCATCACCACCTTCCATCACACAGGTATTTTCTTTTTGTAAGAGTTTGCATTTTTGTTTTTCTTTTGGCAGTGTTTATCTTTATCTGTCATCCTCTGTCTACTTGCATGTCACAAACAGCATAGCAGGGTTACAAGGCCTTTGCATGTAATTGGCCAGTATGGTATTGCAAATCAGTAAAACCAATTCCCTGGACAAATAGATGTTGTATAGCTTTAGATGCCCTCGACTGCAAATAAAGAATTTGATTATGTTTCTCCCTCCTGCCTGTGAAAAACAGTTCCCTTAAGTCTTTTATCTAATATCACATGGCTTAAGTGCTGAGGCTCCTGGTAACTGCCTTACAGGACTGTTCATCATCTAAGAGACATCTGCAACTCGTGACTCACTAGCAGTCTCCTGAGAATTCCTTTACATTAATTTCCATCCCCAGTTCCTAATTTGTCTCTCAGGCTACTCTAAGTAGTATCTTTCAACTTTTCATTTCTCCAAGGAAATTCATCAAATATACTCATGCACAAGGGTAGGAACCAGCCTACTGCTCAAAGAAAGGCATCTCAGAGGCCACTTTTGATTTCTCCTCATGATCTTGAGATGAGAAATCACTGTTACTTGAAGCAGGTAAGGTGGGCTGTGCTGTGGGTGTCAGCTTAGGTATAGATGCATTTGCAGCATGGGAGAAAAGGGCTATAGAAGGACAAGTCTCATGAAAAGTTGTGAGATGTTCAGCACAAGCCTCTGCCTCTCGGCACTTGCTTGGAAGAATGCAGCATAGGTTTGAACTCTAGGTTTGAGACTGGATCATCTCTTTTTCAAGTCAGACATTAATCCAAAGAGCTTCTGTTCATCCTTTCTGCATTTCACAGTAGGCACAGGGAGAAAACATGCAGCTTGTGTTTGGTATTTGCAAGCTAATGCTTGTGTAGAAGAATTAGGGAGGTTGGAAGGAGTGCTCTGCTGCCAGTGGCTCTCAGTTCTATTGCATTGCTTCAAGAGGTGCAGAAATTGCTAATCAGTGAAGTGAAATGAGAAAAAAATAAGTAAGTAATGTTGTATATTAGTTGTGCTTAGTAAAATGAAAGACATCTGTCAGTTCAGGTTCTGCATTTCCCAAGAAGTTAAGAAATAACTAATATGAAACTGCAGCAGAGGCAGTACAGAACTCCAGTTTCAGTCAACAAAGATGTCTGTATTAAAAGCATTTTTTTCTGTGCTGACATTAATTCCCTCCTGTCCATTCCGAATAGATTGAATACTAGGAGTCAAATGCCACTTGACCTTGTAAAAATTGGATCACTCATTCGAAGAAAACAAAACCTAACAATGCAGAGTCTTTTTGATGTAAGTAAATAATGTTCTGATAGAAGTAAATAAGTAGACTACCTGTTCCTGCTAGACTGATGTTTGTTCCATGGTGCTGCTGTACAGAAATACTGAGGCAGCCTTTTCTCTAACAATCATTCGACCTAAAAGAGTGCAAGACAGTCGGAGCACTCAATAGCAGCCTCTGCTTCTGCCTGTTCTCAGGGGTTTGAACAGAAGCAATTTGTTTTATGGGACATGGCATCTCTGCTGCCCTGCTCATGCAAAGAATTGGCCTTTTGTGGGGCCCCTCTGTGCGTGCTCAGTGCCAGCAGATTGATTGCCTTTCTTGGCACACACGGGCGTTTCACAGGGAATGTACGCGGCTCTGTTTCGCCTGACAGACGTTTTATTCATGTAGGGCTGATTTGCCTCATTAGCCATCAGTCCAAGAAAGTGTGATACATCAGAGTCCTGGCTCCAAGTTAACCTGGGGACACCGCTATCCAGAGGCAGCTTCTTGGGAAATATCCTCTCGGCCCCTTTTCCTCTGGAGGACAAGGGGATGCATGTTCTACTTCTCCCTCCACTCCTTGTGCCCAGTAGTTCATTTGGCTGGTGCACAGGAGCTAAGATGCACAGGCTGCTCCTTCCACAGCCTTGCTCTGTGAGGCAGGGATATAACGGGAAGGAAAACAGTATGTGTTGAGAATTGAAGCAAAGGGGTTGTGCTACATGACCTGAGATGACCCCATGGCTCTGATACAGGCCAGTAAAGCATGCTAAGGCTCCAAAGAGGACTACATTTGTACAATTACAATCAGTTGCTGCATCTAAGGTCACAAGAGGCTGTAATTACCTCTCTGATCTCCTGTATCATACAGTGCACAGGCCATCTATTATGATGAGAATAATTATTCTAGTTGTTAATGCTATTATTTTAGAAAAAAATATCTCTCTTCATTTCAAAACTTCCAGGGATGCAAAAACCTTGGTAAAGTATTCACTTGGTACTTACTCCAGCTTGCCTAATTACCAGTGCCAGTCAGGCTGTACATTTATCTGCTAAATCCAGTAACCCTCTATTATCAATTTCTGCTCTGCAGTGCGTATTGATAGACCCAGGCAAGATCATCCTGTATGTTTGTGTATGTTTACCTGTGGTGAAACAATGCAGAGGAAAGGTCTTCATTCTGTCATGACAGAGGGCTTGAGTTGATAGAGCTCTGCTGATAAGGTTTTGCTTTACTGGTGCTGCTTGAAAATGCCAGGTCATGACCCTCCTTTTGTCCTTTTCCTGGTAAAGGCCAGTGTATCATTTTCTGTTGAATTGCAGTTAACAGTATACCCTGCTTTCCTAGTTCTGTACAGGATAATACAGAGATCCTCTCTGCATCTTTGTACATGGGTGTATACAACTAGACTGGAAAAGAACTTAGAGGCAAAAGGCATTAATTAATGTGCCTACAAATTTCCCAGGAGGGACTAACGAAAGAAACCTGGTCTTCAAAGTGCCTCTTTGTTTTAGACCTCGTTTAATCTGTACTTTCTTCCTTGGTGCACAGATATCATTTTCATGGGTAATTACTATAGGAAAATTGACTTTCTTTCTCTCTGTACAAGTTTTATTAACAAATCAAATATCCTATCAGAATGGGAAATGCACATAAAAAAATAAGTTCTTATATATTACAATTACATTCATAACCAAGAATTGTTACTAAAATATTTTGGAAACCCAGAATTGTTAGAACTGTGAATGTAAACAAAGCACAAAACCATTTAAAATTCAAAAAAAGTTTGTTCTAGTGACAGATAGTGAATTTTTAGAAGGCCCCTTTTAAGCAGGGAAATGAGGCTCTGTCACTTACTCTATATGCATGTTCAAATGCACATTTCTGTTAGCAACTTTCCTTCCATACATTTTGATCCTATAAACCAGTCTAGCCAATCTAATTTTTCCAGGCTGGAGGGTGGGGGGCAGAAAAAAACTGTGTATGTTGCTATATTCAGTGAACTTTAGCCATTGAATAGGAGACAGAGACCTCCTAAGTTCTCCAGCTGAGAGAACAGCATAGCGACAGCTCACACCTTATCAGACACCAGACAATAAAAACAGCAGAAACAGCAACCACTTCTTTGGAAAAGCTTCATCCACCAGCCAGACACAAATCTGCTGGAAGCAGCACTTGCTCCATGCTGGTGTTCAGAGGGTTGCTTAGCACACTGCATCCCTTGGGGCCTCGCTGGAGGGGCAGGAAAAACAGAGTGCTCTCACTGCAGAGAAGATGCTGTCCTACAATTTGGGTCCCCATATCAGTAATATCAACTGCACTTGTAACCTCAAATTTCATTAGTGCTATATCTGTTTTCACAGCTATGGAAAAAATACTTCTTCCTTCTGGTGAACTTTGCAGACTGTGGGCCACAGCTGTTGGCAAAGCTCCCATTGATTCAGGGCCAGAGAATAAACCTCATCACATACTGTAGTTCTTACAAGCTGTTTGCATTTTTAACTCATGCTATCAATCCAGTTGAAGGATATTTTTTATTATAATTTACTGATTTTTTTTAATATAAGTCAAGAAAACATGTATTAATATGAAAGTGTCTGAACATCTCCTCTAGTAAAAGGAAGAAAGAAAAAAAATTCAGAGGAGAGGGAGATTTTAACATGTAGTCACCTCTTGCACTGTAAAAAGTAAATAAGAAAGTGGATGACATCATTTATGACCTAAACAAATGGCAAGATAATGAAATGCCTTTGCTGATGGGAAGCAGACCTGATACACACCTCAGATATCTGACTCTGTTAATTTAAAAGTTGCTATCTTCAGCTGAAAAAAATGTTAAAATGTCCAGTGTCCACATTTTATTTCTGGTGCTCATGAATCAAACCCACACAAAAATGAAGCAATCAAAATGCACCAGATAGCTGGAGAACTGAGATGGGGATGCTTAACAGTGTTGTGCTGAGAAGTAAAATTGGCAAAGATTGCAGTTCAGTAGTTTTATGTGAACTACAGACAGGGAGAAATTCACAAAATAATAAAATTTAATTTTTACATTCTTCTGCAAAAGGCTCCAGCTTCTCATTTCATATATTTTAGTTTCAAACTGACATAAGCTAAGCTAAATATTCTGGTTTTGTTGGAAGGTGGCAAAAACCAGAAACTCCTACTAAAATAAAGCATCTTGTATTGTGGATTGGGTTAAGGATAAATACCTTTCTTCTTTATGAGGCATCTTTCTTGAAACAGTGTTTTCCTTTTCATTTGTCTAGAGGCAGAAATCTCTAAACCCAGCCAGAAGGTGCTACAAGTTGTAATTGCTGGAGGGTTTGTGCTCCTCCATATGTGATGGCTTTAAAGTTCGGTGCTCTGGTTTTATCAGAGCCAAGTGCTCAGCCTGGAGAACAGAAGGCTCAGGGACAACTTATATATGAGTGTAAGAACCTGAGGTGGAGCCAGGGGAAAAAAGACAAAGCCAGAGACTTCTTGGTGCTGTGCACTGCCAGGGCCAGAGGCAATCAATTCTGAAATACAGAAAATTCTGATAATGATCATAAAGACCTTTTTTTTTTACTGTGCAGGTGGTAAAACACTGCAAAATGCTTCCCAGACAGGCTGTGGAGTCTCCTTTGATGGAGATATTCAAAAGTCAACTGAATGAGCTATGGGCAATCTGCTCTCACTGACCTTGCTTGAGCAGCAGCTGGACCAGATGAGCTCCAGAGATGTCCACCAGCCTCTACCACAGGTCTGTGAAATGGTTTCTTCTCTACCAGCACTTTTTATGAAATTCTGAAAGCAGCCTGACACACTGAATGCCATCCAGTGATTAGCTCAAAGGAAAAAAATAGTCATTGGGACATATTTCTGAACAAAAATTGTTATTTTTTAACTTCTAAGCAATGTCTATTTCATCGAATTATTTATCTGTCATATTGAGAGATAAGATCAGACTATGCCTGTATTTCCCATATATTTTTTTTGCTGCAGATCATTCAGTGCCAAAGTTCCCTTAATATCCAAATCTGACTTTTAGATTATTAATTTGAAACACTTGGGATAAAAACATATCAATCTCAAACTTTTATGCAGGGCATATAGACCATTTTCCTACTGCCAACACTATAGAGATAAATTAGCTTCACTGCAGAAGAGCAGAAAACATTCTGAAGGTTTTCTAGAGATTAGTTTAATTAGCTAATAAACCAAATGGAATACACTTATTTCATTGAGATAGCAGAAATGCATTATCTCGAACAATAAACCCAGCATTTGCATAAAGCTCACGACAGCAAAGAAACAGTGAGTAATACAAGAGAGATAGCTCTAACAGGAGAGGAGATGCTGAACAAGGAGAGGGGTGAGGATACAAGCAGAGCTGGCAGAGCAGGGAGGACAATTGCCATGATGATTAAGGACACAAGGATGTAGCAACAGGACACGAAAAGAAGGACAGGGTTTCACCACAGTCGAGAGAACAGCAGAGGCCCTCAAAAGAGAGCCCGTTTATTATGGATACACAATTTATAGGGTTTGCAAAGTGAGAGAGGAGTGGAAGATGAAATCCCACCTCTCAACTGGACTGGATAGGTGACCAGTCCATCAGTTTTCCTTCTCCAAGAAGGAATGTAAACAAAGCTGGTGTTTTTAGTACAATGTGTGAGAAAATCTGACTCCAGAATAGAAACTTTTCAGAAGGCTTTCAAAAACAGGGCGACACAAGAATACAGAGGCAACTGCACTCCACTCAAGCTACCTTTGTCCAGAGCTGGATGAAGCATGCAGGAGACACTTCCACAAACCACACAGCTGTGTGATATGCTGAGAGGAGGTGCCCTCCTGCAGCAGCTCTGTGCTGCCTGGCTGTGTGCAGTCAGCTCCAAAGCCTGCACAGCTCAAGGCAGGGTCTGTGTGTCCCCAGGCACACAGGGATGCCACGAGGAGCCAGCTCCCAGGAGCATCTCAGCTTCTCCCCAAGGTGCTCATGAGTCTCTAACTAGTTCTGAAACTGGTTCTGATACGAGAGGAGAGAGGGAAATATATTGTAAAGTAAATGGGTCATATGAAAATGGAAATGAGTGATAAAAATAATGCTAATAATCATCAAATAGTCTTCTGCTGGGCCTACCATTGGTTTATAAGGGGGCTGGTGCACAAGGCAGAGAGGGACTGCAAGGTGTGGAGGGGGGGGTGAGTGAAAGAGAAAAAATAGAGAAAAAATAAGATCCCCTTCTGGTACATCAGAAGATGGATGGATTTTTTCAGTAGTTCATGAAGACACTACCTAAAGTTTTCAGGTGATTTTTGCCCTTAGGGAAGCTTGGAGAATATATAATGTTCTCAAATTAAATGCAAAATCAACTTTTATTCTGAAAGACAACAGAATGACGTCAGAGAGAATTTAAGGTCTCTCCAAAGCAATTAAATTTTAAAAAGTCACTACAAACATAATTGGTCTTATACAATGTAATGTAAAAAACTCCTGGCATATGACTATCCCTTCCATTAAAGGAACCTTTGAAAATACTGGATGTAACTAGAGGATATATTTTATGAAAATGAGTCATTGCTTTCAAAATCAGGACTTTTTATTGCTGCTGATAAATTGGTTTACTAGTATAAAGAATGACTAATCTGTAAGGGTTTGCCTTTGGATGTTGGGTCTTTTTTTTTGATTCCCAGTCTTGATTAGCCTCCTGTATTACAACAGCATCAATCAAGCTGACTACAATCAATCCAATTTGAATAGTGAAATCTATTTCTACAATAATTATTGATTGTAGCTATTAGCATTATGAAATCCATATTCCTACCTGCTTGCTTAAAAGACCTCTACCTCCCTTCCATTTTCTTCTTTTTAGTTCCATATACTTTCCCTGACAAAAAAAAAAAAAAAAAAAAAAAGTACTTTTCTTATTTTTCCCCCTTCTGTTCACTCAGGTAAAATATTAAGATGCACAAGTAACTGTAGGGTAAAATATTTCATTTCAAACAGGAACTAAACCAAACATTGTCCTATACAAATGACAGTAAACATCATGTGATCCTGTGTGGACATAGAAATTAACTTGGGGTTCCCACAAGAGCTCAAGGTAAAGAAAGATGGTATCTGTGTGACAAACCCACCTCCTGTGGTATTTGGATACAGACCTCCTTACTTGCAAAGCATTGGTTCATCCTGTGTGTAAGTGACTGTAGTTATTTATATCAGTGTATTGTTATGTATTCTGGAACTTTTAATGGGATGTGGAATAGTTTCAGTGAAGGATTCTTAAATAGCATACGAATTTTCCATGTTGGTCCTCCATGACCTGCATTCTATCCTTCCCCTTGAAAAAAAAGCCACTAAAACCTGCTCTGTTTACTGTAGTTAAGACTGTGATTTTACACCACAGACTTGAGCTATTACTGCTGTGCTGTGGAGCATCCCCAGGAGCTGTTTATCTCTCCAAGTCACAACTACTTTCCTTTCATTTTGCTCTGTGCAGGAGTAGTAACTTATTACTGGCCTCAAATTTTATCTCAGGCTACCTCAGCCACCTAGCTGAAAGGCAGGCTTAATCCCATCTGAATTGAAGAGGAGGTATAAAAGAATGGGCATTTTATTCCTATGCACTGGACACAGAACCAGACAACAGGTAGGACAGTCAAAGAGGAGGCACTAGTTCTTTGCTGGGCCACAGAGCACACACACCAGCATGCCCACAGACAGACAAGATTTGGGCTCTCAGACGACAGTGTATAAATGAGACCTCCATGCATATTTAAATGATCATTTGAGACTCTCTATGGGAACAAGTATTCCGTTTGCAAGGCTCACGTGTGCACTCTTGGAGCTGCAGCTGTGCTGTGTCAGCTGGACACTGCCCACTGCCACCAAGCAGTGGGGCTGGAGCTGTTCTGTTTGCCCACGTGGCTGCGTGAGGCTGATGAAGAACTGCGGAGCTGGCATCAGAGTGAACAGCACAAGCAGAAATAATGCACCACCCTAAAGCACCCCAGACCTGAACACAAAGGAGAGTTACCTGGATAGAGGAAGACTGACAGCTCTTTGAATCCAAGCACTAAATAAAGACATGCATTTGTGGTGCTCCTAGAAAGACTCTGTTTCCAGAAATCAATGCAAAGATTTGTTCAGCGCAGTGTGCAGCATTTTTCTCCCCTTCTCAGACAGACTAATTTTACCTAGAAACTTGCTGTCTGCATTATATCTCCTCTCCATTTTGTTCTGCAGATGATAAGGCAGTGTCCAAAACTGACTTAATAACAGCAATAAGAGAGATGGATTGTCACTTTAGGTTACTCAGACAGTGGTAACAGTTAATAAAGGTTCAGACTGCTTCTTTGTGCTACAAATGCTGCGCAACAGATTAGCCTGCTGGGGAGAACAATTGGAGGTGCTGGTTCCCCAGTCACTCTTCAGACACCAGGATAGTGGCTAGAGCTTTCATTTTCTCATGAAGACATCTGACATTTACTTCTCTCCGTACTTCTCTATCCCTGCTGGAAAGCTGCAAGTGTAACCTCAGCACAGTTAATGTCCTTCTCTCACACACCAGGACAAGAAATACCATTAGCATGTGAATGATGTATGAGTGAGTTCCTGCACCCCTCCCTTTTTGTTCAGGGGTTGACCATGTGCTGTTCCTGCTCTCCTTCCCTCCCACAGCCCATCATGGATCTAAAGCTTTGACCCTCACTCTCTGAAGGCACTCCTCCTATGCACAACTGCTTCCCAACAGGGGCTGCAGAATTAGGCATAAGGCAGCAGCATATGACAAATGATGCTTTTTTTGTAGACTGTGCAGAGCTGGAGGTCAAGCACACTATTAATAATTCTCTGACTTTTTAAAAGCTGTATTTCCTCCATTTGCTGGCAACAGGATTTGAGAGGTCTGTACAAGCCATTTAAAACAGCAGCTGAACAGAGGCATTTCAGCATTGTCCAATATTGATTTTTGCTTCTAACTCGCCTCTTTGCTCAGACTGGTTTCAATATCCTGTGAAGTTTAAGTGAAGACATTGCCCATCTCAATAGCCGTGCACTGTAATTTGATCCCATGGACAAGCCCGTAGTATTTCCCTTAGCTAGGCTAAAGAGCAAGACTGACATAAAATCCCCACCCTGGACCACTGCTGCCCACACTGAAGAAAGGCTGAGTGGGGAACGAATGGAGGTGGGCAGGAGTGGGGAACGCAATCACCAGGCTGTTCACTGAGCTCAGCTGTACAAAAAAAACCCCACAAGATAGGGCTGTTACAACAGAGTATTTCTGCGTCCAAGGAAGTGGTCCTAAGGAACAAGAAACTTCAGTAAATTCAAAGCACTAGTTAGTATGCTCCCACATAGCAGAAGTTTAAAGGGAAAAGACATTCAGGAAATTTAGCAAATTCTTAACCAAAATTAAGAAAACAAAATACCATATGTGAAACGTGAAAATGTGAAAGAAAAACAACAACTGGAAATGTGGATTTGGCTAACCATAACAGTGACCTAAAATTTAAGAAATTTCTCCACAGGAGAAATTAGAACATATAAATAATAATTTTCTTTTCTTTTTTGGGGGGGTAAGCAAGTGAGATCCTCATAGAAGAGAAAAAAAGGTCATGAGGGAATGGTCTATATTTATCAAAGAAAAAAAAGATAAAGAAAGAACAGGTTTTCTGCTTGGTGGGGAGTGAGACGGGAGCTCAATTGAAAATGACATTGAGAAGGCTGAAGGGCTTCAACCTTTCTTTACCTCATTAACAAAATCTAAAAGTATTCAGACTAACCATAGACTTCAGAATTTAAGAACTTAGGCTGGTACAGAGCAGAGTAAGAGGCTGCACAGATACACAATGTATCCGCAAATCATGTGAGCCTTACAAAATTCACCCCAGAGTGCTCAGAGCATTGAGTAGCAGTTTCACAGCCATGAGCAATCATCTTTGAGGACTGATGGAGTGAGAAAGTTCCAGAAGACTGGAAAATGACCTCTTAAGAGCTCTTCAGCCATTCCTGTAGGGAGGGAAAAACAAAGGTAAGGCCGTGATCTATTGATTCCTTCTTTAGGAAGCCACAGTGGCAAACAGCTACTTGGTACTGCCCCTATAGGCAGAGCATAAAATTTTGGAAACACAGGGTCAGTCTGGATCAAATCAAAGGTCCATCTGTCACAGGATAGGCTCAGGGAGTGGCCTGCAGCAGCTACAGCTTTATCTAAAACCAAGGGAAGGGCAAGCATACACCAGCATATTCTCTCAGCTCTTAGCAATCAGAAGCTTAGGGACTTACAGAGCTAGACTTGGCATCCTTCTGTTAATAGCCCTCCGTGACCTTTAATAGCCCTCAACAATTACTAATCAAGCGATCTTGAAAGTGCTGCCTTTATTACATGAAATCAGAATACACAGAAACTGAAAACATACTTTTTACTGCTCTGTCTTTCAGTGAATGTATTTTTGTTCCCAGCCTGGATATATTGTTATCACATATACACATTCATTTCATGAACAGCTAATCCTTGAGAAAAGCAATGCCAAAATGTCAGGATAGCTGCTTGATATTATTTACATTCAAGCACAGTTACTCGGGCTAGTTTGTCAGAAGCTGCTTCCCGTTACGAGTTCAACCAAATTTATTTTAAGCCATAAAGAGACAAGACAATCTCATGTAAACGGATACACTGCAGTTAGAGAATAGTGATTAAAGAACATTATTTACATTTCTAGCTGATCAACATCTTTTAGATCCTTCTAATGGGAAGAATTGATTTTTTTCCTCTGCAATAAGGACTTAATCAATTTTGTTTCTGGAAATGTTTTATTCAACAATAGCTAAATTTCCCTGCATACACATCTGTCAAAACAGAAACAACCATTGGAAAAGAGAAGCTTTTTGTGCTGATATAGAGATATCTGTTTTATTCTTTCAACAGAAGCCTATTGATTTTTTATGCCTTAAAAAAAACCAAGTAAAAATCCCTTAAATGTGCAAAACCTTACCCAAATACCTCCAAACATTAGCAAATTTAGTTTGGGTTGACTTTCCAAGATTTTTTAAAAAGATTATTTTGTACTTTAAATTAAATGTAAATATCATCCTCCAGAAAAAAAAATTGCTTTCTTTTTCAGATTAATTCATTCTAGTGGTTCTGTACTAATTCAGCCTTTTCTGCAGTGCTGGACAGGGACTTAAGAAGCCTTGGTTCTCCAGCTCTCCAGGTGGCTCTCTGGGCAGAGCAGGTGTCACTTCATCTGTAAAATGGGAGCACTCTATGTTCTACAGAGAGCTTTGGTATCTGTGCGCAGGAGACTTTTTGAGAATGTTATGTTTCATGCTGCTCAGCAGCTCATTTCTCAATGCAGATGGAAGAATTTTCAGCTGTCTCTGGGTTACACACTGGGTGTAAGTGAACAAAAACCACACTTGCTAGGTTGTAATGCCCTTATTCCCAACAATGACCAAATGCCCGTGAGCTGCAGCTCAATTAATGGCTCAGTATTTTTTACCATATGATTACCAGTGGGCCAATCTACACATAAGTAAGTAGAGAACTCTTTTAAAGTTTTTAATACAGCAAGTCTGCAGAAATATTTTAATGATGAATTTTTATTGAAAATCTAATTAAAATGTGCATTATTCGGCTCAGCTTCCCCCATGGGCCCTGCATTTACATTTACATAAACAAATATTAAGCAAGTTCATTTCAAATAAGAGGTTCTTGTATTGTTTGGTTTAATGTAGATTTACAACATCCACAATTTAATTTAAACTGAAGAAAATCAGAGAAGTCTCACCTCCTTGCAGTCTGTAGGACTCTTGACCTTGTCAGGACTCACAAACACAGGAAATAAAAGTCCCTGTGAATATATTACATGACACTGAATACCTCAGAATTTAAAATGGGAAGATTAGGAGGAAATCTGTAAAAAGAGTAAAAATTAATTTGTGTGTTTGCTTTCAGTTAAGAAAGCCTCCCAGTTCTTTAAGCTGGTATCTATAAATATGTCTACTCTCTTAACCTCTTGCTAACCATCAGTTGCACCCCACAGTCTGCATTGGGCATCAATGCAGTCACTGCAGCCAATTTGGCCACTTTTAGGACACCTTTATTACTGCTGTAGCAGTAGCAGCCTGAAACCTGAATTGCAGACTGGGGCCCTGTTGGAGAGAGCCCCTGCTTCAGCCTGGATCCACACGCACCACAGCACTCCCACCCACACAGTGATTCACATGACAGTGGCAGTGAAAGGTCTGATCCTGCCACGCCAGAATGAAAAGTGACCTGATGGTCATGACCTTCGAATTGTGTTTGGGAGGGAGTACGGGTTGTCAAAGGTGCTTAAGGTGCTTAGCAGACATACACTGGAGATCTGAGAGAAACAAAAAAAAAGCCAGGAGAAAATTGTGGCTCCCTGGAGGTCCTGCTTAGCTGCTGGCACCAGTCGCTGCTGGCCCCGCACCAGCACCCTCCCATTGCTGCCCACTCTCACACAGCTCTTCTGGAGGGACAGGTGAAGATGGCACTGAGGTGGCAATGCCCAGCCCACAGACCTCCAGGAACACTGCTCCTGCATCTCCCTGCAGCGCCCGGCACCTCCAGTGCACTCTGGGAACCACCTGCCCACCCATCATCACCATGGCCGGCACCGGGCCCAGCACCCTCTGCCCTCCTGCCCTGGCCACGGCCAAGCTGGGCCAAGGTGCAGATGTGATACCGAAGTGGTCGTGCATGTGGTGTGGTGTGGTGTGGTGTGAGCAGGGGCTCAACACCCACCTCCTGACACAGCATCTCCCCAGCTGCCTGCTCACACAGCCATGGCTGCTCCCAGCTGCTTTTTCTCTTTTTTGTTCTGGTTGTGTGGAGTTGGGTGGGACACGAGTGCAGCAGGGTTTGAAACTGCATTGCTTGGCACTTCTGTCTGGGAAGGACCAGCGGCAGGGACAGGATAGAGGGGTGGGCTGGGGACAGGCTTGGTGTGCCAGCACAGCTCAATCCAGCACCACCTCTGCCAGGTGGCCCTGCTGCCTACACGGCCTCCATGCTGCTGAGAACTGCACCCACAGCACCGAGGGCAAGAGCCAATCACTGGAACCAGCAAAGAGCAAAGAGGCCCACAACGACAGTGCTCAGCTTCATAGACTTTTATTTTTGACTCTGTACAGAATGCAGCTTCAATTGTAATAAGGCATCAAATGCACTATTGAACAGCTCATGATGGACTGTAATGTTTCACCCTGTTGGGTCAGAGTTTTACAAGATTTAACCAGTTGCCTTCTTAGTTGGTAAACTCTACACTCATTGCAGACAGATTTTTAAAAGAATTATAAAGACTAAAAAATTGTAAACACATAAAAAACCCAGCAACAACCCAGTGTAGCTTCCTAGGAGAGTGTCAGGCTGGCAGGAGCAGGCGAGGCCGGTGGGAAACACGCTGGGCACCCGCAGCGCCGGGGGCCGGGACCGTGCGGTGACAGCCACAGTTCCAATGAGCATCCCCTGCAGATGCCATGCAGCTCCCAATGTCCAGCCTCAGCCACAGCGCCTGATGGAGAAAAAGGAACTGAGAACACGGGTCAGCAGGGAGCTGTTTGAGCAGCAGGGAGCCAGACACTGGCAGCTGTCGCCTCGCTGCGGGGAAGCCTCCCTTCCCACAGTCCAGGGAAGCATGGACACCTCCCGTGGGAAGGTAGAGGCCAGGGCTGGGCCCAGCTGGTAGATGTGTCATGAGGTAGAAACTGGGAAAGTGTCATATTTGGCAGTTGGGGCTGGTCAGAAATAAACTGACTAAGGACACAAATCCTATTCTGTTTCCAGGGTACTTGGAAATCCATACTCAGAATCCTGATGTGTTTAGAGGGCACCTAAAACCCACTCAGTATATGGCAAAATTTAGTTACCCAAAAAAGGAGAAAGCTCTCCAGTGATTCAAGTGACAACATTAGCCAAGGCAATTTAATGCATTTAAATTTCGAGCAAGGGAAGTCAAACTGTGAGGGTGCCTGAGGGGCCAATCAACGTCCCTTGGCCTCGCCCTTTGGTACCATCTCATGTGAGGTGAATGGTGTGAAGGCCTGTCCACTGGCCATTGGGCTCATACATTCACTTCCACCATCAGCCACCAAACAGCAAGTGCTTTGGTTTCTGTCTGTGTTCGGTTTCACAGCACAAGAACCTGAGAGTCCAGAAGTTTTGTATCTCACCACCAACTCACATAATGCTGCAATTTCTAAAGGTGATCAGAGAAATGTCCTGAGCATTTTTATCTGCTAAATTCCTGTGCTCTGAAGGCCTTCCTTCACCTCTTTCACAGTACACACACCAAAATAAAGAAACTGTGTTAGTCCTGTTTAAATTTTATTACTCCTCACACTTCTGCAGTGTATATTTAGATTATTAGGTTGACTAATGTTTCCTTAAAATGCTCAGGGAAAATTTCAGGGTTCATTAAAGTATTGCAGGTTCATGATCTGTGACAGGCCTTTTACAAAGTGTCAGAAAACTTCTCACTTGACAATAACATACTGACAGTCAGGCAAGCATTCCTTTTTCTAGTGCTAATAATCAGCATTAAGGCGTGTCATGGCTTCTACAAGAAATCTGTGATCCGTACAGCTTAAG
The DNA here is from genome assembly GCA_013400775.1 of Chaetops frenatus. NCBI lineage: Eukaryota > Metazoa > Chordata > Aves > Passeriformes > Picathartidae > Chaetops > Chaetops frenatus. Next base: position 37,852 of record VZTR01024595.1, read on the forward strand.
CTGTCATCCTTCTGCAGTAATGGCATGTACTCCAATTTCATGCATACATATAATTAAAAAATAAAAATAATAGCTCTCAAAACTACCAGCCTCAGTTTTAGAGCTTCTGTCATGCAGGTGAGAACACGGGGCCCAGGCAGGTGAAAGGGTTTTCATCCCCTGAGGTATCTGTCTCCCACCCCACACCATCTTGCTGACCCCAGCTCAGCAACATCTTGCCCTCTTGCTTGGCATGGCTTTCCCTGGACCTGTGGAGGCCATGGCCAGCCCCTTCCCGTCCTCAGGGCAGGATGGGAGGAAGCACTGTTCCCACCTCGAGCAAAGAGTCAAGCTCTGCAGGCAGTCTCCACAAACCACACCAGCTGGCCAAGGCCAGCAAAGGAGGAACCTTCCTGCTCTGCATCCAGATTCTCAGGCTAGTTCCCTCCTCACTTGTACTGATCACAACAGGCTGAGATAACTTCCAGATATGATATTTCGTGTATTTATTCTAGAGATTCAGTCAGGAATCCCTGATGACACAGCCAGAAGGATGTAAGCTCTCCAAAGGACACTGTGGAGATGCTGGTCACTGCTGAGTTACTGCCTGTGAACATGCTGTGTATCATGACATAAACTGGGAGAATCATTTACTGGCAGCAGCACCCTCTAATGTTTAATTACGCAGTAACACTGACCTAAAGCTGTGGCTGGGGCAGAGAACATGTGAAGCAGGATCTCTTTCGTGGGGCCAGCATTAAAGCCCAGGTTCCACGCTATGGAATTCACCAACCAAAGGACACGAGTTCGGAGCAGGGCAGCTCCTTGGGCCCTCGGTCACAGGCACCTGTGCCAGCACCTGCAGCCAGCAAGCACAAGGAACTGAATTACTTGAGTGAGACTTGCACTTGTCTCCTGACAAAAACAGCCAGAGAAGGGGAATGAAGGACCAAGTGGCAAAACAGCATTCAGTCTCTCTGTGAGGAACCCACATTTCCATCATTTGTTATTCTGAACTTCGTGCTGCCACATATTACTGGGTAAAGGGAGTATAAAGGAGATTTCCTCACCCCTTCCCAAGAGAACTCTTCTTCTGTGTGTCACAGTGGGAAAAAAAAAAAAGTATCATTTTAAAAATCATATTCCTGATATTTTAGAGTTAACTCATAACTGAGAATGCTGTCATAGTGAAGCATATGTTTCTTCTAAGACTGCAGTCAGAGACTGCATAGACAGAGCTCTACACCCGTTTCGCTTTGCCAGGGACACATACATATAACATACATATACTTATTAATAACACATATATTGTCTTATATTAACCATTGCTCAGTAAGAACTGACAGCTGTGCACTGAACAATTTTTGTTGGTTTTCCCAGCACTGCAAGAACATGTCAATGTTCCCTAGACACTGGCTGGTAATAAAGCAAATAGCATCAATGGTACAGGTTTTTGGCTACAGTGTCACAGAACTAAGATTAATAGCAACATATACCCTTGATCATCCCCTACGTTAAGTGAGTTTCATGTCACCCAGTAAACTGCCTGATACTTAACCTCTGTATTTCCTGATGATTTATTCTTTACAAATAAATTGGGTTTTATTGAACGAGTCTCAGAGAGCTCCTTCCTGACCTTTCCTTGCTGGTTATGAGAAGGTTGACAGCCTAGTGACATAAAACTGAAGTTTCAAAAAGGACTAATAAGATGCAGACAGCCTCAGAATAAGCAAAGCCCTGCAGCTGAGCTTGAATTTCTTCTGGCATCTGTACTGAAGAAGAAATGTCCAGTCTCAGCATCCCCATGCTTTTTCAGTCTTTGGGTCTTTTGAGACTCCAAACAAGAGATCTGTTAATTCATGTTATAGCAGTTTTTATACAAAGACATCTGTCCACCAGGAACTAAACTTCTTTTATATGGGTCACTATGGCTATCAGAAGTTAATGACTATCAGTCATTGCTAATCTGAACTGAAATGGAGCCACTGACCTCAAGCTGAAAGAGCCTTTTGTCTCCTACCAGTACCACAAGCCATATGGTTTCCTGCCCTTTGCCTCTTATTTTATATTTTAAATAATCATCGCTAATTGTACAATTGTTTGAAAATATGGGAGGTTTGTGGCCAGTCATGACCAAGTGGTGTTCTTTCTTCCCATAGCTGTCACTTCATTGATGAGAAGGGATCTGCTTAAAATTAAAGAATAAAAAAGCATCTCTTAATGAAAGATTAGCCCTGCTGTATGATTATTGGTGCTGCTTCTTAAAATTCTGTCAAGTAAACTGTGAATAATCCTGCAGGCTTCAAAAATTAACAGCTTCCAAAGTGTCAAGGTCATCCTTGTTCTATACAGGAGTAATAAGAAAATTATATAGGCAAGACACCAGTGGAATGTTTTATATTAGGATGAACAAGTATCTGAGGAACCTAATTATCACAAATCTCTTTTTATTCAGTGGTTTTCATTATTTTATATCATTTGCATTTCATCTGGCACAGTTCTCCTTTACAACAAGTACTCATATATTGCAAACATTTGATTATAGAGCTTAAGATAACACCATTCTTGTCAGACAAATAAACTGCATCACCAGCTATCTTTAGCTGCATCTGCTTTCTTTAATGAAACATATTTTCCTGTAGAAATGCTGCCTTAAGAATCATGACCGCACTAATTATCTATGGCAAGCACATCTTCCTCAACTAGCGACAGCTCGAGCATATTATCGTTTGCTCCAGACTTCATTCTAAAATTGAAAGATCCATACAGCTTTGCAGACTCCTTGGAGGATGCAAACCTGCTCCTCCGGTACAGCTCCCCTTTCCACATGGACATCATCAGCAGGCTGGAGAGCACCACGCCCCCCAGGGTTAAGAGACACAGCCCAGCGATAACACAGCGGTCCAAGTGAGCACCGATCCTTGCACTCTCGTTCTCCAGCCTCTCCATCTCCCGGGCAGCCACGGTGTTGGGATCCACTGTCACATCCCTGGGTACCACGTAGGAAATTATCACCAGCAAAATGCCACTAACCAGGAACAAAATGGCACTAATGAACCCATAGTCAACAGATTTCCCGGCTGCTGCCTCCGAGGCAGCATCGTCCTCCTCGGAGACCAAGGAAGGAGAATCGTGCACCCATTCAGGTGGCAGCTCCCTGCAGGAATCCTGCTGCAGAAGGGCATTCTGGCCACCTGTGGCAGTGGGGGGACTTCTTGCATGCTCCAGATTTACATTTTCATCCATGTAGGTGAACGATGTCTCGAGCTCCTGGGCACAGCAGCAGGCTTTCTTCTTCCCTCCATCCTCTTCCCTGGGCAAGCGCTCGGCTGGGCGGCAGGGCTGGGAGGTACTGGAGGGTGCAGGGTGCTCCTGGGGCGAGGTGCCCGGGGAGGAGGGCTGGGGTGCCAGGGGGGGTTCAGCCACAGGGCCCCTCTGCAAGGGCTTGCAGTGCTGTTCACAGTGCAGGGCTGCCACGGCAGTGGCTGCTCTGGGGTCCACCTCACTCCCCTCACACTGCTGCTGCTCGTAGGGATGGGAGGGCAGGCTCCAACTGGTAGCGGTGCCCAGGGGCACCTGTCTGCTCTCCTCAGCCAGGTAGAGAAGCTCCATGCAAGCCATCGACCTCGTCTCCACGAGCCTCACCTCCTGGGCTACGGCATCATCCAGCAAATGCTGCTCCTGACCTGCAGAAGCGGCTTCACAGTACTGGTGCTGCTGTATCCCAGAAATCTTCTACTTTTTCACCAACGTTTTGTTAGGGACATGGCTTGTGTCAGCTGTTAAATGATTAAACAAATCCTCTCTGACATTCATTTCTTTTCAGTCTGCAAACGAAATAGCAGAGGGGGAAAAAACAACAACAACAAAACTGAACCCGACAACCTCACAATGATACATTAATAAACCAAAGGGAAGATAACGCAAGTGTAATACATCAGCCCTCCTCCCAACTGTTCGAGGGGAGACGGCAAACACGATTGTTTTAACCACGCATTTAAAACTGCAATCCTCTTGCAGATCCAAAATCTATTAGGGAATCTAATCAACCTTTGACACTGCTATCCGATTAAGGCAGTAAGTATCTACAGAGCACAGGATAACCAGAAAAACTGTGTAAAATCTCAGAGAAAAGATATGTCTGTTCTTTCAGAAGCATGTAACTCCCATCCCCCCCCTTCCAAATAAAGAATTTTACACTCAGATTCACAGACTAATTAGAAAGAAACACGGAAATCCCATGTAGCTCAATAACCAAGGATCTCTATTCTCCGGTGGAAATCTGATAATCCTATGGGAAAAGCAGTGCTTTCCTATATAAGATCTACCATTCATCTAAGAGCTTTTGGAATGAAATTATGCTTCAAAGACTGATGACTCAAAGACGGATATTACTTCTCATCTGCAATTAATTCGTTTTTACCCCTTTCGCCTGGGCCCCATCCCCCTCGAGGCCGCCCGGTGTCACGGGGCGAAGCCCGCAGCCCGACAAATGTGTTGCATGCGTAGGAAACACATGTGCGCCTATAGCACATACGTGACCGCTCACAGCCGCTGCTCACTCACGCTCTTCTCGGGACCCCGGCGAGAGCAAGCCGCGCTGGGAAAAGCGATTCCCGCCGGCGCCGGGAGTAGCTGGATCCACCCGCCAGCGAGTGACCCGAGCGATGCCGAGGTGAGCGGCGCGCAGACACGCACAGGCACACACGCATACCCCGGCAGGCAGGAGCGCACCGCCTCCTCCTGCTCCTCCTCCTCCCCCTGCTCCTCCTCCTGCCCGCGGGGCTCTCACCTGCCCGGCACGGCGCCGGCACCCGCACGCACACACGGACAGACGGACGCACGGACACGCGGACGCACGGACGCGCTCACCTACCTCCCGCCCGCCTGCGCCACCGGCCG
>VZTR01024595.1:43111-105419 GCA_013400775.1 Chaetops frenatus
GCCGGGAGCTGTAGTCCGCGGGCGGCAGTGGCTGCGCTGCTGCGGCAGCGCCTGGAGCCGCGCCCGGCCCAACGCCCCGGGGCTCGGCCGCTGCCGGCGGGTCGCGCTGCCAGGGCTCCGGACGGTCCCCTCCGAGTCCCGGGCTCCTGGCACGGCTTCGGAGGGGAGCTTCCCTGCAGCCTGATGCTTGGGTCTAGCTCAGTCATAACCCAGAGTTGTTTCCCGTAGTCGTGGGAGCTCACGGCTTACTCCAGGGAGAGATAAAATCAGGTTCTCAAATGATAAAGTCAGATTCTGTAATGACCCCAGAACTGCTGGAGCTGAGACGTCAAGGAACGTACTCTCTGCACAACACTTACTGGAAAATCTCAGGAGCTCACCCGTGTTGGCAGACTGTCCACGCACTTCCTCTGGCCGGCATAAATGACTATTAAAAAAAGACTGTTGCCAAAAAATACATAATAAATGAATGACCATTTCATTTTCAGTATGAACCTTCACTGAGTTTTCTTGCCAGTGCTTTTCCTTTGCCAGTGTTACTGAGAAATAGAATATGAAAATGAAGTATGAAGTAGCCTGAACTGAAGGTTTATCAGAGCTGAATACTGTGTTATGGAAAGACCAGGCTCTGGGGAGACAAGAAGCAAGCATGGGCAGAGGGACCTTTGTCATGAAGCTGAAATGAGGATGCACACAAGAATTAGAAGTGAGCAGTGCCTGCCTGCATGGCTGTTGGGCATGAAAGCAGAGGCTCAAGGTGGAAAGCAAGCTGGGGAGGAACCAGAAGAGACAAGCACAGACTGTCCGAAGGAGTTGTCCTAACATCAGAGAACAAGGTGATTCTCTGTAAGGACTCTGTCAGTTCTGAAGCGATGCATTAAGCAATCAAATCAGTTTCGAGGACATGTCCTGCTAAGACTGAAAACATCCAACGCAGAAGATTCTGATCTTTGTGGGAGTAACTCCCATGAATGTCAAAACTACTTGCCAGGACACAGCAACAGTAGGGCACTCTCAGTGCCCATCACACAGATCGCTCAGTGTTCTGGGCTCTTTTGGATACCATTTCAAAGCAGCTCCAGGCAGTGTTTCCATTAGCAAAGTGCAGTTTCAATGCATTGAACAGTGTATTATTCACTCTTTGAAGGAAAATTGTAAGGAGAAAATTATGGAGTTGGGAAAATGGTACAGGCTGTCCTTGGAGCTTTTTAATAACAGTGCCCTTTGAGATAAATACAAAGGAGCAAATAAAACCTAATCAAAGAAACAAAAAAGCCTATCTCTAGATTTTTCAAATAGTTTCAAGTAAAAGTAAAGATGGAACAAACTCTCTTTAAGGCTATTGTACATTTCCATTTGGGAATTAACAGGATAGGAGCATACAGATGTCAAGCACTGACTCTGCAACCTGCCCCTGCCGCATCCGATAGACAAGTCTTAATTAAATGACTGACAGGAAAAAATATGGTGCTCAGCCCTGGCAATGCAGCCTGGAAGAATGTGAACACCTTTCCTGGGCCCTGGCACAGTCTACCATGGCCTTGGGTGAGCACTGTCCTTCTGACAGCTGATACAAAGGCAGGAAATTGTCTGCACACAACAAATGGCCATGATGTCATTGTTTCAAAACCCAGGAGCTACATCATGTACTCCTGAGCACTTACTAGAGCCTTAGTTACTCATTATTTAACCACACAAACGTCTTGCTGCTCTGCCGCCCACTCTGCTCCCCATTTTGTGCCACCATGTGTTGGGCAAGTATATTAATTTGTTGCTGATAATTGCAGTCCCACAAACTATGAAGCAAACAGAGGGAACCACAACTCTGTCAAGCCAAGTGTTTTCTATTCCTATGTGCCTTCCCTTGTGCTGTGTCTCCTTTGCCCGGTACAGTTCACACACTGTTAGAATGACATCATTGTCTAGTCACAATTCATATTACTGACATTTCATTTTCTTAACGTTGGATGCAATGAGTTAACAACATTTCCTTTTAACAAATGCGATTGTTGCCAATGCTCTGAGGTGTGGAGGTGGTGAAATGAATGCATAGCAACGCATACTCTGCAAACACAAGTACAGCTGGTGAAAAGATTAATCAAGTAAGGGTGAGAGTAAGAATATTTATCACAGAAAAAAAAAAGTGGCTGTGTAGAGCTAAAAACCAGAGTGATGGACACACAATGGGACAGGAATAAAAGACTGGAGTAGACTGTCAGGGTAGATGAGCCTTGTTCTCTCTGCTGCAGCCTACCACATCATACAGCCCTTTCAGACACTGAGCAGGGCTATGGTGGCAACACAGTGATAATATGGAATCTGACAGTAGGCTGACAAAGGTATCTCAGTTGAGATACGTGCAATTAAATTTAAACCATGCTCTGGAGCAGCTTGTAAGTGCTCTTCAAGTTGACCCAACTATAAATGAATATGTGAGCGAGATGTATATATTTTTTTCTGTTCTCAGTAACCTATGCTCACCATAAAACTGGAAGCAGGCTTGTGAGGAGCTAAAAGTTGTTTCACGCTTTCTCTTTGAAGCCTCACTAAGGACCTGACCATACCTGAAGGCTTCAGATAAACCAGGCAAAACTGGAACAAGTTTTCTGAATGGTGCACCCCGTCATGGTCTTGTAGAGGATGGATTTTGAAATATTCTGCTTGCTGTCAGCAGTTCAGGGAATTTTCCCGTGCTATATGGGATCCTCAGTGGGGCATTCATCCAAACACTTTTACTCATTTTTTCCCCTCTCTGTCTTACAGCATGTATATAGAGTTCTTCAGTGATCTTGTTTTCACAGAATCTTCAACTCCTTGCCTCTCACAGTCGCAGGACCTTGGGTTCCCAGTGGTCCTTGTGCAGGTGTTGCAAGACTACAGAGTGTTATGGCATGGCAGGGTGGACAGTGGACACCCCTGCCCCCCCACGGCCTCTCCTCTCAGGAAGCCGCTCGGGTGGGCACACAGACAGTCACTCTCATCCACCCACACACACCACAGAAAGCTCAGCCAACGGAGGACAGGAAGGGTCTCCTGTGTAGATTTCCAGCACAGTTTATTGCTTCATACGCCGAAGGGACCAGTGACAGAAAGACCAGGAATGATTGTAGTGCTCGGGGTGAGGTATGGGGTCACAGGCCCATAGCCTGCAGGCACAGAGGTGGTTCGAGGGTCGGGCAAAGGACACTCACCTATTGGGAATCTGAGAGTGGATGGTCAGAGTAGTACAACAAATGAGAAAACAGGGAAAGAAAAAATCTCTGTAACTAAGGACAAATATGAACAATTAGAGGGGGGCAAAGCCCAGGCCAGTGGAAAGAATAAGACTGAAGTAAATTAACATACTGCTGCAGAGCACCTTGGGGGAAGCCCTTTCTCTCACTATAAGTGAGAAAGCATTCCCAAAGGCTATGGTAGATTCTTCCAGGGCATTGCCCTGGGAGTTCTCCCTTTAGGCTCAAGGGCCTCCACAGCAGAGCTTCTAAAATAAAGGTGCACTTCAGCCAGTGTGGCTCAGAGAATAATACATTCAGAGAAGTCTAGAGAGAATATTGCATAAACTTCCCATTTCCTCTTGAATAGATCGTACTGTTGAATAAATTAAATTGGCTAGGGAGCCAATAACATGGGGCTGCAGAAAAATTTAAAACCTATTAGAGAAATATATGGACCTGTGTACTGGTCTGTGAAAAATAGCAAAGGTAATAGAGGAGAATGAAGACGCAAGGCTAAGTTTATATATAAATTGCAAAAGAAAAAAAGTGATACAATTCTTTTTTGGCTTAGAGAATATAAGTATTCTGAGGCTAGCAAGGAAATATTTGGACAGCTCACTGTAAAAATAAAAACCCAACATTTCTGTACGTTTAAAACACATTACTGTCACAGATCTATTGATTTATAAAGCAAAAGCAGACAGGAAAGCAATTTGATTCTGCTTTGGTTGATTCACTAATGCACATCCATTGTGCATTAATAAAAGACACAATAAGTAAATAATTTTACAGAGATACAAGAAACCATAGATCTGTGATATGATGTTCCAGAATTGCCAGAAGTAGATTAAATCCTTGATAAAGCCCTATGTTTCTCATGTCTCAACACGTGCAGTCATGGTTTGGGTAAATAGAGCTCCTGAGGATGAACAAAAAAAGTCAGTCTTAGAGCAAAGGGTCATCTGGAGGAGCAAAGGGCCTGTCGACCACTTGGCAGATGCAGTAGTAGCCTCACTCAGGAGCTAATGAANGGTGCACCCCGTCATGGTCTTGTAGAGGATGGATTTTGAAATATTCTGCTTGCTGTCAGCAGTTCAGGGAATTTTCCCGTGCTATATGGGATCCTCAGTGGGGCATTCATCCAAACACTTTTACTCATTTTTTCCCCTCTCTGTCTTACAGCATGTATATAGAGTTCTTCAGTGATCTTGTTTTCACAGAATCTTCAACTCCTTGCCTCTCACAGTCGCAGGACCTTGGGTTCCCAGTGGTCCTTGTGCAGGTGTTGCAAGACTACAGAGTGTTATGGCATGGCAGGGTGGACAGTGGACACCCCTGCCCCCCCACGGCCTCTCCTCTCAGGAAGCCGCTCGGGTGGGCACACAGACAGTCACTCTCATCCACCCACACACACCACAGAAAGCTCAGCCAACGGAGGACAGGAAGGGTCTCCTGTGTAGATTTCCAGCACAGTTTATTGCTTCATACGCCGAAGGGACCAGTGACAGAAAGACCAGGAATGATTGTAGTGCTCGGGGTGAGGTATGGGGTCACAGGCCCATAGCCTGCAGGCACAGAGGTGGTTCGAGGGTCGGGCAAAGGACACTCACCTATTGGGAATCTGAGAGTGGATGGTCAGAGTAGTACAACAAATGAGAAAACAGGGAAAGAAAAAATCTCTGTAACTAAGGACAAATATGAACAATTAGAGGGGGGCAAAGCCCAGGCCAGTGGAAAGAATAAGACTNGGAATGATTGTAGTGCTCGGGGTGAGGTATGGGGTCACAGGCCCATAGCCTGCAGGCACAGAGGTGGTTCGAGGGTCGGGCAAAGGACACTCACCTATTGGGAATCTGAGAGTGGATGGTCAGAGTAGTACAACAAATGAGAAAACAGGGAAAGAAAAAATCTCTGTAACTAAGGACAAATATGAACAATTAGAGGGGGGCAAAGCCCAGGCCAGTGGAAAGAATAAGACTGAAGTAAATTAACATACTGCTGCAGAGCACCTTGGGGGAAGCCCTTTCTCTCACTATAAGTGAGAAAGCATTCCCAAAGGCTATGGTAGATTCTTCCAGGGCATTGCCCTGGGAGTTCTCCCTTTAGGCTCAAGGGCCTCCACAGCAGAGCTTCTAAAATAAAGGTGCACTTCAGCCAGTGTGGCTCAGAGAATAATACATTCAGAGAAGTCTAGAGAGAATATTGCATAAACTTCCCATTTCCTCTTGAATAGATCGTACTGTTGAATAAATTAAATTGGCTAGGGAGCCAATAACATGGGGCTGCAGAAAAATTTAAAACCTATTAGAGAAATATATGGACCTGTGTACTGGTCTGTGAAAAATAGCAAAGGTAATAGAGGAGAATGAAGACGCAAGGCTAAGTTTATATATAAATTGCAAAAGAAAAAAAGTGATACAATTCTTTTTTGGCTTAGAGAATATAAGTATTCTGAGGCTAGCAAGGAAATATTTGGACAGCTCACTGTAAAAATAAAAACCCAACATTTCTGTACGTTTAAAACACATTACTGTCACAGATCTATTGATTTATAAAGCAAAAGCAGACAGGAAAGCAATTTGATTCTGCTTTGGTTGATTCACTAATGCACATCCATTGTGCATTAATAAAAGACACAATAAGTAAATAATTTTACAGAGATACAAGAAACCATAGATCTGTGATATGATGTTCCAGAATTGCCAGAAGTAGATTAAATCCTTGATAAAGCCCTATGTTTCTCATGTCTCAACACGTGCAGTCATGGTTTGGGTAAATAGAGCTCCTGAGGATGAACAAAAAAAGTCAGTCTTAGAGCAAAGGGTCATCTGGAGGAGCAAAGGGCCTGTCGACCACTTGGCAGATGCAGTAGTAGCCTCACTCAGGAGCTAATGAAGGACAGGTAGGAATTAATGAGCTGTCAGGCTGAGGTCTGCTCCAGGGTTCAGCACCTGTGGAGCCTTTACTCACCAGGAGGGAAAGGGCCAGGTCTGGGTGTCCCAGGGCTGCTGTTTCCCACCTGCTATGCCCACACCAGTGACTCAATCTGGTGACCTGGCCAACCCCTCTGACCAGCCTCCCTGCTCTCCCCCTTCAGGAGCTCATACTCAGCCACTTTCCCTTCTGAATCCCCGAGCAGCTGAGCTGCTTGACTGTACCCTGACTGTTCTAGTGTCCTGCTGACTTACCCACAGCTCTTTCTCAGCAGTCTGGGCTCAGGTTGCTCAGTGGGACATGGCTGAGCTGGCCCTGCTGTGCCCAGAGCAGACTGACTGCTGAGTGCCAGGTACCTGGATACCACTGCAAGTGCCTAAGCTTTGAACACTGGGGTGGAGGAGACACCTTCTGCCTCCAGAACCCCGTGTGCCTCCAGAACACTGAGCACTGAGCTGTGTGTTCTGAAGGAGCTTTGACAGAGCCCAGACAGCTCCTCCTTGCTGTGGGCCTGGGATTGCCACATGTCCCCAGAGGTGTCTGCCCACTGATGGGGGAATACCAGCACTGTGCTGTCACCATGCTGTGAGAGCCAGAGTTGACATTTATTTCCCACAGTGGTCATACCTGAGACATAAAGGACATATTTCTCCCTGGGTCACCCCACGGACTGAAGACTACAGCCCTGAACCCTCTGTGACTGCTGAGTGCCAGCTGTCATGCACAGGACTGACTCCTGTCATCACCTTTTTCAGGTGTTTTCCTGGATGGTTGTTCTCTTCACTTTCCTGCACACTTGCATGGAAAGACACAATCACCTTCAATAATCACACATTAGATCTAGGAGATGTAGTTATTCAGCACAGACAGATCTAAAAATACTAATTATAGAATGAAGGAATTTAAAGAGAAAATGAGATAATAGACTACCCTGGAGGGAAACCCAGCTGAAAATCAGAGTCCGCTTAGGAGGGAAATAAAGAAATCACCAAGGAGATTTTAAGCAAGGGATTTAAAGGACAGAGAAAAGTGCAGAAATAAAAGGAGATTGCAGCATAATATGAGGAAATAATAGCTTGACCCATAAAGTTGGGGGCAGGGTGGGGGGGGTTTATTCTGAATCTGGAAATAAAAATTACCCCTAGCTGTTGCAGTACACATAAAACTATGGGTGAAAGAAGAAAGTGAAGGCTGCAGTTTCTGACAAGGCAAGGACACACAGTCTTCAGTAATATATATATTGCTGGTGACAGAATGAGGTTTTATAGAAATTATCAGGAATAGTACACAGGGATTCTATATTATCAGCATGTGTTAAAGAGTTTCTTCAACAGAAACATCAAAGATGTGTTCACATTAGAGAGGTAGTGCTGATAATTTATGGAATTTACCTGTATTAAAAAGACTAAACATAAAAAAATAGTAAAACCTTCTTTTCTTGGTAGTGCTTTATGTCCACTATAAAGTACATTAAAAAGCTGAAGTCAGTATTCCCATTTTAAAGGCAAAGAAGCAGAAACATGGGAATCTTGTGTAATTTGTTACAATCCAGGCAACACAGAACCAAAATAAAGGCACCAAAATTAGGATGAAAGAATTTGGCCTTAAGCCTTGTTCCTCATTCCACCTGTTTCAGCCAAAAGCAAAGGGCAAGCAGTGTGACTTAGGAGGGAACTCAGTTCTTTTCTTCATACCTAGGAGGAGGAGGACCACTGACATGACGGAAGAGAGACGTAGAACTATTTTAAGCTCATAAATCATAGCAGCAGAGATGTGCCAGGAAGGTCTATCAGTGGGGTTTCGAAGCAGAGGTAGGGTCCATGCAGACTGCTGGTAGTGGCATTTGTATCTAAATTAGCAGCCACAGCAGCCCATATTCCAGAGAGTTCAAGGCAGGGCTCTCCTCCCTCTTCTCTTCCTCTCTTCCAGGGTCCCTTAAGCTGACTATCATGCTGAATTTTTGTGTGGAGGAAGGCCTTGCCCACGTGCCTAGTCCTGGCCCAATCACATTTTTACAGCATTACAGCATTTTTGCCATCAGCTTTAAACTGGCCAGGGTATCTCACTGTCTTTCCTCATCTCCTAATAATATTTAGGTTCCTTCTAGAACAGTGTCTGCAAGGAGTTGTAAAAAACCCTGGTGAATATGATATGCTAAAACATGGGGTAGATAAAACAAAAGGGGAAAAGCAAGACTAATCACAGTAATACAGGCCCTGAAGGATCTGCCAGGCTCTTCCAAAGGGCAATGTTTCTTCTGCAGTACTGAAAAACAGTGAATGAAGTGCTACAAAATAAATTGCAAGAAGCAATCTTTCTACAGGGCCACGTGAATGAGCCAGACCATCTATCTATGCATTTTCCTCTCTGATATCCAGTGATTTGATCCTGTTTACTTTCCAAGAGAGTGTGATCAGACTGAAAGTGGAAGGAAAAATATTTGATCTTTTTAAACAGTCAAACCTTTAAAGTCCAGCCTGTCCCCTGAATTTTGAGAATGCAACTTGAGGTTTTTAAACAAGACCTCTATTGATATCAGTGGCAGGCAGTGCAGACCAAACACCCACAGAGAAATAAACATTTAATTCATCATATATGCTTAAGACTTTTAACATTCTTTTTCTTGTCACGTAGCCACTGTTCATATTCCTAAGGACACTCTACTTGCTGTCCTCATTTGATAACCTTGGAAGAAGGAGGAACATCTCTTATTAAGGCTGAGCTTAACAGAGGTGTCTGGAATCAATAGTGGAAAATAAAACCTGACCTGATGGATTTGGTTTTATTTTAGTTAGGAGGCATGGAAAGAAATATGATGTCATGCTCTATATTAAACCAGCTCTCTGAAAGCTTTTAATTGCAGTGTGTTTTGAAGCCATATATTCAAATGGTGACAGCACTCTGTGCTGGCTCCTTCACAAACAGAAGTCTTAGAGAGTCACATGCTGCTAAAGAAAATGTTTTACACTTTTCGGTTCTTGACACATCAGAGTCATTTTTATCTGGTTACTATGTTATGCATGCAACAGAACTGCAATGATAGTAAAATCTGCGGCCTGCAGCCAGGACTGCAGGCAGAGTCTGAAAAAAAGGCAGTCACTTACTTGAGCAGTTGAGGAGCTCCTAATACATTATTGATAGGAGATCCATATTTTTTGTAATAAATACATACACATGTCTGTCTATCCATTCAGGAAAACATCCCACTGTTGGTGAAAAGCAGAAAGCAAGGCCATAGAGACCTTAGTTCACATTGGCTAATTACCATTACTTTCTCTGGCAGTGTCTGGGGAGCCAGCACTGACAGGTTGGGTTTTGCAGGAAGGTTGGCTCTTGAAAAGAGGAAGATAATTTTTAACTTGTGGCAAAGACCTGATTCCTGAGCAAACAGGTCTCCATTACAGAGCCCTGAATGCTCTTTCCATTGCAATGGGATTTATTTCAGTGTGAGACAGGGACATGAAGCTGAGTGCCTGTTGAGAAATGCCTTGGAGTGAGGCCTCCTTGAATGGAATCAGAGCAGGAATGTTGGTGTGGAGGAGCCCAGAAAAGCACTGTACTGATCCAAGCACCCCTGGGGGAGTCCCTAGGGTTGATCAGGGCAGTCCTGATCAGGCTGAGCAGGCAGTTTGTGGGTGCAAAGACATCCCTGCAGATAGATAGCTTCTCCAGGACAACGAGCATCTGGAGGTGGATGAGCAAGGAAAGAGGATTTGTTCTTGCTGTGTGCTAAATGAATTACTGCTTTGTCTTTCCCTGAATAAAGATTTATTTGCTTGTACATTTTCTCAGAGTCCTCATGAGTGGGTAAGTCAGACCTAACGAGGGTGTGTGGTTTTCTGGCACTTCTTGGGTGGACATTAAGCTTGGTTTAATCATTTGCCTCAAGAGATGACAAATATGGTGGTGCTACTGATTTCTGTTCTTATTAAACACCTGGAGGATTATATGTACACATTATATGGAGGTAACAGGAGTTCATTGGTTAATCTTACTTCTGAGCCATCCATGCACATATACACACACAAGCCACTCACAAAGAGGTATGTGGAGTTTTTCATGGAAAGTGGGAGATTTGGAAATGAATTTACACTCCTTTTACTCCAAGTGACACACTCTCCCCCACATATGATACATAAAATGAACTATGGAGAGCTATTTTCCCAAGCAGAAGGAAATGATGTGTTTTGAGGTGGGTAGCTGCATTTCAAAGCCAGAAATCTGCATGGAAGATATTTGTGCAGTGCCATCTGGACAAGTTTTTAATTAATGTGGAAAATGAAAAATTAACAGAGGAACTAACAGTTTCTTCATGTTCAAAGACATAATCTTGCAGGGAAAAAAAATATCCATGGTTATACTTCCAAAGGATTAATAAACAGCATGTAACATGGGCATATAAAAATGAAATCAGACTAAGAAAAAATATTTTTAACATTTATGGTTAGTTTTATTAATTGATTAATTTTATTAATTCAGAAAAAATCTATTTTCTTTAAGAAAAGATGGCAAGAAAGGATAATGACAAGTAGATGAAGATACAATTGTGTGTATTCTGAATGAGAGATTCTTTCTACCTAATAAAATAAAAAATTAGAGGAGGAAAGAGGGAGAGGAATATCACTCTGTTTTGGGGCATGTAATAGGAGTTAGCTATATGTTCATTTACATTGCAATCATCCTTTTTGCTACCTGAACATCAGAAGGTAATAAAACATGGTGAAACTGGAGACTGAGTTTTCTGCCTAAATTCTGAAGTTTTGAAATACAAAGAGTGTGAGGACTATTTAAATTGCATTGCTTTGCAATCTTTGAGAAATATTGTCTTTTTAACAACTGATCTGCTCTTCATCTGATTTTCTGGCGATATTTTTAAACCTGTAGCATTTAAATCCCTATTTTTGGATGATAGGAGAAATTAAAGGGTACTTGTGACCATGAAAGATTTTATTCAATTTGTCTCAGAACAGATATATCCTTCTATATCCATATATATCCACATATTCTTCTTGTCTGCTTAAACTTGTTTAATGAGTTCCAATCTAAGAGGGTGTTTTTATATCCTGGGTTAAAATTCAGTGGTTTTGTGCCTTGCTACAAATCTGTCATGTCCTTTTCCTTCCTCACTATTTTCTGTAACAATTTTATTAATGTTTTAATGTTTTAATGATTTTGAGATCTTGGAATAACATTGCAAGCTAAGCTGAAATGATACCTTTTTTTTTTTTTTTTTATGTTAGAGGAGAAACAAGCAAGCAGTAACTCTGCAAGTGTGAACCCAGAGGCGGAGGGAACATATGTCTCCCATGGGAGCAGGAGTTAACTGACTCAATATGAGTAAAGGATGGTGAGATTTCAGCATGAGGCAACATCTTGACTTCAAGTGAATCACTCCTCAAATTGACCAGAAGTTGGGGCAGAAGGAGAAAAGACTCTGATATTTAGGTTATCATGAAGATACTACTTTACTCTGCACTACCACTCTTTAAAGTACTTAATAAGCACAAGCATCTACGGCAAAGTCTAAATTTAGGAAATGTACTTAAAGAACCAAGACAAATAGTGTTCAGGAGAAAAATCTAACTTTATTTCTAATATTATTCAAGTTTGAAAATGACATTGAGTTTATTTAGCATGTTAAAACCCATGAAATGTAGTCTATGGATTAGTGGAAGATGTTGAGTGGTGTCCAGATGTTCTTACCGCCTTGGGCATCTTCATTCTGTGCTGACAGCTAAGAGTGTTTTCTGTTTCCTGCTGAAATTTTCTGACTGTATTTTTAACTGTGGATTTTTCCCTGTGTTACTCTACTACTGAGCATCAAAAATGATCTGGATCCAGTTGAATCAGGTTTGGCATTCATCCAACTAAATGTGGAGCTGGGCAACAAAGACTTCTGCTTTTGAACCAGCTGTCTTGATGATGGTTGTAACTGGGAAGATCAGCTCAACACACTCAACAGGGTTAAAATGGAGATACATCTGACCAAGTACAGGCACTTTAGGATTAGGTGAATAGTGCACCTAACAAACTGTGATTGCTGCTCAGGTGGCTCTGTCACACACTGTCCTTCTCAGTGTAGACAGATGCGTTTGGATCAATCCCACCATAACTGGGTAGTTATAATTAATTTTCAGGGGATTATGGTAAAAATCTCATTTTTAAAATGCTGCCTGCCTCCTTCTCAGTAAAGCTCCCCAGACCCCATGCCTGATCTGGAGTGAGGCAGCTTAAGCTCCTCTCATAGCTTGTCCTCTCTTCCTCATGGCTCACTGGTTTTTCCCTGTTGCTCTGCTCTGCTTCTTCCATGCTTCCCTCATATTTTGAAAATGACTTTACAACAGAGAAAAGGGAATGTTTTCACCTCTATGAGCCACCACTATATGACAATTTTTTTTTCTGAACTTAATCTATTTTGAGCCAATATCTCCAGCATTGCTTTGAGTAAGAGACCAGGTCTTCTTGTGAAACCCCACCTGGAGAACTGCATACAGTTGTGATGTCCTCAACATAAGAAGGACATGGAACTCTTGGAGCAAGTCCAGAAGCTGGTTAGAACACTGGAGCACCTCCCCTATTTAGACAGGCTGAGAAAGTTGGGTCTGTTCAGCCTGGAGAAAAAAAGGTTGTGTGGGGACCTCACAGCACCTTCCAGTATCTGAAGGGGGCCTACAGGGGAGCTGGAGAGGGACCCTTTGTTAGGAACTGTAGTGATAGGACAGGGAGTAATGGGTAAAAATTGAAAGAGGGGAAATTTAGGTTAGATATCAGGAAGAAATGTTTTACTTTGAGGCTGGTCAGACACCCCTCTGGGAACAGGTTGCCCAGAGATGTTGTGGGTGCTCCAACCCTGTCACTGTTCAAAGCCAGGTTGGATAAGGCCTTAAGCAACCTGGTCTAGTGGGAGGTGTCCCTGTCTGTGGCAGGGAGTGTTGGGACCAGATGATCTTCAAGGCCCTTTCCAACCCTTTAACATTCTACGATTCGTTCTATGGTTCAATGGTGAAATAGGTGTGTGGCAGTTCCTCTAGAATCTAGAATTATGTATAAGAAATAGCAGTTTCATTGCTTTGCAGTAGTGAATATATTTTATTGACCAAGGACTTGTGTCCTACTCACTGCCTGTTGTTCTGCTGTTGAGTTTGTAAATTCCTCAGGGCAAGTGTAGGGTTTGTGTTCTCCATCATCTCATCATCCACATCCCCCTCTAAAAGATGGATGGGTGGGTGAAAGAGGCAAACTACCTGACTCCTTTCCTCTCTCTTTATATATATTTATTCATCCTCCACATTTGATCCTTATTCTGCAGACCATAGAGGCAGCTAATAAGGATGTGATCAATACTCTCACAAAGCCACATGTAACTAAAAATTTGCATTGTTTGTTATTACAACAAAAAAGAGTGAATGGATTTTGTCTGCAGGTGCAGAGATGCCCTTTTGAAGATGTGAACATTAAACAATGGAGGTTGCCAATTAGGCAAGGTGTTAAAACATATGTATAATTGCCAGCATATGTATAGTCTCACTCTGCTTATGTTTTTATAGTGTCTTTTGGATATGAGCCTAGAAATTACATTTCAAAGTAAATGTATATTCTTGTACTAAATTGCATTTCTGTTTAACAATATTTTTTTCTGCTTACAACTTTAGCTTTTTATTTTTTTCCCATAACAAAAATTTAAAATAACCACTTTGAATTATGAATATATATTGATGGGCCAGCACCACATAAAACTTGCTACCCAGGCCATACTGAAGATGGATCTAAAATTTTCTGTATGTATGGACAAATGGTGATTTAATCTACATATATTGAAAACATGCAAGCATCTTGCAGATTATGTTGGGTGAGAATATGCCAGAAAATGTTTAAAATTATTGTTGGAAAATATGAAATGTGAAAGTAGTTTGTTATAGATGATATTATATCATAAATACTGGTGTACATTTAATCCTGCATTCACTTTCATGCAGGTATTGCAAGGATGATTTGTGCATTTCTGGAAATGCAAGCACTCCATTTTCTATGAGTCTGGAGCTAATGCCAAATTCCTGCTCATTTCAATACATGCTGTTTGTATCTTCAGCTACAGCAAAACAGCAGCTGGATTTAACTTCTATCTGCAGGGTCCATTCTAACACCAATTACTGGAGAAAATTGCCTTACTTTCATATGTTGAATTTTACTTTGCAAATAATTCTTCATAACTAGAAAGTAGAGGTATGCAAGTAGTTACATCATTCTCTTCTGCCACTCTGCGCTGTGTAATGTCTATCCATTCTTCATTTAAGAATAAATTCATCTGCTATAGTAGAAAAATGCTGTTGAATAAAGCTGATCTTGAGGCCATGAATTTATCTGAATATTGTTTGATGACATGTTTCTGTTGTGCCCAGTCTTTATAAATTGTAGGGATTTATTTCTAAAATTGGAACCTGGCAAAACTGCAATATAAAATTAAACCACTGTCGTTGATTTCTTCATTTTGGATGATGTTTCTCTAGAAGCAGGTGATGTAACTTGGAGGAATAATTTAGTTTTCAAAAAATAACTTTCTGAGAAAGTTACAGAAATAAACTGTGATTCTTTCAAGCCTCTTAGTTAAAAAGTTATTTTATAAAAATTTTATGATGTTTAATAATACGTAATTTATTTAGTGAAGGGTCACTGGTGTTTTGATATTGTTAAGAAGAATATATTTTATAAGGGAGGAGAACTGAGAACTCTAACCAGGTTTTTACCCTTCACAGAAAGGCATGCTGAAAATCAAGTAGATTTTCAGCACAGAGTAGAAGCACAGAGAAGAAAGAGAACAGCCATACAGAGATACAGGGTTAAAAAAGCTTCACAGGGATGTTCAAATATCTCTGAAGATGATGTTAAAGGAGAAGAAAGAATGAATCATTCAGGTATCTAAATACAGATTTCTACTGTTGGTTTAACTACCAAGTAACAGTCATGACAGCAAAACCCTGAGTGTCTAAAACAACAGCCAGGTGTAACACCCTAAAGCATCTAAACTGGCACTAGACATCTGTGTCTGGAAATTGAATCCCACCCAGAGAGCTTACCTTGATTTGATTAACTCCAATGCCAGTTTAGAAAACAGATTTAAGTAGCTAAAAGATCACATTTAAACTGGAGATCTCTTTTGCTCAAGGTAAAAACAAGTTTTTGTAATAATGTGTCAAAAGGATTATCATGGTCTGAAGAGCTGGAGGAAGTTTGGAGGCTGCAAAACCAAAAGATGAATTTAACCAGTGATGCAAGACATGCCTGGGACCTTAATAGCATCCCCTTCCATTGTGATTGAGTGCCTAAACAGGCTCATATTCTGCTCACTGAGCAAAGATCTGTTTTTCCTTGAAGAATTTGAAATTATTGTCTTATAAGACAGGGAGAAAACAAAACATGCTCAGAAATTATTGGGCAGCTTGGTAGACTGATGCAGTGAAAGATCAAAGCATGCCTAAGAGAGAGGAATTAATCTAGCTTAAAGTTTGAACAGGTATGAAAAGTTCTACTACTGGTTTTTTTGGATGATTTTTTTATTGTGCTTTTTAAATTCTTGTCAATGGTATTTAGAGCACTCACTGGATATCCTACAGCATGGAATTTTTAAATGGGGATAAGTAAACACTACCTTATTTAATGGAGCAAGGTGATTCTTCAATAAATATGAAAAAGCAGTGTAAGTCGTCTCACAAAATGTCATGCTGGCCTCTTATGCTTAGGCAAGAAAAAATTTCCTGCAGAATATCTATCTTAACTCTTACCATCTTCTAATAGATGATGAATCCCAAGTAAAAAAACAATACATTTTTACCCAAAACAAGGCACAATCCTCTAGGACAGCATGTGATATTGAGGTCAGGCAGGAGCTAGATGTGAAGGTCTCCTTACATTATCTGTTGCAAAAGACCGGGAAAAAAATCTCTTTTGGAGAAGATGCATTGAATAGCCAAGAACACCTCTACATAATGCAGAGAAATGTCCTTCCCTGGACCTGCATGGCTGAGAGAAGCCCTGTGTGCTTCCAGGAAAAGAGAGAAGCTAGCAGATCTTTGGCAGTGGTGATCCAAAGTCTGTGGCTTTGTAAAGCTTATACTGATAGCACAGAAGTTCACCCAGGGCAAAGTTAGATTTTGTTAGCTGGAGACACCTCAGCTGGGCAGATATGAGATGGTGGGAGAAGGGGAGAAGGGGAAAAAGGGGAGCAGGAAACAATTGACGTGATTGCTGGAGGGATCACTATGATGTAGGCAGGATTGGTCTCCTCGCCTTTACTCAGACCCCCAGGTTTTCCTCATTTCTGTCTGCATTT
This sequence comes from Chaetops frenatus, assembly GCA_013400775.1. Taxonomy (NCBI): domain Eukaryota; kingdom Metazoa; phylum Chordata; class Aves; order Passeriformes; family Picathartidae; genus Chaetops; species Chaetops frenatus. Next base: position 59,588 of record VZTR01024595.1, read on the forward strand.
GACTTCAGGCCTGTGTCTGATATCAGTTGCACATTTCACAAAAGATCATCCTGCTTTCTTTTTCTACTCCTTTAGAAAGGAAGAATTAAATGTGCATGCGTATTTTACTGTTATTTGGTCATTCCAATGCCACTACCAATTCCGACGCAGTACATTGGCTTTTGTCATTTTTATGTGATGCTATTGGTGTATGGATTTCTGGTTGTAATTTACTTAGTGTAATGGAGGCAGATCAGGATAGAAAAGCCCAAACTAATGACTAACATAAAATTTAGATTCCAATTCTAACGTCTGTTTTAATATAAATTCAAATAATTTCACTGCAGCCATTGAGTTAGATGCCTAAATGTATATATTTACTGTTTGTTAAATAACAAATGATTCAAGCATATTTTGATTTTCATGTGCTTGTCCTCATCCTCATTTAGCCTTTATAATGCCATTTATGCTTATGTCATGTAAGAGAATGTTATTCCACTGAAGAAGATATGCTATTACTACCATTTACTGTTGAAATGAGTGGGGTTTTTCCAATCCAGAAAATTTCATGTTGACATTTTTTCAGGTAGCAAATTTATCAGACAAAAGATAGAATATCATTGAAAAAAAACCAAAGAAAACATCTGCTAATGTTGTTATTATCATCTTCTAATTCAGCAATGACAAGTATGTTTTCCACAGTGGAAGATTTTATTTTTGAGTTACTGGGTGCTCTGAATGAGCTCAGAATAAAAAGCTGAACATGCACTGTTGACTGAGCAATAGAAATGTTAAAACAGTGGTACTTCTACACTTCTAATCCCCAAATCCACCCCATTGCCTGAACACTGCTCCACTGATAAGCTTGCTAATGCAAAGTGCAGAGAATGATCTTCCTCTCAGTCACAGGGTGACTTGCATTTGAAGTTTTTTAGGGATGTTGTCTGTGCTGTGAAGCAATCCTAAGGTGTCACAGGAAAATAAGAGGTTGCTTTGACAAAGTGAAGAGATTATTTGGTCTACCTGCTCATTTTTCAATTTCTCAAACACATTTGAGAATTAATAGCCTACTTTAAAGCTTGCAGTTTGTTTTGTTTTTTTTCCATAGGGATTCTGAAAATGGGCTCTGTTTCTAAGATCTCTGTACAATGACACCAGAAACTGATTTTCTTCTAACAGTTTGAGGATCCTGAGTACACACAGGCTCAAGATCTGTCTCTAAGCCTTTTAACCCCCTGCCTGCAAGTACCTCCTCATTTTTAGTCAGTAAGTACTGGTGTTTTGGTAGGGTTTCAGCTGGCTTAATCTGGTCTCTGCTGTCTCTCTTGTGCCTGGTGGACTCCACTCTGATTTCACTGTGTGCCTTAGCTTCTCCAGGAGCACCCCATGCTGGGTGCTGGGGAAGGGGTGCAGGATATGCATCTGCACACAGGAGCTGTGATGCTGAGCAGGACAATCTGAGGTGGAAAGGAAAGCCACCTTATTGTTCAACACTGGCCTGAGACAATTCATGTTGGGTTAACTGAAGAGGAAGAGAATTGTTCAGCCCAAGTTTATAAGGAGCACAAAATAATAGAACAGCTGGAGATATAGGGCATTCCAGATGACAGTGACAATTGTTTCTTCCTTTTTGAGTATACTCATGCAAGCCTCAGAAGGGACATCCTTTAGAAATTAACTTCCACTGGAGTGAGGTGATGTTATGACCATGTTATGATTTCAGCTCCTGCACGGTGCCCCATGTAATTTTCACACCAATGTTCTGTGGGTGCCACTGCAGCAGCAGCAGATTTGGTGTCCAGGGACTCAGTGGCCAGCTCTGGAGTAAGAAGCTGGTAAGGCAGCATCCCCATGTCATTTATGGAAAAGTTTTTCTCAACAGACATCTTAGAGATAGGTACAGCATGTTGGACAGTACACCACATTTAGACCTGAAGTTAACGGGTGCTGTCATGGTTCAGCATCCCTGAAAAGCAGCAGGTTGAGGAAGCTAATGATGGGCTTTGGTACTAGCTGGTTTAAAAAAGCTAGCCCTGTTTGAAAAAGCCTTTGTTACTTACTTGAGTGATCAGGCAATGTGTACAGGCAATGAAAATATTGGGGAATGCAGCAAATAAATAAATAAATTTATTAGTTAATATATTAAATAAAATAAAAATCAGTTAGCATATTTATTAGTTAGAATTTTACATTTATTACTTAATAATGTATATTTTTAGTGTTAATTCTAGAAAATACTAAATACCAATCCTTACACTGCCAAAGCAGACCTAGGTAGGGCTGTGGCAGACCAGATTGGAATGGCAGTGGGAAGGTGGGACTGCACAGTCCAAGAAGCCTCAGTGAGGAGAGCAAGATCCTGCACAGCACCCCCCCAGGACTGTACCTGCAGGGCAGGACTTTCCCTGCCTTCATCTCCTGGAATCTGTCACTCCCAGCCTTCATCTCCTGGAATCACTGCTCCTCCTGTGGGCTGTGCCAACCTCATCTGGTGCCAGCTCTGTGCCACCGTGGCAAGCCCGCTCGCAGGGCTGGAGGGATTTTCTTACCCCCAGTCCATCTCAAGGAAATCTGCCGTTTAAAATTATTTTAAGCAGATGACAACCAGATTAAAACCAAGGGTGGGAGGCTTTCAGCACAGCATGCTAAAATTGTGCAGTGACTTGTGTGAGCCAGTACCAGGCCAATGCCCTCACTGGCACTGCCTGAGTCTGGCAAGGGGCTGCAGAGACCTCCACAGTGGCCAGGGGCCAGCACCAACTGCAACAGAGATGGACTCTCTTCTTGTCCCAAAGCAGAGCTGAAATACTACTTTTTTTCAGAGGACGACACAGCTTCAGTAATCAGTGCTCAGGGTAAAATGGTAATACAGGACTATTTGGAAAAGTTATATAAGAAGCATTGCCTGCTTAGTGTGTTTAATCTATGAGGAAAGTATCTGTCATTTATTTAAGATTTTGGCCTCTTTTTAATTATGTTTTCAATTAGTTTGCCTCATGAGTACTTATAAATAGATTTTCCCTGAAAAATGTAATGACTTCAAGTGAGTAATAGGTAAATCACTGAAAAAAATGGAATGGTGCCTTAAAAGAATAAATTGGTAATGAAATCCTTCTATTATAATCAGATATGAGACATGATTTATATGTATTGCCACCGATGCCAAAAGAATATTCTTTCGCTCTCTCCTGAAAACTTTCAGACTCATAACATGATGTCCAAATGCAAACTTTACAGTCATTGCAAAAGGGCATCAATGGTAGTTCCAGCCTTTTTAAAATTTCTAGATAAAAATCTTCTTAAAAAAAAAAAAAAAAAAAAAAAAAAAAAAAGAAGAATAGTTTGAACTAGAAGGAACTTTTAAAAATCATCTAATTCCAACCCCCCTGCAATGAAATCAAGATCTGAGTATAATCAGCTGAAATTATACATATGTGTGCATATGTTTCTTCAGGCAAAATCTACAGCTAAGTTAAAGGGTTTCTGGGATGAGAAACATTTTTATCATAGAAAATTGTGAAATAACACTTGTATTTTTGTAAAAAAGAAAAAAGGAAGACAAGATTGGCACAGCTAAAATTTACTTTCTATAGCTGGGTAAGTTGTTTATTCATTTCTAAGTGACAGCTTTCAGATGGTTTTAGATTCTTCAGAGAACCCACCTGGTACTTAAACTCTCTCTTAAGGTAAATTTTTAAGACTTTTTTTCATTAAGGTTGATACATTCTGGCAACCAGAGGTAGACATAAAGAGCCAAGTCAAAAACCAAAACAACATCCAGCAATTGCTGAAAGTTTACTAAATTGCCTGAGTTGTACAGATGTTGCGTGACTGAATTAACTGAACACCACTGAAGTTAAAAAAATAGTTTAGCTGAGGAGTTTATTGACAAGATCTTTCTGTGCTACAGAAAACCTTGGAAGTGCTGGAATTGGTTGAATTGCATGAGGTACCTAAGACAGAGCATGTCTTAGCAGCAGCTTTTACTTTCAAAGCTAGTTGAGCAGGCCATACCAAGAGGCTTGTACTTGCCTTCAGATTATCTGCTTGTCCTATTCAAACTTATTTCACACGCTGATTTTCTGGCATGGACACGCTTTGACCCATCTGCTAGAGTGCCATTGTGATTCTTCACATCATAAACTGATGCAGCAGTTGCAGATGAGCAAAGCACCAGGCCCACTTCAATGTGTGTTCTGGGATAAATGAGCAAAACGTGCATATACAATCCTGCTAGGAGCAATGAGCTGCAAATTTTGTCTGTGTGCTTCCTGAAAAGGGCCACAGCAGGAGCATTTGGCCTCGTATCATTAGTGAACACTTTTATCCTTAGCTGCCTTTGCTGCACATTTCTGGTTTGGGTTTTCCACAGAAAAGAAGCTGTTCTCTGAATGCACACAGTTATTTGGGAGCTCAGCCTTCTGCACAGCCACTCTCAGTGACAACTAGAAATAACTGAATTTTCAATGCAGTTTTCAATGCAGTCTTTGTCACTCTGCAGGATCACTTAGAATAGCTAAGTTTTGACATTTTTTTGTAAAAGTCAGAAAATGTCAAAACATGACTATCATAAGTTCAGGATGACGCATGCCCAAATCCGTGGCTTCCAGTCCCAGCTACAGCAGAAACTTTCTTCTTTCTTTATTCTCTCCATCCTCTCCTCCTAAAAAGAAGGGTAATAGTAGTATTTTCTCTCTCTTTCTCTCAATCTATTCAATATAAATGACCATTTCACAGATGGACTACATCTGCACCTGATCAATATTTCACCAGCATAAAAATAGGACTTAGAGAATTCTGTATAAATGAGCATAAAGAAAAATTAATAAAAAAATAAAACAGATTATCCTGAGATGCTCCATGAAAAAATGAAAAAAGTAAGGAGATGAAAATATAATTCAAATGGCAAGGGGAAATGTCTATCTGCTAACTAGTTCAGAGATTATTTAATCAAACTCCAAATCTGTATATGAAAACTCCTTCTGAAGCAGCTCCTAAGATGGACATTTAAGCAAAAAGGCTCTTTAGATAACGCCTTCAAGGAAAACTTCTTTCTGACTTGTTCTAAAGGAAGAGATTGGCATCAGGGCCTGTCAATGTGCACCCAGGCTGACAGTTAAAAATATGTGTGAAAAACCCTGTGACAGAATGCATGGCAGTGGATGGATCAGAGAAAAAGGTTAATGTATTTTTGCCTAAGCAAAAACCATGCTTGGGTGATAGAGTCCTGTTTTGTATCCTCAGTTCATTTTGCCTGTCATGGGAATGATCTGTGGCTTGCTGCAATGAGTGACTTCCAAGAGGAAAGGATTGCCCGCCCACCCAGGGACTGTGGTACAGCTGTACAGGCTGTGCAGCACATGGGATGGGGTGTCCCCAGCATCAGTAGGTGATGCAGTAATATGGCTCAGAAATAAATGAGAATAACCAGAATCCAACTTTTAAGGCATATACAATCTTATTTTGCTAATTAAAGTAGTATAAAAGGGATAGAAAATGTGATCAGGCTCGAAACACATTTTTTGTGAGGGCCAGAGGGAATGATTCTGATAAGAGGGGAAATATAGAGTATTTTTCTGAGGTATTTATTATATTGAAATATGCACAGAGAAAAACTAGCCCAGAAGAAATAGAGGGGTTTTTTAAAATTTATTTCAGCATGTTTTGCCATCTGACTAAACTCACCAAACTTCCCAAAATACCCCTTCAGACCCATATAATCAGCAGTGTAGTGGCCCCAGATGTACCAATGGAAAGACAGTGAAGTTCAACATTTTCATTAGGAATCATTTGTCTACGTGAGAAAAGAAAAGGGACATGGTATTTCACTTCATTTGCCTCTAAGAAAGATGGTCTGAGCCATGCCCTGTAGTTCAGGCCCTGACATTATTCACTGTCCATGCCTGTTCCAGTTGTTGGAGTCCCAACAACACAACAAACCAATTACTGTCATGTAACTGAAAAAAAAGATTAAGTCGACACAGAATATAGGATTTGATCACCTTTGTGCCTGTGATGTGTGAATACAGCTCATTTTTTGCAGAAGTCATGCAATGTTGTTCATGCTCCCCCGTGGCTGCTAAATTCACTTTAAAACTTCTGCTCTTTCTAAGGCACAATGATTAGGAAAGGTTCATTAACTGAAGATACAGCTAATGACCACAGAAGAAGCTGTTACTGTCTCAGGTTTTAGCCTGGGACGTGCCCCATTGGATTCTGATCTCTTTAGCTGAAATGAGCCATTTCTGATGCTCAGGCTGGTTGGGATGCCCAAGCAGGGGGACGAAGACCCACAATGAGAGGTTAATAAGCCCAGCATGGAGCATGAGGCCAGTGCTCTTCTTCTCCTGATCCCATCACCACCTCCATGACCCAGCTCAAGGAGGACAACCTCTGTGTAGTATGTGGAGATTGTGGTTGAGGTGACAATAGCCTCCAAAGCTGGACAATTAGAAAAATTGCACAAGACAAGGCAGAAAAGTGCCCAGGCTTCTCAGAAATTCTGCCAATTAAACAGACTGTCTGTCTAAGGAAGACTTTGAAATCCATGCTAGGTTTTCATCCTGAGCAGAACAATACTCCTTTGCAGCATGTTCTGGCTCTGGGGCAAAATATATTTGTATTTACTGAACGCTAAGAAGCATTCAGCTAGCTTAAATGATAAGAAGGAGAAAGATGTATTTATGCCCCAAGGTTTTACTTCTCTTAATGTAAGACTTGTATTAAAAACACCCTCCACATTTAGAAACCTGACAGTTGCCTGCCTTTTGGCCCAGGGATTCACAGCTTGGGGGTCTGTAATGAGCTGGGGAACAGGAGAAGATATGCAGCAAATCGTGCCTTTCTTTCCTGATGATCAGCACTTGCACAGAGAGCAAGGAAGGCAGGTTTTTTTTTTTTCACACAATTTTATCTCTTTGCAATTTCCCAAGACCCATAAAATAATGATGAAGAGATCAGCAATCCAGTTACAATGGACGTGGTTTGTTTTTTTTCTTTACAGTGAGGCAGCCTCTGGCCCTTTGCATTTCACAAAATAGAAGAGCAAGAATATTAAAAAGGCACCATTAAAAATGAAAATATGCAAAGTAAAATAAAGCTTGTCATTTAACTCCTGGGGTTTATTATACTTAGAGTGATCTTGAACATTTATTTTTTCTTCTCCCTTGGCTCTCACTAGTATCCACATAATGGAGAGAAAAAAAATAAATGATTGCTGCAACTTTTAAAGTGCCTCAAATTTGCAATGACTTTTGTAAAAATGAGGAGATTAATAACCATCAAACACCAAGAGATGAGTTACATCACCCCTATTTGTTTACTATATCCATGAGAAGAAGCTGTGCAGCAGGTGGTAACTTCAGCTAGTCTTTGTTACACTTTATTTGCATAAACATTAATGGTTTGTTTTCTTCTGCATTTTTTTTTGTCACCATCTCTCCTCAGATTTGGCAAGTGGAGAAATACAAACGACATTGCACTACAGATATTGTTACCATAAATGAAGCCTGCTGTGAACTCCACCTTCTTATTTTAGATGGGACATGGGAAAAGTGAATTAGATCTCTTCCCCTTTCCCTGTAATAGTGCTTTGTCTATCTGTGAAGGATGACACATGCTCCGGTATTTTATTGGAACACCTGAAATCCAGAACAGAAATTACTTTAAGAGCAAGTATTAAGCAAATATAATAGTGTAACAAATATTTTCTTCTCAGAGGGACTGAGCCTGTCACTTCTGAATGTGAAAATGTTAACTTGCTCTAGTGATTTGTGCCCTTCTTTTTTGGACTGATGCATGGACCACATACTTATTCAGAGGTTTCTCTACAAGGAAATAAGATCTACTGCTGAGCTGATATAAAAACCTGAACTAATAAGACATACAATGTATCTAACCATCCTGTACAATTACTTGGGGTTTGGTAGCCTTAAAATGCTCCAGGAAGAATAAAAAGCATAAATACAGAGTGGAAGAATTCTTCCTACCATGTACAGTAATGTCCAGAAAGTTTCATTTCCTCCACCTATTCCAGGTCAGGTCACCTCTGGTATGGATTTGTCTGATGACTAAAGGGTTGTTTTCATCATGTTGTCCCAAGGATTGTTGCCAACATGGAATTTCAGTGTCATTGTGTGTCATCAGATATGACTGTGGATGTGCACCCTCTGTATTTGTATCAAGGCTGCAACTTTTGCCTCTCTGCACCTCTCTGAATGTTTCACCCTCTTTCCTTCTCTGCCATCTATTCTGATTTAAATTTTTAGGACAGCAGCTCTCATTTGAATGTGCATAGTTGAAATCCATAAGAAGATCCTTTTTTTATAGCAGCAGTAGAACACAAATACAGAAACATGCTCTAGCATCAGATTACTGTTGTTTCATTTCTCACATTCCCATTGAGCCCTCTAACAATTGCTTGGAACAACAATTTGTTTTAACACCTTCCTTGTCCCTGTTTTAACATTTTCACCTCTAATATTTGGGTACTAAAAATCCTCTCATAAATGTATTTGATAATGGTTTTTTGAGCTCTCTCTCATCTTGCTATTTTATCTGTTAGTTATAGATATATATTGAAATTGTAGGTTTCCATGTCAACAAGGTTTCTCTCTTTCCATCCAGCAAGTGAGCTCTTCTTGAAAGCTGGCCAGCTGGCTTTGGGTTTTTTACCTTGGCCTGAGTTTGTGGTGAAAGTAGAAGGCTTGTATTCATTTTTAACTGTTTGTGTGGAGGTTGGCTGCATTGTAATTAATGTGGGAATATTACCTTATATTAAGTATTTGTAATAAGCTGAGGACAAAGACAGCATCTTTCAGCCTTGGCTGCCCTTAGTTTCAAGAATGCATTTTGTGTACCAGCATAATAGAGAAAATCTCAAACTCAAGGGTGTGGATGTGAAGAGCTGTAACTATGCCTAAGTTCTTCATAAAAAGTGAGATGCCTACAGAGAGAAGGTTCAACAAATCTGTCCTCCCTGATTTATGTAATTCTAAAGTTTTTAAACCATCTGTCCCATAAGGAGTGTTCTCCATTTCAGAAACAAACCTTTAAAAATACCAGAAGATTTGTGGAGTAAAAAGAAAAATACACTCAGAAACATTTCCTAGGCTACTTTCCTGAGTTTGGCAGCTCTTGAAAGGAACCTGTTTCCAGTCAGTGTCAGATCAGGGATTTCCAATCAGAAATATATTTGTTCTATTCTCAACCAAACGGTTTATTAAGATAGAAAGGTGGCTGGCACATTGGAGACCAAGGCTGAGGCTGGTCAGAGCAGGGGCCAAGGCAGTTTGGGGGTGTAGCAGATGATGCTGAGGGTCCTCTTTGGCACCAGAGGTCACCTCCACCTCCCACTGACCATGAAGCAGGAGGAGCACCCAGACACCAGAGACCAGGGGGAAGGGCAGTGGCCTGGGAGGGAAAGTGTGTGAGGTCACCATTTAGCAAGGTGAAAGGTGGCACTCAAGCAAAGAAAAATAAACTTTTAATCATTCTGCAGTCTTTTGGTTTGATGAATTTTATTGTATTCATAAAATGCTATCTCTGTGTCTCACACTGCCCATATAGATGTAGCTCTTGATACAGGTTTTGCCAAGCATCCAAGTGAAAGGCAGTGAAAGTGTGGGGCTTTCTAAAGTATGCCTCCTTCTCTGGAGCATGCTGAGGGACAAATGTTTTCATTCCTGCCTAAAGGAATAAAGAAAGTTAAGAGATTAGCACTCACAAATGCAGGATGAAGCCTATGAATAAACTCTATGCCAATGCATTTGTATGAACAACTAATGTAGTTGCAAGCAAAATACATCACAAATTAGAAGTGCAGGGCTTACAAGGACATTCATAAATGTAAATAGCTGTAGAAAAAAAATGAAATCTTTCAGAAACACAACTGAGGAAATGAAAAGATACAAGCAATTCAAACAAGCATCAAAGGCCTGAATTTCTGAGGAGCTGGTGCTAATGAAGAAACAATTGTCTTCACAGAGCAACCATGCTAATGAGCTGTGCTTTATAGATGATAATGAAGCATTTTTTATGAATGCTTAATAAAGAGAAAACTGGTGAGACAATGAATAATAATGAAAACTGAAAATCTCTTAGAAGTTAAAGGAATTGTGAACAAATATGCTTATGCTGCACTGAGAGCAATAATTACTCATGTTCTCTTTGCATTTTCAAAAGCAAGAAATATAAATTCCTAATTCACTACAGTATTTAAGAACAAATTTAAAGCAGAGCAGCAGATTAAATTTGGGTGGTAGCAGGCAGAAGAATGGCTTGGTATCCATAGAGAGTAACATACATCCATAGATAACCAAATGCAAGGTCTAATATGAATAGGCATGATTTAGAAAATATTAAAACTGCGTATGTGATATTTTAATTTTTTTTTTTAGATTAAAATATTTTGCAGTGCATTTAAAGATATTTTGTCAGCATCTGTAAGCATGGGAGCAGTTAGCTGGCATTTTTTTCCCAGGCTGGCATTCAGCTGTATACTTAATCTCCTTGCACTGTTAAGGCTTCCTAATTTCGAACTTCTGGTAAAAATACTGTTCCTTCCATCAATGTTGGTTCCAAGCACTGCTCAAAAATAAAATAAAGCTTATCAAATCGAAAAGCTCACAGAAAATAAGGCCAGAGGCTTGCTGAGCTACCGCCAGGTGTCAGAGTCTGCCAGTGCTGGTTTCCCAACAGCTGCCACAGCTGGAAAGAAGGCATGGGGGGGCAGGGGGAGGGGAGTGGGAGTGGTGGAGGGTTCGGGGATGGAGGGGGCTGATGGATGAGAGTGGGGGGGTTGTTTGCAGTCTTTCCTGTAAACCTACTGCTTTCTAGACAGAGGTGTAGCATAAATACTGAGGCACTTAATATTCTTTCCTAAACTCTGAAACCTCTTACATGGGAATAACCTTATATGAGTTATTATGCCTGCCAAAGTAGAAACAAAAATGTGTTTACCAGTTAAATGTAAAAAAAAGCATCATGTTAATGTGGAATTAAAAGTGTTTTTACAGGGAAGCCACTAAGCTTTTTTTCTCTTGATGCTGCACCATATTTTTTTTTTCTCCAAAAATCTCTGTTTCTGGATTTTTTACCTGTTATCTTGCAATGTGATTTTGGAAGTTTATTTGTTCGCAGGGTTTTATTTATCTATTGATATGTTAAAAAATAAAAAGAATCTTCCACCTCTTCTTGCTATAAACACTTTTTCTGCAGAGGAGAGCAGTGCTCACTCTCTAGGCCCATCTATATTTTCCCCAGGACAGCATTTATCCTGTGCTGAGTGATGTAAGACTCAGCCTGTGAGCAGAGCTGTTGCAGCAGCAGGGTCCTTGGGTCTCAAGAGGAGATGGAGGTACTTCTGCTGGTTTAGAGGGAGAAATCTGTTCCACCCAGAGGATGTCATGCTGACCTTACAAGAGGAAGATTAGGCACAAAAAGAGCACTTCTTTCCAGAACACCTTTGTGTGGACTCATACAGCTGTAGGGATTCCCACTGGCCACAGGCACCACCAGCTTCTCTGAGCACGTGATCCACTGCAGGAGCACACTTAGAACCCACCAGGCACAGGCCCATCTGTCTTATTAAAGATGAGGAGGTTTAAACTTGACCACCTTTTTAATCAGCTGTTTATGTTCTTTGCTGTCCTGGTCAGGTTTTGGTGTCTCCAGCAGTGAGCTTTTTAACTTTTATTTCTGCATCTGTCTAGGCCATTTACCTAAATAATAGATTTAGGTGATCAACACGGAAATGTTGTCTTCTAGGAAATAATTTAAACTTTTTATCTCCTGTATTTAGGTATAGCTTCTTTATGCTGACAATGAGGGTATCAAATATGTTGACAGCTACTGTTATTCTAAAATCAATATATACCCTTTGTCACATCACTGAAATATTTGTTTATCCTAGATGTTGCTCTCTGCAGTTTATGCTTTAAATTTGTCAAAAAAAAAAAAAAAAATAAAGAATAACACTCTGAGTTTCTTCTCATCCTTCCAGTTGGATGAGCAGCCACCCATTGTGTTGTCTGTTAAAATCATATTGGATTGTGATGGGGTGCAGGAGGGTTGTTCATTTTAATCTAATGAAAGCATCCTATTAGATACTTACTTTTCAGTCTGAGGGCAGCCTGGAAATGAATAGATGAGACTAATGGAATTCTAATGGCCTGTAGAAATTAACCTTCTATTGTGGTATCTCAAAGTTCTAAGTGTGTTCTCTTACTTCTCTTGCTGTCTGAGTGCAGAATATGGGGCACAGTTCTTCAACATGTCGAGTGAATTTGTTTCTTCTTTTTCAGTATGTATAATTCAGGTGTCTTTAGTCAGACTGCATTCATATAAGTTGGTAAGTAAAAAAATAGAAATTTATTTAAGGGACATATTTACACTCTGAAGAGTTTTTTTGGCAGTTGGGTGACTAGTAGAAACCAAGACTATAATTGCTTATTACCTGTGTGTGTTCATGCTTAGGATGAGTAGACAGGACTTGGCACATGCTCACTATATGCCCAAAAAAGGAATACATTTGACATTTTAGATGTTGACAGCTTAAAAAATAGAGCAGGGTAGCCAAGAATTATAGTGCGACTTCAGTTATTTAATTTATTGACTGACTTGTCTAATGCCAAACTAAAGCAGTAAAAAAGTAAGACAGATGGTCAGTGAATCAACATTTCTGTGGAGAGGGGTGCTTTTATCCATTTTTTCAGTTCTCTTAGTTTTATTATCACAGTATTGATCCAAACATTGGATTTTGTATCAATTTACATCACCTGATATGTGATCAGGATAAGAACAAATGTAATCTTTCTCCAAGAAATATGCAATTTTAATAAGCCTTCTGGAGAAAACAGATATGGCAATTTTCATGGCAAAATAGAGGTCAACCCACAGTTTAAATACATATTTAAATCCCTTAAATGCATTATTCTGCATACACATTTCTGTTACATTACCTTTAAAAACAATTTGTTCCTTGTTGCTTAGGAAGATACCAGTGATCCATAATGCAGAACCTCCTGTTTTGAGTGGCACTGTACTAAATGGTACTAAACAGGCTGCTGCTAGCCCTGTTTTACCATTTTTCAAAGACAAAGTGTTTTAGGATTCGGAGATCTTTTTCATCGTCGCAGTGGAACATTCATATTTTTGTGAATCAGCAGCTTTTGAGATGGAAAATGTTGCCACTACATTTCTGAGACCAAGTTTACTGCTTAGGTGTCTTAGTCTCTGCCTCTTCCTGCTCAGTTTCTAATGAGTAGATAAGAACAAGTAGGGATTTTTTAGTTGTCCTCCCCATCCTGTGTCTGTGCTCTGGGACTGCCCAGACCATTTGTGTGGAAGGGGAGTTTGGGGTGCCTGTGGCAGCTGGTGGGGGTGCACCTGCACCAGTGGCTCCCCTGGGCCATGCCTGAAACGGGCACAGACCAGAGACCCAGCCATGGCCAAGGTACAGCACACCATTCTGTTTATGCAGGGGGTTGGACTGCAGTTTTTATCTTATCTCTCTCCTCTAAAGGCATGACAGTTCCCAGTGTGGCCTGGTCTATGAGGCAGCCCAGGCAGGGATCTTCAGTGACTTCAGTTTTCTCCCCCAACTTCCATTCCCTCACATAATACATGCAGCATTCTCAGTTTTTATTTGTTTTACTTGCTTCATGTTTTCTTTTCTGAAGATTATTTCTGGTCAGATAAGTGAAAAAAGGGATGCCAGAGTACAGCATGGTAATTGCAGTGAACTGCAATTCCCCCCCAGGGCTTTCACTGGGATGTAAGGAGAGTGGGACTAAGTTATATGGCACTGCAATGGTTTTATGTCCACACCACTATGTGCTCCACTGCTTCCATTTGGTATAGTCTCATTTCATAAAAAATAATAAAAAATTAAAAACCTAACTTTTTTAAGAACAAGCAATTCTCCTTTACTCTGGATTTTTGATAGAATATCAAAGCTACTCTAGAATACAGGTCTTTTGCTTTCAAGATATCCAAACACTAGAACTTCTTGTCTAAAATACAAAAAGTTGAAAGAAATGTAAGACATTCTTAAAGCATCCTGGAAGTAGATTTTTATGAGCACTTCTTGCAGATGATAAGAGTTTATGTGGGTTAAGGGTTGATTTGACAACTTCATGGAAGAGAAATCCTTCAGGGTTTCCTAAATGCACACAAATAACAAATCTTGTGAAGTTCATGAGCTGCAAATGACTGGAGAAGACCTATAAGTCTTGTTCTTGTGCTTTTGCCTAGACATCCATTTTTGACTTTAGACTGATAAAGTATGTTTACTCTTCTAGCACTAAGAACTATCTGCAGAGCTGTGTCAAGACAGAGGAAGGCCTTTAGCCTGGCTCATGAAGCCCAGTGTCCTAAACCATCAAAAGGGATTGTGTTAGGAAAGAGTTTCATAGACTCAGAATTTATTTGTGTTGGAAGGGATTTTAAAGGTCATCTAATTCCATGCAGGGACACCTTCCCTGGCACCATATTGCTCAAAGCCCCATCCAGCCTGTCCTTGAACATGTCCAGAGATGGGGTACCGACTTCTCTGAGCAACCTGGTCCAGTGCCTCACCACCCTCACAGTAGAGAATTTCTTTGTTACACCCAATCTAAACCTGCCCTCTCTCTATTTAAAATCATTTCCCCTTGTCTTATCACTACACTCCCTGATAAAGAGTCTATCTCAATCTTTCCCATAGGCTCCCTTTAAGTACTGAAAGGCTGTTTTAAGGTTCCCCCAGAGCCATTTCTTCTCCAAGCTGAACAAGCCCAGTCTCTCAACCTGTCCTCACAGGGGAGGTGCTCCATCCCTCTGATCATCTTTGTCAGCCTCTTCTGGACTTCCTCCAGCAGGACCACATCCTTGTGCTGAGGACCCCATAGTGGACACAGAAAACCAGGTGGGATCTCAGAAGAGCAGAGTAAAGGGACGGAATCCCCTCCCTCAACCTCCTGCCCACACTGCTTTTGGCTTTTTTGGGCTGCAGCACACCTTGAGCTTCCCATCAATCAACACTCCTAAGACTTTCTCCTCAGGGCTGGTCCCAGCAGTGAGTCCCTCAGTTTGCACTGATATTGGGGACTGCCACCACCAAGGTGCCAGACCTTGCCCTCAGCCTTGTTGGACCCTATGAGGTTCACCCAGGTCTGCCTCTCAAGCCTGCCAAGGTCCCTCTGGATGTCATCCTGTCCCTCTGTTATCAACTACACCTCTCAGTTTGGTGTCATCTTGCTGAGTGTCCCCTCAGTCCCACAGTTCATGTCCCAGAGAAAGAGGTTAAACAATACTGGTCCCAGTAACAGCCCCTGGGGGACACCACAGCACTGGTCCCCACACAGGCAGTGAGCCCTTCACTGGCACTCTGGGAGTGGGACTCCCACCAATTCCTTATCCACAGAGTGGTCCACCTGTCAGATCTATCTCCATTTTAGAGACTGTGCCAGACAGTATCAAATGCTTTGACAAGTCCAGGTTTCCAGGCCCAGTGTGGTTTGGTTCAGAATTAAGAAGTTGCTGTATTTTGTGGTGGTGGTGGTGGTGTTCAATATACACACTAAAAAGAAAAATCAACCCTGAAAATTCTTGCTCAAATCCAAACCCAGCAGTGGTCTGCTTAACAAAAACAATTTTGCACATTCCCAAATTAAGGCATTTTCATGTAAAACTAACATTTGTCTCTGTGCCAAGCTTCAGAATGTATGGAGTAAAAGATTTTGGTTGTGTAACCTAACAAGCTATGGAAAGCAACTCTCCTTAGTGTAAGAGTGATGAGATGATGTTGTTTATGCAACAGACCATGTCTATGTTTTGACTAAAGTTTCCTGAATTGAAATTCAACTAAAGCAATAAGAGTTATTTAAAAATGACTGTACTCTAGAGAGTTTCCTGAGGAACAATCCCAACTGCATGCACAATGTAATGACAGCAAAAATTCCCTCCTCTTTATCCTAAACAATAAGCTGTTTTACTTTTCTTTCCTCTCTAAAAAAGAAAAGGAATTCAAAAATAATTTATTTTTTGCCTTCACTAATATCTACTATTAGCATTTAGATGATAAATTTTTCCTGGTAATTTTTCTTTGCTTGTAATTTTTTACAGTAGAAAACTTTTGAGGTTCAGAAAGCATTTGATTATAGTGTTCCTCCTCTGGCCAATAGATGGGACTCTTACCTCTGATATCCCTTCTCTTATTTGATCTTATTACATAGATAATAATGCCAAAACCATTCTTGAAATCTGAAACATGAGAGGTGTATTTTATCTCTGAAAAATGTATCACCAAAGGACCTCTGCAGCTGTTGACATCTCAAATAAGCCAGATATGCAGGAGATTGGAGATAGCAGACCTTGAGGTTAGAGCAGGTTTATCTTTCAGACAAAATGTTTCATTTACAAATTAAAAACACTTATTTGTCTGGAGGTTTCTTCCTTTGAGAAAGAACGAATATTGTAAGAGCCAGGTAATATAACAAATAAAAACCGGACCATCAAGAAGGTCAAGTTAAATAGGGGAGTTAGTTATGACTGTGTTCCTCTTGCCTTTTACTGTCAGACATGAGACTGACACACAAATTCCTAAAGCATATTAGGAGCTGGCCTGCACTGGAATAGCAAAACTGGATTTTGTTGGCAAGTACTGCTTTGGCTGATAGATCCAAATGGTTCATGGAAATATCTCTTTCCTCTTTGCTCTTATTTCTGATCAAATGTAGGTGGGTTTCAGCCTAATTGGAAATGCACCAGCTCCCACGGTAGACCTGAGGGTTGCTGTGTGCCAGCTTTCCTGGCTGAGAAGTTATTGGTGAAAATACTAGAATATTATCAGTGATATTTGGAGTCAGTGTCCTAAACTCAATGGCAGGGAGTCTGGGACCTCTTTGTGGCTCTTGTGGCACGTGGATAGTTCTTTTGCAGACAGTCAGGGAGCTGAATGCCTGGAAGACCTACTGCAGTTAACACTGTTCAGAGATTGGTCCTCCAGGTTTAATTTCCATTGCTTTTCCTTTTTCCAGAGAAATGCTTTGACTACTTTAACTTGTCTTTCTGGGTTTCGGAATAGAAAGGAGAAGGTGAAATCCTAAAGCAGAACTGCAGAGTCCCACAGTGGAATGCATTTATTTTCTAGCCCTCAAGATGGCTGTGAAATGGTGAGCAGTTTTGTCTCCACGGGTGTGTTTCTCCCTGCTGCTCTTGTTGCAGCATTATCCCTGCACACTTCCTTTTACAGTGTTCCCGTGTGTTTGGTTCCCCTGTGGATTGTGCCTTGTGCCTGTTCCCTGAGCACCTTGGGGGATGCTCAGCACTGGCCTGGAAAACAGCACACGTTAGGACAGAAATGTGAGCACATGCAGAGTGTGTGTGCAGCAAATACACAGCACTGCCCCGAGGGCATTTGCCCAAAATCGATCCCATGAAAGGGGGTGATGCCATCAGGCCCCAGCTGATGGTGTTGGGGTGGGAGGTGGCCATCAGTCAGACTGAGCAGCAACCAGGGAATTTTGCACGACTTTTGGCACAAAGGAGTCACAGCAAAGATATGAAAGGCACGTTAAAAAGTTGCAACAGAGCTGGGTTTGACTCAGCCAGAAGCTGCCCCACCAATGTCACCACCTCTGCCCAGGCCAGCCAGAGCAGCATTCCTGAGGGTACTGGGGGCTGCCTGGGTCCAGTTGGCAAGGGAGAGGACAGCAGCACTCTGGACAATGCATACCTGCAGCAGGCAAGCTTGGAAACACGGGCTGCTGACATTCATGTATTTATTAGCAGTTCATCAAGTGCCTAGAATGGTGGATATTACTGACATCATCCTAATTCTACAGGAGACTGCCAGTGTGAGTCTGGCTGGGCCTTGTGCTAGGAAAGCCCACAGGCAGCTGGAGAGCAGTAGCTGCACTCCTGGAGTGTCTCAGCTTTCATTTCATCCAGATGGAATCAGTTTCACACAGAAAGAACTCAGCACTCCAAAACCATTCCTAAAGCATGGAAAACAGGGGCAAATGGGAGTGTCACTGACTTACCCAGCAAAGTGAATAGTGCAGTGTGCCCTCAGCTGAACAGGATGTGTTCCCATCACATGGATGCCTCACCACCAGGTCAGAGGCATTAATGACCTACAGCAGGGGGACACTGAAAACCCCAGTGCTGAGCTGCCTGAAACCAGCACAGCTTTGCAGGTGGTGTGTCTGTCTCTCACGCTCATGTTTCACTAGCAAAATGAATAATGATGTCATGTCTTCTGAACATTCTGTTCTGTAATAAAAATCCCAAATTAACTAGATTGGTATTCTAATTTGTTAGAATTTTATCGATTGTTTTTTAGGCTAAAAGCAGTCCTATTACAGATAATTCAAGTCCCAAAAGGCAGGGAGGAGAATGTGTTTGCTACAAAATATGGCAACCCTTTACTGACCTGTTGTCACTACTGTAGCCCCCCTAAAAAATCTTTTTTGTCCTATCTTTGTGCAATAAATGAACTATTGCAGTTCTACACTACAGACAAACCTGTCAGCTGGTAAAATGAAATATTAAATTTTTTGATTTTGCAGTCTCAACAGACTTTCCTTTGAAGCAAGCAAACTCCACCACCCTCAAGCTAACTGTCAGGTGTGCTATTACTCAAAGGGCTTTTGGCAAGTTGTGCAGCCTCCCTCTCAAAGCACATGAAAAGGAGTGGAGGTTGATCATCTACTGGTTAAAAAAGGGAAATAGGGGAAGGGAGAAGGGAATTTCTTGATCATGTTGAAGTTCTGCAAACAAAATGTGTCATTCTCTTTAACACGGGCTCTCATTTGTCCCCAGGCTGTCAGCAGGCTGGCCAGACTGCTGAGTCAGATCAAATGTCATCTCAAACGATCAGAAGTTGTGTTTGTTCACACCCTCTGCTCTTGGTTTCCCCTTGCAATGCTCTCTAACTGTTTTTTGCACAAAACTTTGCTTGGGACTTGCTTTAGTGAGCAAATGTGAAAGTGTATGTTTTTTACAGGGCAGCTCAATGTCCAGCACATAAGTACTGCACAGCATGTTTAGGTAGCATACGTGTCTCCCTTGTCCCTGTTAGGTAGCATACATATCTCTGCTGCAGAGGAAATGTGCTTCCAGCTTACAGAAACATCTCCTCTTGCCACATTTTATCTAAATTATTTAATTCACTTTTTGAACCAAGCCAACAAGGTTACAGAATAATGAGGTTTCCTGAATTTTTAAGTTGTTGTTAAATATTTCTCTTGTGTCCTGAATGATGGATTTGTTTCTCACCTCCTACTTGCCTCCCCTGCATTCTCTAAAACATGATAAAATTGATGACCTGAACATGCAGAGAGAAGGGAAATATCTCCTTGTGTTGGACATGATTAACCTCTAACTTCAGCAGTGGAAGACAACCCTACTTCAAACACTACTAGTGTACTTTGAAAAGAGCAGAACAATTTAAATACCAGGTAGCATCACAGACAAATTCAATTTATTAAGAGTAGTTTATCATTATACTTTTATGTGCTGCCTGGCTGTATTGGAAGACAAGAAGAAATAGACTTTCCTCCAGAGAGAGAACTGTCCAACATACCAGTGATTTTGCCATTATACTTTCTCCAAAGTATAATTGACAGTGTTGATAGCTTGAAGCTCAGTTTATTGAAAGAATAATCTGAAATGTAAGAAAAAACAGTTCTGCTTTTCATGGCAATTTGAAACTGTAATGAGATGCTTCTGACCTATGATGCACCTCTGTGTGCCCTTTCTGGCCTCCACGCCTGAGAATGATGAGTAAGAGCCTCATTAAACTGCTTGGAGTCTCTGGCTGTTTGCATGAAGGGTTACTTCTGGACTGCAGCTGTGATGGGGACTGGAGCCTGGCAGCCCAGAATCCAGGCAGACTGCAGTGCTTATTGTCCTCTTGATTCTTTGTGCCCTTTGCCTCCCTCCAAGGGCTCCAAAATAATCCTTGATGTGCAGAATGTGAGGACATTTTACAGTGTTTTGTATTCCTGGGGAAATGTGAGTGCTAGGTCAAATGATGCTTTCAGTTCCCTCTGGCTAGATATATCGATTTAAGTATAGTCCATTAATGTAATAATTATGAATTCATGACCCAGTGTTTCGCTCTCCTGTACAGAACAGTTACTGTTTCATAATGGCTTTTGTTGTTTTCCAAGTACACTTAAAACCCTCTGCACTGTCTACTAGAATGGATGACCTTCTTTGGCTCCAAGTTCAGGTAAATTATATAACCAAACATTTCTACCCCAATTCTCCAAATATGATAAGAGCTGAATCAACCAAGCAATGACAACAGAAATACCAAATAAACTAAGGACCCAGGATGACCTTAAACAAAACTGAGGCTGATTGGTTTAATCCAGGATAGTAAAAAGCAGTGCCAACTTTATTTAATCAATATTTAAAAATGAATGCATTAATGAAACTTACTACAATTTCAATAAATTTGGATGGGTTTTTTCTTTTACTGATGGGAAACTGAGAGACAAGGGAACAAATACATGACTATACCAGAAATTTGCAAAGACATCTGTTTCATATGGATTCCTGGTTCCCTACATCTTGCATGTTCATGTTTGACTCCTCTTCTGCTTTGTTTCTTGCAGTGGAAAAAGACCATCCATCACAGACATAAATATTTCACAGCTCAGAGCACAGCCATGTCACTTTTGGGCATTTGCTGTACTTTGCAGTTCTTTGTCTCCTACTTCAACATTTTACTATTCCTTTCCTTTTGGTGGTTGGAGTCAATCCATCATTGTATCTTATTTCTTACCCTCAGGAAAAAGGAGCTTCCCCATCTTCACTTCTAGTCTTAGTTGCAGAGATACTGAGGGGACATTTGGGAGCTAGAAGAGAAGAGACTGCTGTTTCACCATTCTCTGGTGGTGAGGTATGCAAGGGTGTGCTTCCAGGAGAATGACCAAATTTGGTAGGAAAAGAGGGTTGAATTGCCCACATCTACCGGCCACAATAGCTGGTGATAACATATCCAAGGAAAGGGAAAGTGAAAAGGATGAAAGCTGCTTTTCTGAAGATTAAGACCCACTGGTTGGGGCAGACTTAAATATGTCTGTAGGGGTTTGGTCTTCACCTAGAGAAGACCACCCACTTTCCCAGGTTCCATCATCTCTAGCAATCTAGAGTGAAGGAGGAGCATTTGGACTTCTGCTTCCCCTGGCAGCCAGCAGGGAGGAGCACCAGTGGGTGGAGGCCACTTTGTATGGCTGAGCCTCCTCTGCAGCTGGTAGATCCAGCACTGGGAGGCATTTTGTGAAGCAGGATGGCAACTGAGCACTTTGCTTGCCACACTCTTGCAGCCCAAGAGGTACAAAGCCCAAAGGTACGATGAAGAGAACAGGGTGGGAATCAGACATGGTGTTCTTCTGCATGCAGAAGAACTGGAGGAAAAGAGGTTTCCAAAACCAGCCAGCCAGCATCTCTTCTGACAGTGAAAATAGGAGATTGCTTAACCTGCAGCTTACTGTGCTTGATGTGTGCCCAGTGTGCACCACACCTGCATGGCGTGCTGCACCCCAAGGGGTCACTGGAATGAAGGTGAGACTCAGAAACATTAATAATTTTTGCAGACAAATGAACTAACAAGCAATTGCTCCATCTGCAATGCAGAAATTTTTTTTCTCCTTTTTCTTTTTCACTTTCTAAACAAGCCAAATTATTTTGGAAGAAGGTGTTGTTATCAGTTCCACGCAGCTGTAGCTTAAAGGAGAGAAAACTCCCTGAAGCTTTCAAAACTGGCAGTGCAATGATATGGTGAAGGAACCCACTGCAGAAGGTGCACAATCTAGCATGGGTGTCTACCTTGACCTCGTGAAAAATCCTCTCATTGCAAGAGAATCCAAAGACTGGCAACAGTTTCACGGAGCTGGACTGGAAAGGACTGTCTGTATCCCAATAGCTGCTATGCAAATTCCCTACATGAATAAGTGTCAGGCCTTTGGGATGGAAAGAACTGATTGCTTTTTAAAGAGATGGGAACAGAACAGCTTTACATTTTTACATTTTTAAGACAGGGGAAAAGATGGGGTGCTTTCCACTCTCCAAAACATAGTTAGTTTAATTAGAAAATTTCTTGCACTTTTATCCTGCATTCATTAAACTAACTCTTAGAGCAAGCCCTCTTAGTTCTTGGTGCTATACAAATATATATAAGGGTGAATACCTGCCAGACAGTGGTTTAAAGAGACAACAGAGACAAAAAAGTAGGATATGATATCCTCAGTTATAGCTAGGTGCCAAGGCACAGAACAGCTAAGTAATTTACTCAGGTCCTGATTGGTGTGGATTAACATTTCTTGATCTGGTTCCACTCTTGGTCCAGCACGTTATACATTGGCATTATGTACAAATTGACAAAAATGCTCTTTTTAGATTAATTTAGTGTGATGATCAAGTGAGATTTAATTATGCAATTTGGGACCAGAGGTATCATTATTACCAGGTCATTTTTTTTCTATTGGCATGCTGTAATGGGACATTTGAGCAGTCATACATTTGTCAGATAGTGTCATAAAAACTGCTTTTGTGATTAGCACCATTCTCCTTAAAGCAAGGAAAAGTATTTCAGCCACACCTATTTTTTTCTAGGAAGCAGAACAGTTTAATGAATGTGCCTGTCCTATCCTCCTGCAAAAAATCAGTCTTATATAAAACACGCACATATAGTATCTATTAAAAAAAACAACCAAACAAAAAACAAACAAGCAAAAAAACTCAACCAAAAACAACAACAACAACAACGGCAACAACACAAAAAACCAAACCAAAACAACAAAAACAAAACATGAAAACAAACAATGAAAACAAAACCAACACAAAAAAAAAAAAAGACCAAAAAACCCCCCAAAAACCAACCAACAAACAAACAAACAAAACCAACTAAGTAGTGCTTTCTAGAAAAAAGAAATTATTACTTAGGTGTATTTTCAAAAGTATCTTGCTATGGCAAAAGAAAATTAGAGTAGCCAAAGCTATTTAAATACTCAAAACTGGTTCACAGTCTCTTCTGAGTTATATAAGAGAGCACACTAGAAGAAGGAAAGCATAATTTATTTGAGAGAAAAATTTTCTCCTTGCCATTTTTTCTCTTATTTTTTTTCTTCTTCCCAATGTCTTTTTCAGTACTTCTTCTGATACAGAGTAGAATGCTGACAAGTCAATTCTTGAAATAAATATATATAACCAAGATGAAGTACTTGAAATTTGTCACCGCCTCAGACTTTCCCAGCTGGAAGCTGGAAAGTTTAGCAAGGTCTGTGTTTTTTTGATGAATTATAAAAAATCAAGGTCTCACTGAATGGCAGCACAGCCTTCAGGTGTATCAGGCCCAGTTTCATAACATCAGCAAACTTGCTGAGGGTACCTTCTATCTGTTTGACTCTCTTGTATATTCACAAGTTAAATATAAAACCACCAAATCAGAAAAAAAAAGTGTCTCTAAAATCATGACATTGGCAGTGCAGCCAGAAGCAGGTGAAATACTTTAAATGAGTTCCAACTTATTTAATATCTCATTTTTTCTTTACTTCTGTGGTAGACAAATAAATTATGAATATGTGGGTGCAGACATGAACTTTTTTTCATGCATGGGTCATTAAATAATTGAGGTTTGCCATAAGAAAGAAAAAATAATTACATGTTCTTTCAGGCTCTTTTCAATTATGCAGGTTATCAAGTCAGCAGAGAGGGAATCCAAGTTTGAAGGCTCTGAACTGTCTACTTGTGTTCATGAGGCAGATTTGGGAAGTACAATAGATCATTTTATGTTTTGTTTTAGTGGTTAGGAAGAGTTAACCAGATGAAAGAAGGATGTAAGGTACTGGGAGCCACTAAATAGACTAATATATTTCAACAACTAAAAAAGCAGTTGAAGTGGGATGATAAAAGTCTGTCAGATGGCAAACAGAAAGCAAGACAAAATGGAATAGTTTTTCAGTGCCTCTCCTGCAAAGAGAAGAGCATCAGATAAAGCAAGAAGCTGGAAAATTAAAAACAAGTGTGTGGACATATTTCTTCTCATGATGGTCTGATCTAGTATGGCTGTCTTATATTATAACCTATTTCAACATAAAACATCCAAGCCCAATTTCAACTTTTAAAGTGTATCAGGAAGAAATATTTTCCAATAAAGATCCTGTAAATAAAAGAGAAAGCCAACCATGTCCTGGGCTGTATCCAAAGCAGCGTGGCCAGCAGGGTGAGGGAGGGGATCCTGCCCCTCTGCTCTCACCCCATCTGGGGTTCTGTGTCCAGCTCTGGGGTCCCCAACATAAGAAGGACATGGACCTGTTGCAGCGAGTCCAGAG
The DNA here is from genome assembly GCA_013400775.1 of Chaetops frenatus. NCBI lineage: Eukaryota > Metazoa > Chordata > Aves > Passeriformes > Picathartidae > Chaetops > Chaetops frenatus. The sequence goes on from VZTR01024595.1 coordinate 83,893, forward strand.
GAGGGACATAAAGGTGGTCAGAGGGCTGGAGCACCTCTGCTGTGAGGAAAGGCTCAGAGCTGGTGTTGCTCAGCTTGTAGAAGAGAAGCAACAGGCAACAGTAAAATCCCACAACAAAAGAGGTCTAGTTCACAATATTTGAGTAAATTTCAAATCCTCCACAAGATATTTCCTCCATGAAGGAAATCAGAATGCAGAACCTACATGAAAAAACTGTTGTTTTGGGCAAAGGATTGAGAAAGTAATTTGTTCCTTTCATCAAACTGACACATCACATGGAAAAATATCAACATTAGCTTAAAAACATATGTTATTCCTTATTCTCCTTTGAAGATTTTGTGTCATTCATATTTTTCTTTGAGAGATATTTTACTTACTTGAGGTTTTTGGATGCATAAACATCAAGTCTGATATTATTGCTCTTTCAGCCCAAAAGACTTCTATTCTGTTTTAGGAGAATAACAATCTAAGAACTGTCAGCACTGACTCTACTTAAAGGTCTCCTGATCCTTACAAGATCAGGATCAATGGATTTCATCAGTAGTTGATGACAGCTGAATACCATTAGGTTTGGATATAGAAATTATAGCTTCCACTAGAGCAAGAAGCAGCTATTTCCCTTGGTTAAGGGGTAACACATGTTAGAACTGCACAAAAAATATTGTTAACTCCAGTTAAAGATTTAAATATTCCTCTTGTTAGTTCCATTTTGCCTCATAAGTAGACTGCTGACAGCAAAAACCATTTCTCCTCAATGTCAAGTGGAGGAGGAACTAAAATCTTTGGATTTTAGGGAAAAGGCAGGACCTAGTGTTACAGCTAGTGAGTCAAGAAGAGGCAGTAAGCAGAAAACTGGTGGGTCTGTCTCCCTGAGGCTGTTCTATACTACGGAGTTTTGCAGCCCACATGAATAGAAGACAAACGTAGAAATTCAAATCTCTACAAGGAGGCTCAGCCCATCTCTCCAACATGACCCCTGACCACTCTCTTCCAGCACACTTTCACATTATTTTTCATTTAGAATAAATAAGCATTTTTTGACTGATAGATATGTCACTGAAGTGTTTCCAAACCCTTTAATACGCAGCAAAAAAAGTCACAACAGCTACTGCTTGCATTTTGACAGGTTTCTTCTTTTGCTGGCAGGCTGTGTTTCTCTCATAAAAGAAGAGGTGTTTTAGAAGGACATCTCTTCATTTGTGACTCATTCTGCACAGTGGTATCTTCAATGACTTGAGGCTGATAAAGTGTTCTGTTTCTCTTTCATGGCTCCAGGGCTTTTTTCCTTTTCAGAACTGGTTTGGGTTTTTTTTCCTATAATACCATGAATCCTTGTTTTGTTGTTTGGGTGGGGTTTTTCACCTTGATGTGGGAATTGCTGTCTGTTTGACTATTAGCAATGAAGAGAGGCAGAGAGACTGCCTGGTTGTGGTCAGAATCTAAATTTATTGTGGACTACTTATGTTTATATACTATTCTAGAAAGGCTAGTAATTTTTTACTTACAATGATTGGGTTAATTATCACATAAACAAACTTACGCATTTTACAACATCTCTTGCTTGCAGAAGTTGATGTGATTTTCTTTTCTGGTCAGTCCTGATTTAATCTTCAGCTTTCTTGATTTAATCCTCACAGTTCTGTTTGCTCTTTCCAAGGCATCCTGATTATCAAATCTCTTATGCTAATCAGGTCCAGAGTGCTCTCTGTCCTGTGTACCCCAATATTCAACCACTCTGCCTCTTTCCTCTCCTGCATTTTTGGACTGGAATCTTCAGTGCAATACCATGGAGGATGCCTGCTGTAGAACTGTACTTTGCCTTTTGTCTTCTCCTTATTTGCTTTGAGAGAATCAGACATACCTGCATTTCCTAGGTATGAAATATTGATTCAGACTGATGAGAGCAAATCTAAAAATTTCCTGGAGACTTCTCTGGAGTTAGTCAGTTGATTCTGATACCTCCTTTTTGTACTCAAACACAGCACTATCTTACTCCACTTATTTTTCATGATAAGCAGCATGAAATAGACTTTGCCAAGGATTTTTAGTAGCCATTTAAATTCCTCTGAAACTATTTTATCACTTTGATCTGAAATTACCCTTTCAGATCATTTATTCTGTGGAAGTAATTATATGTTTACCATAGCTGGCTTGCTAAATAAGTGTTGAGTCCCCTATGATTCATGTGCTTACTCTTGTCAGCAGAAGGAAGCTGTAACCTATGCAAATATGTCAAACATGCCATGGAGCAATTTTCTAGAGCCTTCTGGAAATCCCTTTGCTGCATTCATGACCTGCTCAGAGAACTTCATTTAGGTTTATCCCTTTTCCCATGCAAGAAATGATATTTGCAGTTCTAAGTTAGGAAATTTTGTGATTTAGGAATGATTTTCTCCAGTTTAGTACTCCTGCTAAAAACACACTACCCCACTCCAATGGGAGGCACAAAAAGCAGAGATCATGGGTTGATATAAGAACAATTTACTGGAAACAGCAACGAGAGAAGAAAACAAACAGTAACAATATTAATAACAAAAGTATACAAAAGAGAGAGTGATTCCCATGCCAAAATGCTCACTGTGAACCCCAAGACAATGAACAACTGGTGAACAGCTTCCCCTCTCCCACCACCTTTTTCTCCACTGAAAGCCACACCTCTCTTCTCAGAAGCCAGACAGTCCCTTAAGTACTGCCCTGGAAATGATGTGAATGGTATAGAATAACCTCCTGGCCACACACACACAGGGCTGGGCTCCACCCCCTCATGACTACAGCAAAATAAATACCTCTGTCCTCGATGGAACCAGGACACAGTATTGGCTTTGCAAGGCAATATTTTGGTAATGGGGCAGGGCTTTCTGGCAGTGGAGGGGGCTACAAGAGTGGATTCTGTGGGAGGTGTTGGAAGCTTTCCCCATGTCTGACAGAGCCAATGCCAGCCCCGAGACAGAGCAGATCCCAGGGGTGTTGTTGGTGGCAGTGTCTCTGTTTGAGACAAGATAGGGGATACAGTTCCCTAAAGTCACCCCAAGACAGGGAGCAGCTCTGGGGTAACATATTCATTGGGGGAAAGAAAGTGGTGCAACAGTAACTGAAACAGAGGAGTGAGAATGGGTGAGAGAGACCTGCAGACACCTGATTCAGTGAAGGTGGAGAAGGGACTCCAGGCACCTGAGCAGAGACTCCCCTGCAGCCCATGGGGCAGACCGTGGTGAGGCAGATGTGCCCCTGCAGCCCCTGGAGGTGCACACTAAAGCAGAGACCCACCTGTGGTCCATGGAGGACCCCATGCTGGAGCAGGTGGGTGCCTGAAGGAGACTGTGATCCTGTGAGAAGCTCATGCTGGAGCAGGCTCCTGGAAGGGCCTGTGGCCCCGTGGAGGGAGAAGCCCAGGCTGGAGCAGGTTTGCTGTGACCCTGTGGGTGACACACGCTGGTGCAGCCTGTCCCTGAAGGACTGCACCCCACGGAAAGGACCCAGGCTGGAGCAGTTTGTGAAGAGCTGAAATCTGTGGGAAGGGATCATGTTGGAGCAGCTTGTGGTGGACTGCTTCCTGTTGGAGGAACTTCATGCTGGAGCAGGGGAAGAGAGTGAGGAGTCTGTGCCAGGATCAATGGTCTCTTCAGGTTCTTTGTCTCTATTACCAAGATTGGTCTTGGAGTGGTCACCATGGTTTTGGGATAAGGACTTCTGGAGTGATGCCATTAGGATTTTTGCTTTTTCATATATCCCTCTCATATTCCTCTTACTATACACTTCCATGCAACTTTTATGTATCCCTAATGCTTTTAACCCACATACTTCACTAAACCTGATAACTAGCTTAGACCCAAAGTTCTGTTAAGTCTTTAAAAGACTAAACAGTGGAGTTGAAGGTCAAAACAACCCAGACACCAAGGTCCTCTCCAGAACACATTCTGTAAACTAAGATAGACTCATGCAGGGGGGTCATTCCTCACTAGGGGGCTTCTCTTGAGCCTCCCATTGGGGAATCTGTGGTAGATATGCTAATATGCTAATGTGCAAAGTTCTATCATTGTATACACAAGGCATTTGGCTGGGGCATTTTGCCGGTGCACTCTCCTAGGGTGCATCCAAGGATCCTTAATAAATACCAAAGTAAACCCCTGGTTCTTCTCTAACCGTGTTTGGCTTTTATTCCAAGAGCACAAGTTAGGGCATCAGGAGGAGCACAGTTGCTGAAAGGGACCAGCAGGCACACTACTTGCTAGAACCTTCACAATGTCAGCCTTCCTATTCAGCAAAAGCTCATCATATTTTGGACCAACTTTGTGTGGAAAAGTGACAAGGGATAAAATCCCAAGCACTTTGCTTATTTCATCACTACAGACTCCCAGCAAAGGTAAAGATTCAGAGAAATTCAGATGTATGAAGGTTGCTGGCTCTGCCCCAGCTCTGAGCAACTTTCAAACAGTCATGTCACAGCAGCACTGTGCCCAGTTACACATCCACAGAAAGTTTATCTTCATTTTGAATCCTTTTGGAAGCTCCTGTAGATTTCAGCTACTGTTTGTCTAGTGATCAAACAATGGTTAAATAAGAACGCCTCCTGTTCTTGCTATAACTTCAATCATAATAAAATGTTGATGTAAAGAAAAAAAGGCTGTTTCTTTTTTCTGGGCACTCAGAAAACTGAATGACACTTCTGGAAAGAGAAAATGCCTTTTTCAAATGTACTGATTCATTGTGAATGAGGAGAGAGCTTCCCAGCTCTGCAGGGCCAAGTAGGATGTCCTTGATCTGCATCACCATCAGAACAGAGAGGAGAAATCTGATAGATAGCTGCTGTACTTTTATTTTTGAAAGATAAGAGATATGATACCCAAAACTATTTTATCTCTATTTGCATCCAGTTCTGTCTCAACCTCGAATATGTTCCTTCAAAGCCCCTGGACTTTTCAGTTCTGCTTTTGTGAAAATGTCTTGTGAAGCAAGATTAATGCTTCTGGAACCTGCTGTCTTCAGCCTATACAAATTGCAGAGGATGCAGTTTTCAATGTTTTACAGGTACTTAGAAAATCCACAGTCTCCATGTGCCTTAGCTGTATGTATTTCACTATTTAACATAATTTCAGCTGTGATAAAATGATCTGGCCACTAATGCTATGTTGTCAAGGAGAGTATTTGACCTCTCTCAGATGGAGTTCACTGTGTGGAAAGCAAAAAGCTCAGCATAAGCAATTCATTTTAAAAGTGCATCCATGCATAACCATTGACACTGTACAAAAAGCAGTACACATTAATTCCTGCTTTCTATCTTCATGAAAATCAATTATCCTAGTCGAAGTTTTAGTGTCCAAACTGGATGGGGTTTGACCTCCTAGAGAAGATATCTGACAAAGGGTTCTAGGTTTTTCATGGCTGTCAGGGAGCAAAAGATGGGAAACAAATAGTGACTGCAAATTACTGCAGTAGCAACATAAGAGAATTTATGAGAATGATGTGTTATAAGAGCAGTCCAATTAGAAAATATTTCTCATGCCTAAGAATAACACGATAGAAAGTCTTTCTTTGTCTCTTTGCACAGTCAGGATCTGCTTGAATCAATGAGGAAAGCTCCCTCATTTTGGGTCCAGTCTGTGTAGAAACAGGGTCATGACCAAAAAGAATAATAAAGAAGAGCCATCCATGAAGGAATGTCTTTAAAGTCTATAAAAGAACAGGCTGTACATGCTCCCAGCATAACTTGTCAATTTTGAGGCTTTATAACAAATTATGGAAAGGACAGATAAAGTGAGGCTGGAAGTATCCCAGCTCTGCCCAGCAGTAGCCGCAGTTTTGACATGGTTAGCCACTCTGTGCTTCTCCTGATGTTAAAGGAAATGCAAAACCAGTTTTAGGCACTGGTTTTCCCACAGAAATTGTGGACTGACATATCCAGATTGCAAAAAGTTGTTGCAGGCAGGAGAAACAGGAAAACAAGTCTTAGAGAAACAAGCCACCATGTCTGAAGCAGAGCCAGGCCTTCATTTTGAGAGAAAGAATTTCCCTGGTGTGATATAAAACTAATTGAAATAATTAGCAACCATATTAGAGCTCTCCAACCAACTGATACCATCCAGCAGTCCCACTTTTCAAAAAACCTCCCTATTTTGTTACTTTGGCAAGACTAAACATCACCAGCTGAATGGGACTTTCTGGGCACTTGTCAACACATTGGGCCGTGGCTGCATGAGCCCTTCTTGTGTAATGAAGCTGTGACAGGACGTGCAGTTCAAAATGCATTTCCTCAATTACTCAGCATACACAAAAATTGCCATCCTATTAAAGATCATGACTTAAAACTGTGTTGTCAGAGCAGGAGTGCTCAACAAGAAATGTACCTGTACAACCTGCTGTGTTGGGAATTGGTGCTGAGATCAGTTGTCATCTTTATTATGTGCTTTCCATCCACAGAGCATACCCAGGGTTTGAGTGTCAGGGTGAATCACTGAATTAGTTTTCCACCCTTCTTTCTGCAAGACAATAAAAAAGAAAAAAAGCTTTTTTTAAAAAAGCAGGCTTTATTTTAAAGTGTTGCTATTCTAGGATTTTTTGCAGTTAATAATTTCCAGTGCTCTTTTTTCAGCTAGAAATCCTTTGCACAGGATTTGGGCTAACTGTAATTGCCCCAGGAAAATGTGAGCAGTAAATGGATGCAAAATGAGATCGATTTGATCTGATTTAGTCTGTGTGATGTTTTGCTCTTATGCAGTTTGCACACCTATTTGTAATGATAAGACATCAAACAAGAGTGAATCCTAAATGATACTCAGCATGTGCTCACACAGACACGGAGACATGAAGAAACACTTTGTTCAGTGTTATTATGAATGCCCGTTCTTTTCTGAATTCCTCATGTTTCCAGACATCTTTGGGTACATATGTACCAGACAAATGGCTTATTTGCTTTGAAACAGTTCATAAAGTGCCTGTTGCTAGGCTAGCTGTACCTTTTTCAGATGTATTTGCAAGGATGGAAACTTCTTCCCTCTGGTTTATCAAAAGCAGTTAAAAAATAAGGACTCTTGTCTTCAGTGCACAAAGGGATGTGCACAGCATTGAATTAAAAAACACAAGCCTTAGAATGTTGTTAAGTCTGACTTGGTGTATTTCCATTGCAACATGCAGCAAAATACTGATGCAGCTGAATATGTACATTCAATCATCCTAATTTTTAAACTTAAATTTAAATATTTCGGGCTTCAGGACCTTAGATATAGATTTGATGCTGCTTTTACATTCATTCTCTGTTTTACATTGTTTGGATCTGTGTGCTTTGGTGCTGTTGCCTCTGAAGAGCTGTGTGACCACTCCCCTGGACACCATTTCAACAAAAAGTGTATATACCACCTCTCCTCAAACTCATGTGCAATGCTGGGTCTTGTGCAGCCATTCCAAGGTTTCCTACTATCTTTATGAGCTGATTCCATCAAAAAGTATTACAGTTAATTAAAGGACTATATATTTTCCTTAATTACCTTTGCAATGGTGTGAAATGCAAAGAAAGACCAACAACTTCTATGATTGCAAATGGCCATGGCAACCAACAAGCTGGTTGAAAAATTGAATATGTAGCAACTTGAAAAAAATACTTTTTTAGTCCATGCTAAAGAAAAAAAAACCTGTTTTAGGCTTGAGTCTTTGTGTTGTCCAGTTTTGTGAGTGTAAAGTAACAATAAGGCACACAAGAACTGTTTGAAATAGGCTAAAAGAGCTTTTTCTCTCAGGATGTTAAATGAAGATATGAATATATACATCTCACATTGCACCTCAACATTCTTGCTGCTGCTTCATCTCAGGGTTAGCTGTGTAAGCAATGACTGTTTGGGGCAAGAGTCACCAATTTCCAGCTTCTCTTAGCAGTGTTTATTCTGAGATATATTTTGTCCTTGTTTAGTTTAAGTTCTGGGCTTCTGAACCATTTGTTTATATGAATTGTAGTTCACATTTTGTATTCTTTGTTAGATTAAGGTAGTTTTTCTTGTTGAGTGTATTTTTCCATGGTTCTTGCATCTTGTGTGTGTGTGTGTGTGTGTGTGTGTGAAAAGGGATGTCACTTAACTGACTTGCCAAGGCAGCATGTGTTTCTAAAAAATGACCAAGCCTTGTCACCAAGCTGTGACTTAACTGTTCCCTGGCAATTACATGAAAAATAATAAGAGAATGACAAAACCCCAGAATTTTACCCATCCAGATTTGTAAAATGCCTAACCTTACTACTCTGCTTGTGCTGCTCTACTATGTCAGATGTCCCACTATACATGTAAAGTACTCAGGTTCCTCCCTTCTCCAACCTGCTCTGCAGCCAAACATAGGTGCTGGCACAGCCTCCCAGTCCCTGGGTGCCAGGAATACACCAGAGTCTTCTACAGCATCTCCCTTTAGAGCCATGGAAACACCCAGGTGGGAGGGAAGTCACCTCTGGAGAGCATCTAGTCCAACCTCCTGGCCAAAGCATTCACAGGTGGATCAGGCTGCTCAGGGCCTTGCCTAGGCAAGTTCTGAAAACCTCCAGTTTTAGAGTCTACAGATCAGTCCTCCAAGCTTTCCATGGAACCTGCAGTGCAGTGTTACTGTGGCTAAACAGCCCAACCTCCCCCAGTACCACTGACTCACTATTGATTTTGGGGAGCAGAACTTCCATCCCCTCATTTCAGGTGGAATGCAGAGAATTGACCTCCATATGGCAGTGGGCTGTGTTTCTCAAAGCTGATCAGCCTTCCAGATCTTTCTCCATCATCCTTTGTGATGGGGCTGGGTCTGCAAATGTGGATGGGCTAAGTGAGGGGGAAGGAAATAGTCCCCAGCCCTTGGGAGACCCATGGGAGGCCTTGCTGGCTTTTTTCTGTACAACAAATTATCAAGAAGATGCTCCCTCCTTCAGTTCACCCACAGCTTGGTCTCCTTCTGCTGCTGCTGTCAAGATCCAGTCCCAAGCTAGCCTTTTGTCCTTTTCTTGCCTTTTGTGTGTGTGTGTGTTTTGTTTTGTTGTTCTCCTTTTGTTGTTGTTTTTTGTTTGTTTTCCTTTTGTGGTTTTTGAGATTTTTGTTTGTTTGTTTTGTTTCTGTGGTTTTGTGGCTTTGTGTGTGTGGCAGGGGTGCTGCTGGTTTTATTTTGGATTTTTTTTTTCCCTGTTTCTTTATTTTTTTGAGTTTTGTGGCCTTCTTAATGCTCCTGTGTGCCTTAAAAAATAGCCTTCAGCTATATTTCGTTCCCTGCTGCTTATCCCCCAGATCTTTTCCTCTCAGCTTTCCTTAGCATCCCTTTTCCTTATTTATCATCCCCTTCTGCTGCTGGTTCAAAGCCTTCTGCAGAAGGCAATGAGGATCCCCCTGAAAAGCCAGGGCCGGTACAAGTTTCCTCAAGGGCCAGCAAGAGGAAAAGCAGGAAGAGGTGAATTGTTGGATTACTCATAAGCACAAGAGAACAGGACTCTCTGGCATGATGGGGAGATCAGGAATCTTCCCAGCCTTGCTCCAAGGGCTTCTGCTGGGCCTCACACAGGGCTCTGCAGTAAAAGCCTGTGCTGGTGCTCTGCCAGCAATTTAGATGATAATGATCACCCACACACAGGATTAAGATTTCTTTCATACTATTACATCCCTTATCACTGCTACTTGTGTCCCCACTCACTGTTTCTTGTGTCCTTCTTCCTTGGTTTTTCCCCATCTTTCTCTTTGTCCCCAGGAGCAGTATTAACCCTTTCAGACTCCACACATGAAGTAACAATCCAGTGTGAAGCATCCCTTCTGTGATGTGTCATACCTTCTGAACCTGTTCTTGATGGTTGCTTTTTCTCAGTGAAGCCATTTATTCTCCCAAGATACTGACAAACAGCAGGGACTGCTGTTTGCATGCAGTCACAACCTCCTTCATCAAACGTGCACACTGTGCAAGTACAAAGCAGCATCAGGGAGAGAGTCTATGGTTCCCTGTTACTGCTCTGTTTGTATTTATGGAGAGTTGATTTTAGTCTTCGGTTCTAACAAACTTGTCTAGTAACAGCTCGTTGCTAACAGCTGAGTCTGGCAGTTCACCTTGAAGATTAAACCAAAAGATAACAAGAAATTAATGAGGAGCAGCTCCACTCAACCCTTAAATCTCTCTACATTATAAAATTACTGGAATGGCACCTAGGGATTGCAGTGATGCTCATTCCTTTCAGTGACTGAGCTCTGGATCATGCAGCCCTTCTTCACTTTCTGTCCCATTTGAAATGTTTTGCTGCCTTGTATTTACCTTCTCTGTTGATGGGTTCAAGCTACACCTGAGCCACCAACGCCCCAGTGTGCAACTAATCACTGTGGAAACAAAGGCAGAGCACTACAGTCAGCCAAACCTCCACAGGGGGTGATACCAGGCTGAAGTCAACTCAGCAGCTATTTTTGCCCACTGTTTTCACTGTCCTCAGCTTTGCAGCCGAGTAGGTGCGAGCCCCGTGTGCCTGTTACAGCTTCGACCGTGTCTCGTAGCGGGGGTTGATGGAGTGGGTGTGGGCTGACACCACGACAGACTTTTCTCCCTTCCTGCTCCAACCTGCTGAGCTGAGAGCAGCTGGAGGAGAGGGACAGGTCTCCAGCTGTGAACGTGTCTCTGACAGTGCAGCCTCTGATCCTCCCTGCTACGGTGATTATGAAAAACATTCACAAAATGTAACAGCCCTATAGAGACAAGGGCAAGGGGGGAAAACCTCATGGAATTGTGTATTGTACCACACGCAGTCATAAAGGGGTTTATGGAGAAAGAAGGATGACAGAGAGGGGGAGCAGAGAGAAAGAGCTGTGTGTGCAAGGAAATTGTCTTTCAAACTATTCTATCCATTAACAAAAACATGTTTTCACAGTCTATTAAGTTAATGCATAAATTCTTAATAATTAATTCCACAATTAGGTATATAAATATATAGAATACATGCAAAAACTGTGGTTTTTCATTCTCCTAATGAAGATATTTACTTTGCATAAAGGACATTATTACAGCAGTGGTGTGATATGATGATTTAAAACTATTTTCATATGTGAGCTACATGTTCACTGCTCATTCCCACTACAATTACAGCAGAAATTAATGAAGTCCAAAAGGACCAAACTTGCTGCTTTTTGCACTGCTGCATTCTAAGCAACAAAAGATTAAAAGAGAACAAAATCAAATCTCCAGGAAGGAACAGGAAGGAAACAGCTTTTTTTTTTTTTTTTTTTTTGCTTTATCCCACAGAATTACTGCTTGAGTAGTTTTTGATTGTTTTGATTCACCTATTTGCTCATCTCTAATTAATAACTTCAGTCATTTTTTCCTCTCATCATCTGATATCATTGTGGTGGTTTTAATTAGCTGTTTCACATGGATAAGTCACTGCATTGCCCTTAAGACTGCACATCTCATTACATTTATCTAACCTACACTTACAAAATCAAGGGAGCAATTGCCAGAGCAACAGAAAAAAGTAACTGGCTCTTTGCAGAAATGCATATTTTGGTTAAATTCTCTGGTGTCTAGCAAGGCATGAATTGTGGTCCAAGTTTCTCCTCTCTTTTATGGTTTGTGTAATGGTTTTTCTCTGTATTTGTTTCCTGGTGCCCTTCTTCCAAGCTTACTCCATTCCAGACACATCTGTAACCTTCTGTCCTTTATGTACATACTTGTAATATTTGCCAGCCTTAATGTATCTGAGACTGATAGCCCGTCTGCCAAATGTATCAGAAGTTCATCAAAGCCTTTGAGAATTACTGAGGTCGAACAAAGGAACAGAAGAGGCACAAGCCTCACTCCATTCTCATACCTGGATGAAAATCAGTGGGCTGCATCTTTTGCCATGGACTCATCCTAATTCTAACAACAACCACTCTCTGGCTCTACTCTACTACATTTCCAATTCTACTGTTTTTTCTACTTTTAAATATAAGTGAGTCAATGATTTGGTGAGACACTGTTTGCATTAAAGAGCAAACAGGCCCAGAAAGATTAACTGAAGTGAAATAAAAACAGCTGTTTTCAAAACTTTTATGATGCTCAGAAGTTATGAACAAATAAGTTTACATTTTCAACCATGGAACATGATCCTTTTCTGAATTACTAAAAAGTCTTCAACATTTTGAAATGACAATATGCAACTGCTGGTTTTTTCTTTCTTCCCAACAAAAGTACTTTAGTAGGACTGAAAAAAAGATTTGGAAGTTGTTTCAATCATTCTGGTTGTATTTGTTTCTTCACAAAACATTCCTAGAGATCACTTTACTCAGCTATAGCAGTAGTTTCATGCCCTTCCAGCAATGCTCCCATTTGCTGATGGGAGTGGTGTGTGCAGGAAGTCAGGGTATAAAAGTTTTCCACTGCCTTTGCACAATAGGGCAGACAGCATGGAGCCAAGGGTGTAGAACAGCATTTTGTATTCTTATGTTTGTACTAACAGCTTTCAGTCTGCTCCATGCTGTATTCAAACAACCAGGCACCACAACCAACCATCTCAGACCGACAGAAACATTTTCCTAAGGCTTTTTTGTCATGCTCTAGCAAAGACACTGCTGGGATCACAACTCCCATCTTCCACAGGGGGAACTCACATCTTCTACCGTGGGTACAGGGATCAACAGCAAATAGCTGAGCACACCTGGCTGGTCAAACACCAGATGCTTACAAGCTTCTTGGTACAATTCAGTTTTTCATTGCTGGTCAGGAAGAAGTTACCAAGCTGTACATCAATCAGGGATCTGGACCCAGAAACCTGGAACTGCTCTGATATTCTCCCTCCATATTTGGGGAGCTGTTGGACTGCACTTGGACTGGACACATCCTGGTAATGCATGAGCTAAGAGTTGCTGTCCCTGACACTCTGTTTCTTTTACTTTTTCTAAGATCTTTTTGAGTTATTAATTCATCAAGAATAAAGGTTCTTAGCTGTCAATTGCTTTGCAATACCAATGAGTCAACCTCCTTCCCAGCTCCCAGATTTTCATGCTGAACCCACAGAGAACCTCATTACAGGTATGCCAAACTGCCTATTGGTGATCAAGGTACTCAGGTGAGATGAGTAATTTTCACAGCTAGGAAGAATTTGCATTAAAAATTATCCAAAATGCAGTATCTTAATGAGTGCATTAATATCCTTGTTTTGCATTTCTTTGGAGTATAAAAAGCTGGTTTTTTGCTGAATTATGAATAATCTTTCTACTGCAAATTTAAATGAATATCCTGAAATTTTGTCTGATCATTCATTACTTTATCCCCTAGAATAATAGACAAGCAACTATATTCTTTATAAAAAAGCTCAATTCAGAGTCATTGTAGAATTAGTATTTATTCTCTTGTCATGAGGCACTCTACAGACACAAACAGATGACAGAAAATTGGTTTTACATAGCAACTAGGAAGTTGAGTCCTTGAAGTAAAACTATGGAATCTATGAGATCTAAAAGTCATAACCACCAAGGACAAGAGCTCTGCTTTGATCTTTTAGGCAGTTATGTCTTTCATTTGTTTCAAATACTGGATCTCTTGTATAGCCAATAGGTGTTAATGCCTACAACATAATGTGTTCATAGAATCTGAACCTTAAAGAAAAGATTCCAGCATAATTTTAAAATAATTTTATTGTTATTAAGAATTTGGAATGGTAGTCTAATTTTTCTTTCCATAATCAAAGAAGACTTTCTGTGGTGTTTTTTTTTTAAATAAGGGCAACATTTTAACCCAAAGTACATGTATGAAATAAAACAGACTTTGACAGTACAAGTTTTTTTATCTGAAATTATGCATTATCAAATAGCATTGATAGTTGTGTTTAAAGGATGAAAAGACAACATAATCTAGAAGAATGCCCAGCTTCTGCTGATACACTTTGGATGAAAGCTGTATTTCACACTGGCTTCTCATTAGCCCTTTGTACTGATGGTTGCATGGCTTGGGGTCAGATGAGCATCTACAGACCTGGGTACTGGCTTGCTCCTGCCAAAGTGTACCACTTTGTGTTTTTCCCTACTGAACTGCACCTCCTCTTTCTTCAGATCACCTTTCTGTGATAAGTGTAGCTTAGCTGATAGTACCTTAAGAAACAAAGTTCAAGTGAATGCAAATAATTAAGTGATTTAAAAAAAATTTATACAAGCAGTCTTCCTCAGCCATTTTTTATTTTTGTTTTGGGTGATCTTTCTATATTTATTCTGGCAAATTTCCTGCTCCTTCATAAGGCTCTTGTACACTTTATCTCCACCCAAGTTGACAGAAATCAATGAAAAAAGAGCAGCCCTCTTAAAGTTCTTCCAGTCTCCTTTGCCACATGGTTCCAGATCTGTCTCAACAGACCACAGTATGCAGTGACCTGGCTGACAGGCAAGAGTTAAACCAAATTTACATGTGAGTCCGCTGATTCCTTAAATCCATTTTTCATACTTTTTGTGACAATTATTTTTTTCATAAAAAGTAAATTAAAGATTATTAATCACTTGCCTTGAGCCAATACCAGTCCAAGAAGAAGACTAAAAGAAAAAGAATATGATACAAAAACCCTCAGCTTTGAAACATGATTTAGAGTCTCATGAAGATTAAAAGACCTTGAGTCAAATAGCATTTGTCAGACACAGTTATGATGTCCAACTCATCATAAGTCCTAAACCACTTAGGCATGTCTGGAAAACCCACCCAGGATTTCAGCAGCAGCTCAGTGTTCTCCATTGACAGGCAACAAGAAATAAGTTAGAAAGAAGGATCCCTGCCTTGAGTAATGAGATTTATCTCACAGAAACTATGTTTGGTGCCCTCGAAATCTTTACTTACAGAAGGCTTTCCCAGGTGCAGGTTTTTCCCACAAACCAGTTTAAACACTTATCCACAGGTTCACTACATCAGCACAAAACACAGCTATGTGGAACAGCAGGTGTAGGACAATAAATTCTAGTTGACCACAGTTGCTACAATATTTAACCACGTCAAGTGTAAATCTCCCAAACCCATTTGGAGCTGATCATGCCCGTAGCTAGTTACAAACTTTAAAAGCCAGCCTCTGGATGGTAATAAAGCAATTACCAATGGTGGCTTCTGTTCTCCAAAAAATGCAGCCTTGGAAACACTTGTACAGCAGTTGGTGCTCTGTGCTCCATCAGAGGTGGACACACAGTAAAGAATCCAACTTAGCTGTGATTTTTTATGAACCCTAAGTACAGGAGGTAATAGACTATGAAATTGCCTTTTTTTTTTTTTTTTTTTTTNTTTATCAAAACAGAAAAGGCCCACTGGGGAAGTGATCTGAAGTGATCTGAGTTAGAGAAACAGAATTAAGAATAATTTATAACTAGTGAAGTAAACTGTTTATAATGATTTACTGTTCCATCTCAGTGTGCACTTAATGTTATCAGACAGTTTATTATGGGTTGGTGGTGACTCAAATGAGCAGAGACACATTTTAATTGAGACAAATGGGAAAAAAATTTGGACAAGAATACTGTTGGCTAAGTGTACATAGAACAGGTGGTGTCAACATACCTTCCCCTCTCCCTCCTACCCCAACAGCTGCACTATCAGAAATGCACTGGCAAAACTGAGCACATTTTCAGGTCTTGTTTTTCTGTTTGTTGTTGTTGACTTGCAAACTGCATCTGTCCCCATTTCTACAGGCAATGTCAACTGATGCTGGACCAAAAGGTACAGGTATAAAATGGAATAACAGATATACAGTAAAAGTTTCACAGCGATCTCTGGTCCATCTGCTGTCAAAATTTCCCTGACACAGCTTCTAGGGCTGCATGTATTTGTGCTGAACTGCTTTTGGAGCTAGCCAGTGTATTTTGAGAATTGCATTAACACAGCATCAGCTGGGAGAAAAAAATCGACTTTTTGCTGATTCCCAGATTCGGTATCTGATCTCTGACTGATAATCATGTTGAAAGGATAATTTGTATGTATCAGGCAAAGTGCATCATGTGATGTTTCAGTGAAATCTCCATCATTTGATGCTCTAGTTACACAGAATATATATTTCCAGTCTTGAAATTCCTTCTGCAATTACTGCAGGTTTTACAGAAACACTGTAGGTTGTGGAAGTACTTTATGAAAAGGGAAATGTTTCTTATAGGATGTTAATACTGATAGTATCTTCATAAAATACTTTGATAAAATACTTATTTTTTAATAAAATACTTAAAACTTTGATTTGGATAAAATCCTCCAAATGCCTACTGTAGATGTACTTCCCTATAGCCATACAGTGACAATTCTATACCCTTTCCCCTACTAGAATGCAACACTTGATAAAAAGTCATAAAAAGTAACTGAGACAAGCCAGCCTATCCTCTCTCTGACACAGACCAGCAGATGCAGAGGAATGAGGCAAGCATCAGATAATACATGTCTTGCACATCTTCCAGAGCTCCAAAATTTACTTCAAAGTCCTGGCCTTGTAAATATTCGACAGCTTCTCTGCATGCCGTGTCCTCAGCCATTACTCCTGCACTGCAAACACTGACATGCTCTCAGATGTGCTGATTCTCAGCCCAAATCAGACCATACACGTTGCCTACCTAAGCTAGCAGGGTACACAGAAACGTGAGCAGCAAGAATTCATGGTGTGACAGTGAGGCAGGAAGGCATCAGTCACCCCTTGGAGAGAAATCAGTCTATGGAGGTGCCAAAAACTTTTGATTCAGCTGAGGTCCTTTTGGATTGAGGAGCTTATCCACAGTGCTCCCTCAGTTTCATGGTTTGAACTTTGATTCAGTGCCCTGCTGAGTTTGATCCCTGCTGGGTGCCTGAGTGCTGACACTGACTCTGTGACTCTCAGTCCTGGGCTCCCTCATGGTGCATTTTATGCCATGGGCTTGAGCATCTGGGGCTACCCCCACTGTAGTCACACAGCTGTAAAAGCATGGGTTCCTAAGGGGAAACCTGTCCATTTTGAAGGAAAAAATGTTGTGGAGTGTAAAGTGGCTGGAAAGAATATTTTTTATGACACACAGGCATTACACTTGTGCTGACCTTCTTCCCCTTTCAGCTGTGTCCAAAATAACAAGATCTGCAGACGGTATGGAGACAATCAAGATTATATGTTTCTGCTGATACACTGTTGGTCAAGTAATCAGCAACCTGCATTTTCCCACAGGCCACCGACAAAACCATCTAATTATTTTCATCCCTGTTTCTTAATCTCTTAAACATGAAAAATGATATTTGCTTTACTTTATTAAGTATTTTGGGATCTGCAGATAAAAAGTATGTGATCGCGACAGAAATGTGAAATGGCAAATGGAAAAAAATGACCAGAAAACTTGACTGAGTGGCTTCAAAACTCTGGAATTGTTTGAGTCTGATTTCCAGCTCTGATTCAGGTGATACACTCTTTTTGTCACCACCTGTTGTTTACATCTACTTAAAATCCTAGTTTTGCAAGCATCATCCCATGTGCCGGTGCTAAACAGTACAGTCTGTTTTGATATCCAAGATGCCTTTCCTCAGTTGTGCAACATTTTATTTTGTTGGAACCTTCCTGAGCAAAGAGCCAAACCAATTGCACTAAATTCAGAAAAATAAGGAATTTTAAGGCAAACTTGCTCTTCAAACTTTTAACACAATAGTGTAAGGAGGAATGGAGGGCCAAGGGACTGTGGTGGGGAGTTGACTAGGGCACTGTCACAGAGCCTAAGGGAAGGGTTTGCTATAGTTCCTCTCACTAAGACACTTAGGCTGCCAGAAGTGAGACAGGAAGGTGCAGTCTCCAGGTGCAGCTGGGCCACAGAACTGGTAGGGCTTCATCTGCTCTGCTCAAAACAGTTGTTCCCACCAGTCTTTGATTTGTCTGTGGTTTCACACAATCGGAGTGACTGCAGAGGGGTTTATTCAACCGGGGGAGAATCCACATTGAGGACAGAGTGGTAGATTAGGAACGCTGTGTGTGTTTTGGGCGTGCACACGTGCACCTGTGTGTGGCTGATCTCGTTAAGAAGCAATTTGTGCTGTGATTATTTTATCGTTGCTCTGCTGCAATTCAAAAAAGAGCTGAAAGGACTCGTGACTAATGACAGTTGTAGCAATAGAGGTTTTTAAGAGAATTTTCTATTAAGTGAAAAACCCCACATTTTTTTTCCTGCTATTTTTAAAACCTAGGATGCATTTCTTTCTGCAAAGCCCCGAAGGGACTATTACATCTCCTTACAAAGCAGGAGGCAGGTGCAAATCGCTGTTACTTTCACAAGGGCATGGACATGGGGGCAGTCAGAATTTTAAAAATCAGTGCAGTTTTGTTGCCGCTCATCTCTGCTTTGTTTGCCGGTGCGGGTCAGTGTGATCGATGCTGTCATGATAGCTGTCTGAGAGCAGAGAGGGGGAACAGCGGGAAGCAGAAAAACTTCACAAATCCCTCTCCTTTCACCTCCTGCTGCGGTCTCCACCCTCGGAGCGTTGTGGCTCCTCCTGCCCACCTGGAGGCCGCCGGGCTGGGTCAGCAGCTGGCGGTGCAGGGGGGCTCTGCTCTCGCCGCCGCTGCAGGCAGGGAACTCGCACCCCCGCGGGCTGGGTTTGCACTGGGAGTGCCTCCAGCCAGCTGTGTAAAAACAGCCTTTCAGCCTGTGCGAGCGAGCCGAAGTCCCAGAGGGATTGACCCGCCTGATAGTTCGCTTTACAAAGACTGGAAGTCCAGGTGCTTTAAGGGGCAGTGGAGGACGGCACAGGAATGGGGCTGTGACTGCATGGAGAACGTGCTCTGGGGCTGCAGCTCGCCCACACTCCGCTCCACTGACCCTTTTGCAGGGGACCATGGAGAGCAGGTGCTGAGACCGAGGGCTGGGCAGCAGCAGCAGTGGGCTGGTGAAGATGGAGAATGGCACAGGAGACGAACAGAACCAGACTGGGCTGCCACTCTCAAGCCAGGAGATCATTACGGCTGAGTACCAAGTGGTTACCGTCCTCTTGGTCCTCCTCATCTGCGGGCTGGGCATCGTGGGCAACATCATGGTGGTTTTGGTGGTGCTCAGAACGAAGCACATGAGAACCCCCACTAACTGCTACCTGGTGAGCCTGGCCGTGGCAGATCTCATGGTGCTTGTGGCTGCAGGACTACCCAACATCACAGAGAGCCTGTACAGATCCTGGGTCTATGGCTACGTTGGCTGTCTCTGCATCACTTATCTCCAGTACCTGGGAATCAATGCTTCTTCTTTTTCCATTGCTGCCTTCACCATTGAGAGGTACATAGCCATCTGCCACCCAATCAAAGCTCAATTCCTATGCACTTTTTCAAGAGCCAAAAAGATCATTATTTTTGTTTGGGCTTTCACCTCCATATACTGTGTGCTCTGGTTTTTCTTGCTAGACCTTAACACACTAGCCTACAAAGAGACTACTGTTGTGTCCTGTGGCTACAAGGTCTCCAGGAGTTATTACTCTCCTATCTACATGATGGACTTTGGTATATTTTATGTGGTGCCAATGGTATTGGCGACTGTCCTCTATGGCCTGATTGCTAGGATACTGTTTCTGAACCCCATCCCTTCAGACCCAAAAGAAAACTCTAAGACCTGGAAGAATGATGTGGCTCACCAAAGCAAGCCTGTGAATTCCAAAATGACTAACAGGAGTTTCAATAGCACTTTTGCTTCTCGAAGGCAGGTAGGAACAATTATTTGAAATGGCTTTCTGAAACCTAAACCACTTGTTTTAAAGCTCATTTGTCTGAAGCTGTGGAAAAAGGTGAAATATGTCCTTCCTTTTCTCTAAGTAGTCTCTAAGTAGTATCAGTGTGATACATGTATGCATAAAAATACATTTTCTTTCTTGCCTGTACATTATTACCTACTGCAAGGACCAAAATAAAAGAAACAGCGTTTTATTTCCTATATCAGAAAGCAATTAGGAAGTGTCAATTATGAATGAAACTTTTTGAACTCTAGTTTCTTTATATCACAGCTTGTTAGTAATCTTGGCAAACATACAAAGTGACTAATGACTTACTTTTGAGATTTGGAGGCAAAGAACTAGCCTGGGAGTTTGGGAGACTTGAGATTGAGTCCCAGCTAAGGCACTGTATCACTCAGCAAATGCAGTCAAGCTGTAGATTTTCCTGTCTCCACCTCTCCTATAAAAAGTCTGTTAAGGAGGTCTGTATTTAAATTGCTTTGTAAATTATAAGTGTCTTTATTACTCTGTCTCTCATGAAATGTATTTATGTATTGATGGCTCAGTACTGAAGCATAGGTTTGACTAGCTTCTTTTTATGTTGTTAAGTATGTATGCTGCTGTGTGTAACAATAGCAGTAGAATATAGTTAGTAGAGTAATTGCTGACTATTTGCAGTAAACCACATGGTGTGCAGCAGGTAGCACAGCTGGTGCAGTGATGGGAAACACATACTTTGCAGCTGGCTCTGGGGATATTCTTCTTATTCTTTATACTCTTCTTATTTTCCCTCTACTGGTACTGTTTAGTGAGAGGGACCACATTCTCTTATCACAGAGATGGCAAAAACCTCAAAAGTTAACTGAGCTGCCTTCTAGAGCACCGAGCCCTCAGAGAGCACTAGAACTATGCTTGGAAACACACAACAGAAATATGTGGGCTATGTTATATTTAATTCTGCTGCAAATTATACTTAATAGTCAGATAGGAAGTGTTTAACGTTGTTTTTCGTTGTCCACTAATTAGTAGAAGATAATCTGCTCTTCAAGTCCTTAATATCACTTTATGCTTGATTATATGTGCTTAGTATCACTTCAAAAACAGACAAATCTTTTACATTGAACACTGATGAATATGGGCACTGTTATACTATGAAATCAAAAGGTGAAGATTATAGTGTTATATCTTTTATGTCTTGTAAAGACAGCGAGACTTTCTCTAAAAGCCTAAGCAACCTGATTGCTTAAAGCAGCCTCATTGTAAGTGAATCTAGAATTTGCATGTAGTACAACACAGGAAGCAAAGCAAGGATAGCATGGCATTATTAGTAATATTTTTTTTGTATAATAGCAACATGCAAAAGATAGGCAGTGGTGTAAAATGAGAAAAAAACAAGTACATATTCAAAAAAAATCTAGAATCTCAACAGTTAGTAAGACACACAAGGGGAAATTTCCTGCCATGCTGACAAGAACATCTACAGCTGACAGTACAGCCTGGCCTGACAGTGAGTCCTGCTGAAATGTGAAACTCCGTGTCTTCTCACAACTGTGTTTGCATTACAAGGGGTTGAGTAGTGTACAATATCCAGCATGTGAACTGTAGAAAAGGTGACTGAAAATGTGCACTTCCTACTTCTGTAGCAGTTCTCATATGTATCTGTAGTGGTTTCACATTCACCTGCTCGCCTGCTCACACCAGGCGAGAGTGTAGTGTAGTGGTTTCATGAGAATAAGGATTAAGAGAAATGCAAAACAGGCCTAAACTTCAAAGATAAAAATAGTTTATTAACAGAACAAAAAAACGAGAGAAGAAAAAAAAAAAAAAACCAAAAATCAAAATCAACCCCCGGGTGGTTTCTTCCCCCCCTCCCCCCCCCCACCCAAGAGGGTTCCTTTCTCCCACCTCATTTATCTTCCTTTACCACCATC
>VZTR01024595.1:106122-127548 GCA_013400775.1 Chaetops frenatus
GGGGGAGCAAAAGCAACCCCAGAGCAGCGGCAGCACTGCCCAAGGCGGGGAGGGGGGGGAAACCGGCAGGGTCCCGGCCGCAGCCCCGGCACGGCCCCCAGGCCCTGAGGCCCAGAGCGGCCGGCCGGGCACGCGGTGTTCCCTTCCCTGCGAACGGAAGTCAAAGAGAGCTTTTAACTTCCCGCTCTTAAAAATGTAAGCTTCGCAAAGACGTCCCCAATGCTCAAGTGGCTACATGAAGTGCCCATCTCAAAACTAGCCAATCTGTGGGCCCTCCACCCCCGCCGGAAACCGTGCCCCGGTGGAAGTAGAAAAACAAAAACCCCCACCAGGAAGGAGAAAAAAAAAGTTGTTGTCCTTTAAACCACAACAGTATCCAAGAAAATTTCTATAAAATTAAATGTATGCATGTTTCTGTAGGGGTGGTTCAGCTCCAGCTGAGAATGGGGGAGAAAATGGCAAGTGCCCCTATTCTTCATGATCCAAGATAAGGACAGGCAGACAAACTATCTGTTATTGTCATAGGCTGTGCAGACTCGACTTGGGGAAAATTATTATTGCCAGTTTCTTGCCCGTTGCTGTAGCCACAAGTTCTACTCACCCCCTTCCCTGCAGCAACCAGCAGTGTGGGTCCAGGGAGTGTTGCAGTCAGGTTGCAGAGGTTGCTCTCTTGTCACTCCTTCCTTCTCAACCTTTTCCTCTGTTTCAGTGTGGGTCCTGCAGCCCACAGATCCCAGATTTTTTTTTTCTTGTCTGTTCATAATATGAATACTGAATTACGTATTTACATGTGGGTTTTGTACTTTCCCCAAAGGAATTCCTACTTTCCTCAAATATCAAGGGGACTGAGAAAAATAAATGCAGCCTTGCATAGCAATCTTGTTGGTTTATACTTGAGATGGAATCCAGCTCACTTAACAGTATGTGTATCTCACAAAGCTACTTAATTAGTCCAATCAAGTAATCCAAGGTCATCATGGCTATCATGGTCAGTTATAACAGGTAGATTGCCCTCTGGAGAAAGTCCTCTCTTAGACAGTGGTGCAGTCTGTGATGAGCTGCTCACCAGAGAAATCCCTCTGTTCACTCAGAGCCAGCAGAGATTCCACCTTGCAGTGCAAAATAAGTTTTGCACGACTTAACTGAAATCCTCAATCTTATCACTTGGTTTCACTGATGGTGTTAATATATCCTTAAGACCTTAATCCTTCTGTTTATTGAATCTCCCTTCCTCATTGCACAAATTCTTTTTGATTATGAAATCATGGACTGGGATATGCAATCTCTGTGTGTTGCAATGACCACGACCAGGCACAAGAAGAAAGATGTCATTGCATGGCTTTAAAACAGCAGAGTAACTATTGCTTTTACCTATCAGTGTAAGAAAGATTAGTGTTCAAAGGAGAAGGAAGCAAATACTAAATGGTTTGTACCACAGATAGTGAAAGTGTTTAATAAAAGCACTTCCTTAGAAGTGTTTGATAGAAACACTTCCTTAGACAAGCAAGGAAAAGAGGGATACTAGTTCAGTCTTAAAATATTGGGACTCTCTTTAGTAAAATACATTTAAAATATTTTTAAAATATCCTTGGAAATAAAAAGATAGGGCCTGAAGAATATTTATATGCAGCCAGCACCATATTCAATCTCACGCACTTTGTTATCATTCAAACTACACTTGAAATTTGGATTAAGCTGAAATTGCTCAGTCTTTTTACCAGGCTTTCAATGTCCCTAACTAAGAATAGTTTGTACCCTGAGCATAGGACATACAGTGCATATGCACAAGAACAGAGCAATGCTTGCCTTCACCCGAGCAGTGAATTGAGGACGTAGTGCTGCTGCTTTCAGGGGGCTTTGGTGTATGCTTACAGGTAATAAAAACCATGTTCTTTTAAAATTTGTCCTCTTAGCACTCCACTGATGTCAAATAATTAGTCTCCTCCCAAATTACGTTTAGTTCTCTTTCATATGAAGTGATTTGAGAAAGGATATGGCGTTTTACTTAAAGAGGACCAAACTTTCCTCTAAACTATTTATGTTCAGCAATAAAGACTTTTGGTGTGGGTAAGAATGCAGCTTTGGCTCAGTCATATATTTAGATAATGTTTTCACCTGTAAAGCAAATTGAGGTGAATTTGTGTCAGAAGCCCTGAGTGGTGCCTCAGCATGCAGTGGGGTGACAACCCCCCCATGGTGGGACAAAGTAAGCCTTGCCAGGGTCCTCCTTGGATCTGCTGTCATTTGCACATAGGTCATGGTCTGAGGTAGCTGAGCAGGAAGGACCACTGACCCCAGAGGCAGCTTAGGGAGGATTTACCAAAGAGCAAATAACTACCTGAACTCAGGGCCTCATAGTGTGTCTCAGAGACACAACCTCAACTGGTCAGATGGGTCAGGAAACTGAATTTCTGTCTGGCAATAGAGGCCTTTTGGGAAGTTTGTTGGTTTTGGCAGCTTTGGAAGGATATGTGCTGCAGACAGTTTAAAATTATAGTGAATTCTCCTCATTGTCCTGCACAGACTGAACCACCAAGTGATGCCACCAAAGAGATGCCATCCATGGGTCCTACCTCTTCTCTTGCACTGAATGTAGACTCTGTGGCAGCATATGGGTACATGAGTTGGTTCATTGACCTGAGCAAAATGAAAACCACCTTTACAGAGTGCTTGGTTTCCAGCAGTAGAAGCTTGTGGTGTTAGACAGAAAATGCACATCCAGATGCCAATATACACAAATTCAGCTAAAATTTGCACACTACATACATAAATACATATGTACATACATATATATATCTATATATATATAGACTGTATATATATTTGAGATATATGGGATACAGCCACTTGAGGAGTAACAGTCTATTTTTCATTTCTGTACAGTGTTAATTGTGTGACTCTGAATTACCCCCTCCTTTAGAGTAAGAATAATTTACTTCTAGTCCAGATTCAAATGATCCTCTGAGCAATTTTTCCTGAAAGAAATGCTCAGAAGAAATGTAAATTGCCAGTGACTGGTAGGTACCATAATAGAGTGCCCTGCTGAGCTTCTGGTAGCAAAGTACTCTGATGCCTGTGTAGGCTGTTATGCACTGAATGCCTGAGCTGATGGAATACATCTGTTGGTTTGGCTCTGTCTCATTGTTCACCCAGGCTCCACAACTGGTAGCTTTCTTCCTTTAAATGTGAATTATTTCCTATGGTGAATGATTGTTCTCCACGGAATGGTTTTGCTCAATTTGGAGGCACAGCCTGAAACTGGAGGGATGAGAGCCAGAGTGGGTCAGTACTGGGTCAATTTTCTCCTTGCCACCGTGTTCACAGGAATGGCCCTTTCAAAAGTGCTCTGGAGATAAGGAGAGATCATCCTCTGAGTTACCTGGAGCATTCTCATTTGTATTTTGCTTTATCACAATGACTGTGCACAGAAAATTAGGAACAAAAAGTCTAGAAGTCATAACGAAATGTATCAGTCAAGTGACAAAAAAGGAGATCATATTTCTCAATCTTATTTTTTTACTTCTACTGAACACAACCGTAGAGAATCAAAAATAAGGGTGAGGGGAGGAGAACTTTAAGATAAAACTGCAGCCTTTGAATATGCACATTTAAAGACAGATAAATAGCTAAATATGCATCAATTTGAAGAGTAAGTTTGATCTTCATCACATTCTTTATTATAATACCTGTAACGAACCCAACAAATTTGCTTAAAAGTGTGTCTTTCTAGACAGGAGAAAATACATTAATTAGGCAATGCAATGGCAGGTTTTTATGCAATGAACTTATCTGATCAGAAGGTGAGAATTACATACTCTCTTGTAATTCAAACTAAAACCTACTTCTAAAACTAGCATGTGTTTGTGAGTGATCTTTAGTGGAGTTATCTCCTCTTGAAACTCTTAGCAATCTACAATCAAAAGAAGCAGTTGCAGCTCACCAAAATGTGTGCCAATGCTTTCCATTTCACAGAGTTAACCAAGCCATCTCCTGACTTCCATGAGGCTGTGCCACCATATTGTCCCATGTCACATTTCCATGTACTTTTTACTCTCTTTGTTAATATCTTTCAAACTTTCATTAATGTAGAGACTATTGAATACTATCTACTCTAACATTAATTTATTTACAAAAGAAAGACTCTTTTTAAAGTGGGTTTCAATAATTTTTAATCACTTCTTGTTCACAGCATCTCAGCTATCCTGAGTATTTCCAAAGGTTGTTCTTTTCTGTTTTCAAAAGAAAATTACACAATAGAATGAAGTTCATATAATAATCAAGTGTTAGTAATAATCCTTTTTTTCCTGGCTCTGTAAACCTTATTTGACTTTTCAGAGTAAACATCAAATAATGAAGATCTAGTTAAATATTGAGGATTTGAGGAATAGAAATGAATCTAATTGTTCTCTTTTTTTCCTTGTTTTTGGCTTTGGGAAATTTTTTTAGGCTGACTGTTAAACCAGAGAACCTAAAAAGGCTTCATGTTCAATTGCTCTACAGGCTATAGTAGTCTAAAGGAAGAGATCTAATGTGTTTGGAAAAAAAATTATACCCTTTTTTCCCCCATTCAAATCAATACTCAATTCCAGCTTAAGAAGTGGAATAGTCTAAGGTCTACAACAGTTGGCTTACTGGAGTATCATCTGAAAAGAGTAATTTAACAAAAACTAGGAAAAATTTGGAGCCAAGGTTTTTTGTACTTCCTACTGTGGAAAACCTTTCTGAATCAAATATTCTACAGAAAATCCCACTGAATGATCTGTCCATAGTTTTGTTTTGGCCCTAGAGGTGTAAGAATGCACATGTTCATTCCAAGGGGAGTACTAAACTCCTGCCCCTCTTCTGTGTCCCTGTGTGTTCCCCCAGGTTACCAAGATGCTGGCCGTGGTTGTGATTCTCTTTGCCTTCCTGTGGATGCCCTACCGCACCCTGGTTGTGGTCAATTCCTTTCTCTCCAGACCCTTCCAAGAAAACTGGTTCCTGCTATTTTGCAGAATCTGTATCTATCTAAATAGTGCCATCAATCCTGTAATTTATAACCTCATGTCCCAGAAATTCAGAGCAGCCTTCAGGAAACTCTGCAACTACCAGCAGAAACAGGAGAAGAAACCTGCCAGTTCCAGCATGGCCCTAAATTATAATGTCATCAAGGACTCTGATCACTTCAGCACTGAGCTAGAAGATATTGCCAATACCTACCTGTCCTCTGCCAAATTGTCCATTGGTGATGCGTGTTTGTCATCCAAGGTAATGGTTCATACATTTCAGTGTCTGCTCCAGAGCCAGAGCATGTTTCTGGGCATGGGGCTGTGCTGGGGCAGCTTTCAGCCAGGGCAGCACCACAAAGGGCTGGAGAAGGCTGACAGGGACAGGCCATGCACCCAACAGGGCATGGCAGGGAGGGGCAGCTGCCTGGCCCTGGAAGGTTATGTTTCCAAAGTGTCTTGTGCCAGGCACGATGGGATGTGGAGGATCTGAAGCGTGGGGAAGGATGGGGAGAAACCAACAGATTAAGCCTTATTTTCTGAGGAGCAGAGGGATCCCATGGAGCATCAGAAAGTGGTGCCCAGGCATGGTGCCTCACGTTCACATCTGGCAGGAGGGTGGTGTTGGTGTCTGAGCTCAGTGATTCCTCTGGGCATGCCAGGCTGGCTGCAGGGAGGGAAATGGGCCATTTTCTTGTGCCTTTGCTCCCGACTCCAACTGGGGCATAACTAGCCTGGTGCCAGCACACAGCTGGTGCTAAGGAGAGGCTCTCCCATGCACTCTGGTTCTGGGACTTCTGAAAGCCCCCTGCATTGCTGTGCTACCTGCAAGCATCCCTGTGTGTAGCACACCTCTTTAACCCAGTTGTATTGGTGATGCACGTCACTGTTTTCACGATGCTGTTTTTACATAATACTACCTAAATGCTGTTTGGAAGCCCATACATTTTAGATGTTAAAAATATAGGTGATCTAAAAGAGGCTTAGTTTTCATTTGCTTTTGCAGATGATATGAGAGTGTAAAATATTTTCTTCTCAGTTTGCTTTTTCTCTCCTCATTTTCAGGCCTGAGGTCCACCTTGTTCTGAGGACACAGCCATATAAGACAGTTGGATTCTCTGTTCCTACCAATTGTATGAATTGTAAAGACATTTCTGCTCACAGAATTGCAGAAGCTACCATAAATCTTTACATACCTGCCTCTGCCTTACAAGAAAAAGCAGCATTTTGGGGAGTGAAAAGAGTATATTATTGAGGCTAATTGAATGAAGTACTTAATACAACCTAACTTCAGGCAGGGGAGTTGGCTTCAGTAGAATACCTAAATCCTTCTTCCCATTAACTGGCTGAAGAGTGGTCTGTGATCTCAGAATGAGCAAGGCTTGATAGGACATGCTGATGGATGCAGATTGGGGCAATGGATGATACTCCCTGTGAAGATGAGGTGAGGAGAGGAGCTGCTCCAACGTGTGGCTGCACTGGGCAGTATCCAGGGGACCTTTCCACAGCAGCCAAAATTGCTGCTAATATCAGTAATTACCTGCCAGTGACTCCCTCATCCCACAGCAGTGCAAATCTCATTGCAGCCATGATAGCACACTCCAATAAACAGGTATCTGATGGCAAAGAGCACAAAACCTTTCTCTTCTTTGGTTTATTTTTACTGTGGGCAGTGTGAAATAGGAAGACTCTTCAATGAATTTGCAGCGGGGAACAAATTAAAAAGTCAGTAGGAAGCATGTAAAATATATTTTTTTTCAGCAGTAAGGTTTATAGATGTACCACATTAAGTGTATGTCTCAGCTGTTACTGAATCCTGTTGGAAAATGACAGATATTGAAGAGAATGCAACAGGCTTTTACCAGCTCCTTTTATTTTGGTTCAATACCAATTGCATCTAAGAGCACTAGATGGGGTTTGGAGCTTTAATATCAATAATGTCTGGGGAAAAGAGGAAAATTCAGAGAAAAATGATGCTTTTAAAATGTTTTCTCTCAAATTTTATCTATTAGAATACTTTAGGACCTAAAGTGCTGTCAGAAGAGAAGTCATCATGGCTTTTTACTTGCCAGCATAGCCCCTTCCCTGCTCTTCCCACACAGGCCCATGATAAGCAGCCTGGGGCCTTAGTCTCCCTGATGTAGCTGCAGACAAAATCTCATGTATTGCTCTGGCTTTGCTCTAGACCAGCTTTTGTTCTTGCTAGAAGTACATTTTCTCACTTCTGTGCAGCAGAAGCTCAGGAAAGTGCCTGTGCGTTCCTCTTTGTCACGAACTTTTTGCACAGCTTTTGTACATGACACCTAAAACCCTGTAAAAAATCTGATTCACAGAATCACAGAATAGGTTTAGTTGGAAGGGACCCACAAGGGTCATCAAGTCCAACTCCCAAGCCCTGCACAGCCCCATCCCCAAGAGTCGCAAATCTGCCCAGTGTGGGTGAGAGAGGTAGCCTCTACTGCATTGTAAGGCTTTCCTATCTAGCATTCTTTTGCCTACACAGCCAATTCACTAATTCAAACCACTTTCACTAATATTCAACTATATTTTCAAACTTAAAGGGAACTAAAAATACCCTAACAGGCCTCAGATTTGAGTGTTTAAACCCTGAACCTCTGTCTGCTGCATGCAAAGGACTCTGTTAGGCATTCTCTACATGGCAAGGAGGAAGCAAACAGATTGCCCAGAGAGGTTGTGGAGTCTCCCCCACTGGACATATTAAGAACCATCTGGACCCAGTCCTGTGCCATGTGCCCTGGGATGACCCTGCTTGAGCAGGCAGGTTGGGCCAGATGTCCCACTGTGGTCCCTTCCAACCTTGCCCACTCTGTGACTCCGTGACTTTGTAAACTGTCTGTATCCTTTTCTGTCTGCATCCTTGCTTTAGCTCCTGTTTTGCCTTTGCAGAGCTCCACAGGCACTTCCCAGCCTGGCAGAGTGATGCCAGGGCATGGAGGGGACCAACAGCAAGGAGGTTTTAACCAGCAGTGTAGGTGTGACAAAATAGCAGAAGCTGGCAGAGCTTTGTCAGGAGCAGAGCCAGCAGCGGGACCCACACAGGCCACGTTGCAATCTCTGCCAAATCCTCTGCATTTCCCAGCTTGCCAGCTTGCCTATCCAAGACAGGCAGACACATGCAGTGGGGTGTATTTATGTGCAGGTGTCTGAACCCCCACAGGACTGGAAGAGGGATGTCCAGACTGCTTTTAAAATAATAAGGAAGAGCTAAAATGGCAGAATAAGTCACGTGTCAGCCAAGTTAGAAAAATTGGCTAGGGTTCAAGGGTCAGAGAGAAGGATACCAATGTATTCTCAAATTAGTACCTAGCAATTAATCTCATAAATACAATTCTATAGCTGTGACATACACTCTGGGCAAACCTTTCTTTTGTAGAGCTTGATGTGAAATTAGAGAGTTCTATGGCATTTTACTGCTTACACTTGCTTAAAGCTTGCCATGAGAAGGGGAAGTCAAGGAGTGAACCACAACCTGATTAACATTTCCTCCAAAGCACCTGTCACGGAGAAATTAAATTATCTCCGAACCTAACACAGGAATTTCTGGCTGCTCAGCCAAGAGACATTCCAAGCAAAAGCGAGTTCCTGAGTCTGACTGAGCAGAGTCTTTGTGAGCAGCTGCTGGGAGCTGATTCCCGGTCTGAGCTGCAGGGAGGGGCTGCGGGGGCGGCCACCGGTGCAGCCGATGCCTGGAAATCCTTTTGCTCTGCACACGCTGTTTTCAGTCGGGCACCGATTCCGTGCTTTCAGAGCAGGCCCTACTTCCCAGAATTTCTCGAGAGGTGCTAGAAGTAATTGCTTTTCTTACTTAAAAAGCGAAATGTGAAGGACTAGCCGCAGGCAAAGAGTGCATTCCATGGAAAGCTGGCTGTCTGGTGAGGAGCTCAACTGGCTGGGGGAAAGCTGAGCTCAGTATTCACATAATAAGAGCAACACAAACTTGACACTTTCATCTCAACGCTTTCAGAGCACAGGCTGAATTACAGCTGTTATAGACTGACAGTACCTGAAGTGAATTCCCTCATTTATTTGCCTTTTTGCTCAAAAAGTAACTGTCTGCTTTCTCAGCCTCTGCTCCCCCAGATGCTCAGGTGAGGTATTTAAGCCTATATTCTTTGTGATGCTTCATCAAGGGCTAAAAATCTATGTAGGTGACTTTGTATCCACCATCCCTGGGAATAACAAAAAAGGAAAAGAAATTATTCCTTTCTGCTGTTTATTTGTGCTAACAGAAATTATTATGATTGCAAAATTATGTGCAAAAACGCAATATTTAAAATTGCATATTTAAGCTAAGGTGTGACTTTGACTGGCAATGTGATGTGACTGTATTGATAGAGATCTTAGTTGTGAAATTCATGCTAATTTTATACTGATAGCAGTACAAAACTTTGTCAGATATCATGCTAATTTGATTATTTCTGCTTTTGCCCTTCTCTTTAGAACAGCAATCAACCTTTTTTCTTGTACCCAGATGTTTTAAATTATATATGTGAGCATGTATTTTTTAAAAAAAAAATTATGTGGTTTTAATTTATTTATAGTTATAATAATTTTTTTTGCTAGAAGTGAAAGTGGCTGGATGTCAACGACTGACTGCAGTAATATAACTATCTTTGTATATTTATTTTGTGGATAGTAAACTCCTTTGCAACATTTAGTCTGAAAGAATTGTCTGATTAGTAGCAATATTGAAATCCATGCCTATATCCTTGTTTAACATCTTTTATGTAAGGGATTGCATTCTTATTGGACTTTCATTTAGAAGTTTATCCAGAATTTAACAGAAAAGGTGCTCCTTTTGCATCTGGCTTGGGTAGCTGTGCTGCTTCCTTTCTGAAATGCTGAGAGTTCAGGAGCTTCAGTGAAGGTAAACTGTGCAGCTGAGAAAGGTCAGATGTATTTGTAACACACTTTGGTTCAAGTTATGGCATAACCTTCCTGAGGTCAGAGTAAAAGATGCATCAAAGAAGCTCCAATGTGTTGTGAAAGGGTTTATGATGCTCCTGTGGAGATGGATGACACGAGTCAAATGATAAAGATCTCACTAGCATCCCTTCAAAAACAATTACCCAGCAAAATGGACTGAAGGACTGATGCTGCTTCAGGAGCTGCTGCAGTACCTCCCCAGCTACGCAGTGAAGGCTTGGATCAGTTGCTTTGGAAGTTGACAATTCTGTTTGTTGTTTTAAAAAGCTATTCTAAAAATAAATAAATAAATCACATACACACTCACNGAATGTGAAAACTGTTCTTTCAACAGTGCTGCCTGTGTTTATTTATTTCTCCACTATGTCTATGTACTGTTGTTTCTCTTGCTACAAATTACAGTGAAAATTGAAAATGATCTTTCTATATTTTATATCTTCTTCATCCGGAATTGTTTCTTTGCTCTTTTGTTCTTTTTAATAAGAGTTTGCTTTCTCATGATCTTTCGTTACTACTGGTGTACAGTGATACACCAAATGCCAGTGAATTGGCTCAGCCAAAGTAATTTGGACTCCTGAATTCATTAATTTGGGAGCTGAATCTTCGAAGTTTGAATTCTAACAAACTATGTAAGAGCAACTGTTTCAGAGGGAATTTCTTATTCACCTACCCGGAGTAATTCCAGTTTCATTCTGTGACTTCATGTGGTTTATATATTTGTTTATGATACATATTGTGAAATTGTTCAGACAAATGTACTACTGATAAATGTAGAACAATTTTTGTTCAAAAGAAGCGTTTTGTAATCCTTGGATGCATGCTACTATGGGGATTAATTTGTAACGGATTTTTGTTGCTTCTCTAATAAAATGTTGAGCAAGATAATTATACTGCAATTTAAATTTTTTAACAACCACTTGAATACACACCTTTTGTCTTGCTGTCCTTGGCAATGGACAGAAAATGTAACAACATTCTTTTTCATCTGTAGGGGAATGAGATCCCAGAAAATGCAGTCTTTTTTTCCTGAAGGAAGAGCAGTGTGGCAGTAGTCTAGCAGTAGATACAGTGCTTAAATGGGAGGGGATTAATATGAATCCTTGTAATTATGCAACTCTACTGCCAGCTCCACAGCAGAAAGAGGTCCTGTAACAATGGATAAAATCCCTGTTGATCACAAAAAGGGTTTTCTTTCAAGTTTTAGACAATAACTGTATGAAAGAAAACAAACAATAACACGATGCAGCTCCCGGTATCTGGGGAAAGTACAGGCAGCAAATTGGAATAACAGATTTGTCTCATATGCCACTGATTTATATCTGAAATACAGCAAAGCACATTTAGAAGGTAATTATGGAAAGATCTAGGGGATCTTGAAAAGCAGGCTCTATAGTGTTCAACCAGACATTGTCATTCAGGAGAACAATGAGCAGAAGTTATAAAGGATTAATAAGTAATTTAGGACATAGGACACACATTTAGGAAGAAAAGAGGAATAGGCTCTGATGGGAGGAAGTGTCCTCAAAAATTGGCTCTTTATTATGTAAACATGACATTTTAAAATGTTGTGCTGCATCCTACCCTGTTTATGCAGAACAATTAAAAGAGTGAACAAGGCTGTGAGAGGATACAGTGGATGTGTGGGAGAGGCAGATGGCCACGTCTCCTGCAGTGAGAACAGGTTAGTCGAATTTTTTAGAGGTCATGTCTAGTAACAAGTTGCCTATCAAAGACACTTCACAAGCTGTTGCTGTTACACTAAAATAGCATGTGACAAGATACTTGAAAGAGACTGTTGTGTCTGATGCACTGGAAAACATAAGGGACCACGGAGGGAGCTCATATAACTCTGCATTTTTCTAAATGACAAACTCTAGTTTCTATTCCCCAGTGCTATGACATTCTGGAGTGTCAGGCTGAAGTTCAATAGGCTACTTCTATTATGACTTCTTAAGATAATTATTTTGGTGCTAAGGAAGACTGTTCTGCAGGGGATAATTGCATGTAGTGAATAGTAGTGAATGAAGCAGCAGCTCAGGCTGAGCTCTGGCACTGTGCAGCTGCTGTTCAACCCCTGGAGCACATCTAGCTCCCAGCAAAGTGACACCCTCACAGGGAAGGGATGGGAGATAGCCTGGCCTGGCAATATTCCAGATAAGCACTTTGGGTGTTGCCCCCCCACTTTGTGAGGGTAGAGGAATTTACATGGTACAGACACAGACCATGTGGTGCCTGTTGGGTCTGAAGCTGGCAAACAGATGGCAGCCTAGTTTTAGTCTCAGCATAGGCACAGCCACTCCACCTCATGGGAAATAAATAAATTATTATCCTTTATTTATTACTCCTCTTCTCCAAAGGATTCCACCCCATCTTCATAACAAAATAAAACTGGGAGCAGTTGTTTTTTTCTCCAGCAGCAGTTTCATCCTTCACATCCAGAATTGGAATTGACTTGTGCACTGGAAAGAGTGTCTCCTACTTGGAATTATAATAGATGGACTAATAAAAGATACAATTTCTCCCTAAAAATAATGTTCTTCTACCATAAACAAGAATAAAAAAATAAACTTTACTATGATATTGAATTATGTTTTTCACAGAAAAAGTGTTTTATAGTGTTTGCACATTGTGTTGTTGCTGTTCACCAGAGGCTAATGAAAGGACAAGAGAAATGAGTCTTACAATGCAAAGAAAGACCAACTGGACATGGTTAAAAACAGTATGGAAGGGGTAAATGCCATCTAATTACAGAACTAAATAATTAGTTTTGTAAATTCCTGTCACAAAGATTCTGACTTTGTGCTGAAGTGCTATTAAAATTCTCTCTACCACCAAATTCATCAAACACAAATACACTCTTGGTGACCTCTGTGGGCTTAAAAGCTTTGCAGAACAGCATTGTCTAATTAACTTCAAATTTATTTTTAAATAAAAAAAGCACTCTTACTTCAGTGAGATAAATCCCCTTCCCTTCCTACCCCATAGGTCAAGCTCACAGCTCCAGTTGCTGCCTCTGGCATTAAAAGCCTGCCACTGTTTTCTGCCAAGGAGAGCACAGCCCAGCTCCACCCAGACCATGCAGCATCAGCTCTGAACATCATGACTCCTCACTGAGAGCCCACACAGAGACAGCTCCTTTGCAGGGAGTGCATCCCCTTTCCCTCCAGTCTCTCATGCTAGGATACAAACAATAGAGGAACTCTGTCTTTTGTTGAGACCAAATCTGAATGGGGGGAAGTGCTGTATTTTTTCCCCTTATCCCCAGGACAAGACATGGTGAACTTCTCAAGCCTGATGGACTCTTAGTCCTAAGCACTAATCTCATTCTGGGGACAACTATCACAGTAAGAGAGGACATTGGAATGGATTTTCTGTTCCCACTTAATGAGAGCTGTCTGATTATGGTTTCAGCAAAATGGCTGGACTTCTGTCATTATTTCAGAAATCTAATCTCTAAGACTGTTCCAGAAGCAGCAAGTCTACATCAGCATATTAAATGCACAGTGGGGAATAAAGGATTGCATCAAAAAATACCTCAAATGGAAAACACGTTCTTTTAATTCCTTCTACTTCAATACTCAAAAGACTCTCTGAAGGGATATCCATCAGTAAACCCAAGTGAACACTGTGGATATGTAGGACAGCTGCCATCAGTGAAGCAGATAAATATAAATTTAGAATGTATATCTCATAAAGCTAACAACTAAAACCTATGTTTATTAACAGGGGGTGTAATCCACATAAATTGACATCAGTAAGAAAAACGAAAAACTGGTAATCTCTGAGCTCTGCAGCAGGGATTCAATCTCCAGACTTCTGGGTGAAAGTATTTTCCGCTCTAGTCTGTTCAGAAGGATTATTTTTTATTTTTCCCCCAAAGGTTACTATCTCGTTCATCCTTTCCCTTTTGCTCTAGGCCATTTATTACCCTTAATTGTGCTGTTCATGCTGCAAATCTCATTTGATGGTTTTTGGCTGGGAGGAAGTCTAACTTTGGTTTCTGACTTCAGTTGGTTTCCTTTGTTCACTAAGACAAAATATTGAAACTCTTGGGGCACGTTAAAACTAGCACAAGTCCCCACAATCCAAGCATCCTTTCTGCTCTCCAGAACATCTGCTTTGTGGAGCTGCTATTTTAAGAGACTGACTTTGTACAAGGCTTACACTTGACAGATACATGTCTCTGGTAAATGCTATGCCTCAGTTTCATGAAAGATGCTATTTTCTTAATTCTGGCATCAGTGAGGACTTTGGAGAAGCATTATCCTCCAGTCGGTGCTCTCCACCATAATGGTTGTTACAATCTGTGAGTCTTTATGGGGATGACCATGCAAAAATGTCTTTGAGCATTTATTTCCATGCGTGCTGCTCTGATGTTTGTAACCTGCTTGTCACAGTTTCTGGGAAGCTCATGGTCTTGGCTGCAGTTATTGCCACAGCACAGGCAGAGAGGGGCTGGGACTGTGCCCGTGATGAAGGCACATAAACACAGAATCACAGAATAAGCTGAGTTGGAAGGAACCCACCAGGATCATCAAGTCGAACTTCTGGCTCTGCCAGGACCATCCCCAAGAGTCACACCCTGTGCCTGAGAGCATTGTCCAAACACTTTTTGAGCTCTGTCAGGCTGGTGCTGTGACCACTTCCCTGGGCAGCTATTCCAGTGTCCAGCCACGTGCTGGGGAAAGAACCTTTTTCTAAAATCCAACCTAAACCTCCCCTAACACAACTTCAGTCCACTCCTGTCACTGGTCGTGACAGAGAAGAGATCAGTGTCTGCCCCTCCTCTTCCCCTCACAAGAAGTTGTAACTGCAGTGAGGTCTCTCTGCAGTCTCCTCCAGGCTGAACAGACCAAGTGACCTCAGCCACTGTTCACATCTCACACAGCTTCCCCTCAAGGCCCTGCACCATCTTTGTTGCCCTCCTTAGGGTGCTCTCTAATAGTTTTATATCTATCCTTTCTTGTGGCACCCAAAACTGCCTCCAGGACTTGAGGTGAGGTTGCCCCAGTGCAGAGCAGAGCAGGACAATCCCCTCCCTTGCCCAGCTGGTGATGCTGGGCCTGATGCCCCCCAGGACAGGGTTGGCCCTCCAGGCACAGACCCAGAGGCAGCCTCCTGCATCCATGCTCAGCCCAAACTGGACCAGGCCCAGGGAGGGCTGCCCAGGTCCCCCAGAGCTGGGGGAGTCTGCAGGGCAGAGTCTGCTGCTTGAGGCATTGGCACAGGACCCCACCGTGGGGTAACTGGAAAGATACTGAAGAAACACACTTGTTGAAGAATTTTCCTGATGCTGGATGAGGCAGTTGTATTGGAACACAAATTCTTTTTCTTGCAGTTAAAATTTTCAGTCTTCTTAATGACTTTGGATTGTTTCCAACAGAATAGTTCTCCCAGTTTGTTTATTCATTTTCAGGAAAGTTTCTGCTACTTCGGTTATTTCTTTATGTCCTGGGTTCTATTTAACTTATTTTTTTCTGTTATTTAATTGTTATTTCCCCAATAATGTGTCTGGAATAGGCTAATGTATGAATTGCAACATGTTTGGCTAAGCAACAGGTTATTTGCATTACCGGGGACTGTGCCTTTATGAGGTTTGAGTACTTTTTTTCTGCAAAGTTTGTTTGGCAAAGGATTAATAGAATTAATGTACAGATCCACCTGCATATTTTCCCCAGGTAACTCTGTAAAAAAGGAACATGTTCTGAGGGGGAAAGGGGAAATTTTCTCTTTAATTAAAATATAAACCGCTGCGAAGTTTGAAGTGGTGTGTTACTGTGGCATCTTTTACAGAGTGACTAAGGGGTTAAGAACCTAATTTTTGTGATGTGAAGAGAGAATGTTACATGAATAATTCCCTGTCAGCCTGACTAGGAGCTGTACCAAACTAATCCATCATTGCTCCAGTCTTCAAAATGTCATTTTTCATAGTCCGTCATTTGAGGAAATTAAATGAAAATTAATTAGAATTAATTAAAAATCACAGTCATGTCTTACAGATCGGGAATGGAAGGACAAGGCAAAAACACCTTCTGCTTCTTCATCTGTTACCACCAATCCCATCAATAAGTAGAAATAGATCAAAAATTGTTTTGAGATTTTTTTCAAGTTGGTTGAAATAGAGAGTATTTATTACTTACATATGGAGTAATTACTCCAACTGTTGATCCAGCTGGTAATAGAAATGAAGGAAAGCAATGAAAACTTGTGTAGCACAGAATCTGCCTTTCAGGATGAGTAGTTTCAGAATTACAGTGTTGGACCAAGGAAAACCACAAGATTGCACTGCACTGTATCTCCTTTAATAATGCCACATGAAATTGAAGGATAAAGCTTGGTAATAAATATTTTTTAATCTGAATTTTATATCAAGAATGTGGTTCAGAACTTGCAAATTAAGGAGATGGGTATGTGAATCAGAGATAAAGATACCAGATAAGATTAAAGTTAAAGATACTAGAGTCCATCACAACATGTACCACTTCTAGCTCCTCTCTCTTCCGCAGCCACTGCTCCTTGAATAAATCAGCATGAGGACTGGTCAAAGAACATCCTTAATTTTACATAGGTTAGTTGTTTTCAAAGAAAATATTTGCTAAGATTCCTGCAAATATAATCTTTCTGTATTGAAACTAAACTGTTCCTAACTGGATGAGTAACCAAAGCTGCAAAATGCTTATGTTTGGGTGGCTAATCAGAGCTGAAAACTGCATCGTTGCTTAGAGCTAGGCCCGCTTTCATGTTAAGATGAGTAATTAAAATGGAATGTTTTCCTGTGCAAAATGAGATACTTGAGGCCTAATTTGCAAAATATTTTAGTATTAGCAGCTTGAATCCTCTGTGAAGCTAGAGAGGAAGAACTAAAGAGCCCTGTAAGTATCTAGGCTTTGAATTAGGATTTGTTTCCTGCCAGTGGAAGTTCATCTTTTCAAAGTAACCAAAGCTGGGGGAAGATGTCTCTTGAACAGCGGCTGTCTCAGAGATTCCATCTGTTTCAGCTAGGAAAGATGAAAAATAAATCCACACAATTAGGTGCACCTGCTTCAGTCACAGTAAATATTAGAGTAATGGAGGACTTGGTAATTTTTGTCACCAGTGGCTGGTACTTGTGGGAGTGCTTTTCAACTCCAAGCACTTTAGACACAAAACAGAGTCACCTGAGTGGGGAAGGGGACCTTCAGAGCAGTTCAGTGTATCATCCAAGACCTGTAGGAGAAAGCTTGCAACATCCAGATATGAAGTGACAGAAAACAGATGTGAGGAGCAGGGAAGGAGAAAAAACTCAGCAAACCATCAAGAGGCATCTGGGTCAGGACCTGAAAGGCAGGAGTTTAATTAATTTCAAACCCAGATTATTAGCTAGATTTTTAGCCGTGATAATTTGGAGTGTAATTTGCCATGTCTTTCCTGTCATCACTGCTGGAAGCAAGCTTGAACAAACCCACTCTCTCTCTAAGAAAATAAAGTCAATCCATCTAAATGAGCAAAGAGTACTTGGGTGCTTCGGCTCCTCTTCACTGCCAAGTACTAACTAAAGCAGAGGTACTCTTGTTTTCCAGTCCTAATCTCCTCTGAAAATCCCCTTGCATTTCAGATGTGCCAGCAGAGATGAAGGGGGGACAGAATTCCATCTGTGTGATGGTGCCTCTGCGCATGTAAGTTATTCCCCTCTCTGTGCTCAGTGTTACAGAGCACATGCAGAGCAGGTCCCTATCCAGCCACATTCGCTGCCAGTGTTGCCTGTGCCAACAACAGATGGGGGGTTTCATCCAGGGATGCCCAACTCCTGGGCTAGACTGGGCCTAGGGATATCATATCAAGTGTTGAGTTTCTAAAATTTCCACAGACAGCCTGATTCAAGGCTAGTTGTAGATAATCTTCACCATCATCCTATTTAAAACTCTCCTCCAGGTCCATGCTGTCCAGCAGTCCAGTGTCCTTTCCATCCTCATCTGCTTTCATGCTGCCTCTGCAATTCAGCCAGACTCCAGACTGCACACAAACTGCACCTATGTGTATTTAAGTATTCAGTTAATGATAGGCACACTCTTTGGAAGAAACTGTTCCACACTTACGAAGAATAGAGAAGTCAATCCCTTTTCATAGAAGTTTCTTAGGAACTTCCAGACACTGGTGTGAAAGAAAAGTAGCCCTGACTAAAGATGTCAGAGCTTTGCCTCAGATGTGGCATTACCAAGGTTTCTCTCCTCTTCCCAGGATACTATTTTAGTAAAACTTATAGAAAACATACTTTGTAGAGTTCTTCATGCCACTGTTGAACTGAGTGGAAATCAATCAACATAGAAAACCAAGCAAAAACTAAACTAATTTTTCATTTAGTAAGGTTGTATGTTTTTTTCATTTAGTAGAGAGCCTAATCAAGCTGAGAGCATTCTTTAAATTTTGTGAAAATATATCTTCCAAAAATTCAGTGAGTAACAATTGTAAATGGCACTTGAATGCCATGGCATATCAAAGCATCAAAGATTTCTCCCAGAGAGAGTGAATGGTGGTGTGCAACATGCTAGACATAGACTCTTCTGGTGTCACTGAGCATACCACAGTAAACACACCAATTTCCTTTTGGGAATAAAAAAGATTTTTAAAAGAGGATAAACAAGGCTGCCAAGACCCATCTTTTTTCAGGTTCAGACTGATCTTTTTTTCCTTTCTCCCCTCACGTCTTTCTAG
Source organism: Chaetops frenatus (assembly GCA_013400775.1). Taxonomy (NCBI): domain Eukaryota; kingdom Metazoa; phylum Chordata; class Aves; order Passeriformes; family Picathartidae; genus Chaetops; species Chaetops frenatus. The sequence continues at coordinate 124,746 of VZTR01024595.1, forward strand.
TGTCCCACTGCAGGTACAAACCTCCTCAGGCAAACAAAAAGCCATCTATCATGGGCTGGTTTGCTGCCCCTAAAGGCTCATGAAAGCCACAAAAATTATGTCTCAGTTTTGACTGTCTTCAATATTTTGTTCTGTTGTGGCAGCAGAAAAGGAAAATTCTTTCCTACCAGAAAATTCTCCCTTGGAATGGATCCCTACCTGGTGGTTTCAGAGTGAGGGTCTCAGAGGGCAGGGCAGAGCTGGGACAAACATCCCTGGCTCCACAGCAAACAGCAGCAGGGACAGGTCAGAATCCATGCAGGGAGAACAACACTCTGACAGGGAGAGCTTTCCAGAATGACTACCTTTTCACATTTTAAATAAAACACTAAAATACCCCAAAGGTTCTAAATGTGCTGTTTAAGTCCTCACACAGCTCTTTGCTGTGAGTTTCCAGGGCTTTCCAGGAGAATACCACCATCTCTTTTCAGCTACTTAACTAAGGAGTGATCATAAAGAAACACCTAAACTCCAACAGGAGAACCAGGTGGGATGAGAGTTCTCCAGCCTTCATTCATAGCATAAATTTTAGCACAACTTCATTTATGTTGGAATTGGGTATTCTCCACAACAGCAACTGATTCACTAAGAAATGTTTAATACTGTAAATCAAAGGCCATTTAAAATGTAATTTACTGAGTAAGCAGAAAGCTTTATATCTCATGGCTTTTGTCAAGCAGCCCTTCCTCTTTCTTTCATACATGGCTGCAGAGATGAACTCCAGAACTCATCTCAGCTGACCTATAGCCAGTTCCTTAGTTCTCCTTTGGCCTCTCCCTAGAAAGGCTAAAAATGTCTGTAATTAAATAAGTCTGAATCCTCTCCAGGAAGGAGAAACTCTAGCAGCTGCAAAGTGCCATAATCTGGGATGTGACCCTGTGTTAGGTGTGTCTGAGCCAGCATATGCCAGGGAAAAGGGAACCAATGCATCCATTTCTCCAGCTGCCTCACAAGCACTTACACATTGCTCATCTCAGTAAACTCCAGAGCAGACTGAAAAAAATCAAGATTTAGCATTATCCTTTGGCATCACTTTTTAACCCTGCATCAATAGCATTTGAGCCTGTTGTGGTTTAAAGGACAACAACTTTTTTTTCTCCTTCCTGGGGGGGGGGTTTCTTTGTTTTCCTACTTCCGCCGGGACAGTTTCCAGCAGAGGTGAGGAGCCCACGGATTGGCTAATTTTAAGATGGGCACTTCATGTAGCCACTTGAAATTAGAGGCGTCTTTGCGAAGCTTACATTTTTTTAGGAGCGGGAAGTTGGAAGCTCTTCTATTTCCGCCCGCGTGGAAGGTAACTCCGGCATGGCCCCGGCCGGCCGCTCTGGGGCCGTGCCGGGGCTGCGGCCGAGGGCGCTGCTGGGTTTCCCCCCACCCCCTCCCCTACCTCGGGCAGTGCTGCTGTTGCTCTGAGGTTGTTTTTGCTTCCCCCTCCCTGCCTGAGGGAGAGGAGAATGGAACTCCAGAAGGGGGCTCCCGGCCCTCCCCTCTCCCGGGCTGGGCTTCCCCCCCCTCCCCCCCTAGAGAGAAAGGGTACACCCCACGAGCTGACCTGTGGTTTTTCCTGCGTGACCATGGGGAAGACATGAGAAGGTGGGATGGGAAACCCACTTCCGTCCTGGCAGCACGGGTGCGTCAACTCAAGGAGGGAAACAATAACCGAGAGAGTTCCACTAAAATACAGGTAGCTTCAACCTCCCATGACCGAGCAGGTGAATGTGAAACCGCTACATTAAATGGTGTTTCTGCCCGGTTTCGAACAAACCCATGACAGAGCCCAAGGGCAAATCCAGCACACTACAATTAACATGAGAGCTGTGGCCAAACAGGTGCCACCTGAGCCATCCCTGCCAGCAGAGAAAACCTGTCCTGGTTTCCCATATTTGTGTTTAAAATCTTAAAATGAGAAGAAGAAAACAACCTCTGCCAAGCAAGACACCAATTTCATGTTTATCAGCAAGCACCATAGGTAAATGGCTCTACAGAAACAGGAATCACTAAGTCCTCTAGTTCAGGCAGCCAATTGGAAAGCAGTGTGGTATCCTAGGTACCAACCCTCAGTAAGTGGTAGCTAAATCATTTCTGTTTGCCTATAGAGCTGGGTGTATGATGTGAAAGTCTGAACTTGCCAACATTTACTTTCCAGCATGCAAATGAAAGCCAGACAAAATCCCCAGCAGCAAAAAGAAGTGAGATCCATATGGAGGATATGAATTGAACTATGTAATTGATGATTTACGTCATAGCAAGAGCTTTCCACCCATATTGAATCCTGACCTATGTTTTCAAACTATTAACCTGAAGATTTCTAATGGATATTGAGTCTTTGGTTTGTTGAGAAAATCACTGGGTTCATAAGTTCCTGGGATTCAGTCTCAACAAAAAAGCTCAAAACATTAATCTGTCTAGTAATATCATGGGCAAAAAAGTCAAAGTTTAAGCAACAAAGAACCTGTTTCAGTATCTCTACTCCCACTCAAATTTTTATTGGCTGACCAAAGGACCTTGAATTTTGAGGCCATCACATTTTGTTGGGTTTTTTTCCCCACAACTTACTGCAGTCCCTCTTTGATGATTTACAGTAAGTGGTTGCCTTTAAGGTGAAGCCAGACACATTCTTCTGTCTTGATTACAGTGAAATTAGGAAGGTGCTATAGATCCATGCTGGGATACTTAGCCTGAGCTGGAGCTCCTCAACCTGCCATGCATGCTACCAAGAAGCTGGAATGGTAAAAAAGGTAATAAAATCAAAATAATATAATAT
>VZTR01024595.1:127669-187357 GCA_013400775.1 Chaetops frenatus
ATATAATATAATATAATATAATATAATATAATATAATATCAAAATAAATCAAAATAAAAATAACAAAACAAGAAAACCAGGACATGGTATCTGAACAGGATGACCACAGAGTATGTGTTTGTAAACAGGTCAACTCAGAACTTGATGTAAAAGAATACAGGTAGAAAGGAAAGTCAGAATGGATATGCACAGTTATTTCATCCAAAGACAAATGCATCCCCTATCCTCTCCCCAAGAGAAACAAAAACATTAAAATGCCAGATGATGTACATATATAAAAAAATGCTTGTGAAGACAAGTTATTGACAGTCATATCAGCAATGGGTTCGAGCAGTGGGTTGAGACTAGAGCACATTCTTCAGGTTCACCACTTAGATACAGAGAAGTCTATCCAGGCCAAACTGGAGCTGGCAGAAAGCTCAGCAAGCCACTTTCTATCATTTGCCAGCAATTCTGACTAATCCAGGAGGTCCCAGCTGGCTAGAGGTCAGCAAGCATGACACCCAGGGACAAGAAAGGTGGGAAAGAGGATCCAGGGAACTACAGGTCTGTCAGCCTGAGCTCAGTGCCAGAGAAAGTCAAGGTGCAGATCATCTTGAGTGGCATCACACAGCACAACAGAACAACCAGGGGATCACAGTGAGTCGGTGTGGGTTTGTGAGAGGCAGGTCCTGCTTGGCTAACCTGACCTCCTATCCCTGCTGGATGAGGGAAAGGCTGTGGATATTGTCTGCCTGGACTTTAGGAAATCCTTTGACACCACTTCCAATAACATTCCCCTGGAACCTCTGGCTGCTCATTGCTTGGATCTCTTCAGGTTACTGGAGACACTGAGTGCTCCTGGTAGTCAGTTAATTAAAATCTGATTGCATTTCCTTATAAGTTTAGTAATACTGCTCTCCAGTCTCACATGAATATGATGTGACTTTTTATGTTCCTTCAGAGTAAATCTTAACAAATAGTGCAATGCATTATTACTGTTTACCATAGCTGCTCCTTTTCTTTCCCAGGAATGCACAACTGTAAGTAGTCCCACACATGTGGGTTAGGGCTGAAGGGCAAAGAAACCACTACTGAGGAGCTTTGCTGTTTATGTTCTCATGGAGAACTTACCTTTGTGCAGTTTCCAGTGCATGTCTTTCCTGATAAATATTTGGTCTTCTGACAAAGACACAGGGGAAAAGGAATGAATCTTGTATACAAACTTTAATTTTTTTTTATAAAGGTGGAAAGCCTTTATTTTGACTAAAGTGATTGGTGTCTCTAAAGGATTCTTCTAATTACTCTGTATTCAATAATTAAAGAAGTCAATGTTGATGTTAATACAATATTTTTAGAGGCTAAGACAAAAAACCTGTGAACAACAGGAAACATACTTAAAAGTAGCTAAAGTACAGCACAATATATGAAAATAAACAAGCTCATTTTAATATTATGTGTATTTCAGTCTTAGTAGAAGCCTCAACCTTTTTTCTAAGTACTTTTTAAGGGTATCTTCTCTGAATTTTTAAGCTGGATGCTGTGGTAGTGTTTAGTGTTTCAAATGTTTGTTTATTGATTCAGCTGGTATCTTAAAGCACCAGCATGAGAACATCTGAACCCCAGCAGGCTCAAATATATCAAAGCTTAGAGTTACTAATTTCCCTAAGTAGTAGAGCCATTTGTAACCCACTGCCATATGGCCTTCTTCTCTCCTCAACTTCCATGCACATTTTCATGCATATAAACACGTATGATACTCAATTTATTTAAAATACACCCTTGTCTTTCTCTGAATAAATTTTTCAGTTGGCAGTAATCATATACCCTGTTTCCACTCAATTTTAATGGGAAAAATTTAAAACAGCTTAAAAGACAATGTACCTTCCTTGGCCTGGCTTTTGAAGAAGTGCCCTGAATTTGGGCTCTATGCTGTCATCACAAGAACTCTAACCCACATCACAGCTCGAGGCACAAAAGTGTCCACCATTAAAATAGAGAAGGAAGTGAAAGATGGCCCAAAAAGGACATTAAAACAACACAGCTTAGCCATGGCTCAGAAAACCACACTGTCTCTCACACAAAGCCTTTGGACCACACCTGTTTGTACCTATCATGCTACCTTTAAACTCATCTTCTTACAACTCTTCAAACCCACTCCCAGCATCTTTTAAACTTCACTCCCCTGCCCCTGGAAATGTGTTTAGAGTTTACCTGTGCCCGTAGATGGGGAAATCCTCCAGCAATGCCCCAGTGGGCAATTCAGCAGTTCACTTTGGGCTGTTCAAGCACACACCCATTGCCTGAAGCCCAGGAGGGCTGTTTTGCCATTGGCCTGGTTTTGGCTGGGATAGAGTTAACTTTCTCCTAATTGTTTGTGCTGTGATTTGGATTTAGGATGAGAATAACTTTAATAACACACTGATGTTTTAATTACTGATGAGCAGTGCTGACACTAAGGCAAGAACTTTTCAGCTTCTCACCCCACCCTGACATTAAGGAGGCTGGGGGTGCACAAAAAGCTGGGAGGGGACACAACTGGGATGGCTGACCCCAAATGGCCAAAGGAATAGTTCATATTTTATGGTGTCATGCTCAGCATAGAAATCAGGGGGGAATCTGGCAGAGGACCACTGCTCAGGAACTGGTTGGGCATTGGTCAGTGAACGGTGAGCATTTTGCATTTTGCATCGCTTGTTCTCTACAACAACAACAGCAACAAAACAAAACAACATGTTGTTGTTATGAATAATATTATTATTTTCTCTTAGATTTCAAGAATTTTACTGCTTTTCCTCTAATTATCTCCCCCATCCCACTGGCATTGGGGAGTGAAGGAATGGCTGTGAGGTGTTCAGCTCCCTGCTCTGTTAAACCACGACAGCCATAACCACACCAGGCAAACCCTGGCTGGGGTGTGTGGCTGTAACTCCCAGCACACGACAGTTTCCTCTAACTGAATGGCAGAGGCACCAAGAGCTGAGCACAACCTGGAAGGACAGAAGGAAAGCTGGAGGTGTGCCATTGGTACCAGCACCACAGCTGGCTACAAAGCCAGCAGCCCAAAGCTGAAGGGCTCAGGGCTGCAGACAGCAGAGCTCTGGCTGCCTGTTTGCTCACGACAAAGCTCAAGGAATTGCACACTCAAAAGCAATTGCTTAAGGGAAATGACAGACAAGACAGATTGAGCTTTGGCCTGACCACTTTATTAAATCTTATATCTCACATTGAACCACACACATTTCAGAGGAACGTGCTGTGGGTATGGACACAGCTGGACATCACTGGAACAAACACATTATTGTTTTAATTCCCACAGTCAGAATCTCTGCAGAGAGAGAGGGTAGGGTTCTGTGGGATGCTTCTTTCTAGGCAATAATCTTGCTTCGGAACAATGAGGGCTGTTAAACTCAGGAGGTATCCAGANTTGGGCATTGGTCAGTGAACGGTGAGCATTTTGCATTTTGCATCGCTTGTTCTCTACAACAACAACAGCAACAAAACAAAACAACATGTTGTTGTTATGAATAATATTATTATTTTCTCTTAGATTTCAAGAATTTTACTGCTTTTCCTCTAATTATCTCCCCCATCCCACTGGCATTGGGGAGTGAAGGAATGGCTGTGAGGTGTTCAGCTCCCTGCTCTGTTAAACCACGACAGCCATAACCACACCAGGCAAACCCTGGCTGGGGTGTGTGGCTGTAACTCCCAGCACACGACAGTTTCCTCTAACTGAATGGCAGAGGCACCAAGAGCTGAGCACAACCTGGAAGGACAGAAGGAAAGCTGGAGGTGTGCCATTGGTACCAGCACCACAGCTGGCTACAAAGCCAGCAGCCCAAAGCTGAAGGGCTCAGGGCTGCAGACAGCAGAGCTCTGGCTGCCTGTTTGCTCACGACAAAGCTCAAGGAATTGCACACTCAAAAGCAATTGCTTAAGGGAAATGACAGACAAGACAGATTGAGCTTTGGCCTGACCACTTTATTAAATCTTATATCTCACATTGAACCACACACATTTCAGAGGAACGTGCTGTGGGTATGGACACAGCTGGACATCACTGGAACAAACACATTATTGTTTTAATTCCCACAGTCAGAATCTCTGCAGAGAGAGAGGGTAGGGTTCTGTGGGATGCTTCTTTCTAGGCAATAATCTTGCTTCGGAACAATGAGGGCTGTTAAACTCAGGAGGTATCCAGAAATGGTGGGATTTAAGCATCTCTACTCCCTTTGCATTGGTAGGTTACTTTTAACAGGATGTTTTTAAAGCACCATGAAATTCTCCCTAGTCCTCTCTGGCCTTCTTGACTTTGACCACAGCCAGTACTTAGGAGGCAAAGCTCCACTTTCTTAGTCAGTATCACTTAAGATTGCAAAGTGAACTAATTCTTATAGGTTTTAAGAAATTTAGTTCATATAATGAAGGCAGAATAACCAACTGAAAACTAAATGAGAAGTGCTAATAGTCTCCAGTTCTGAATTAATGTTCTCATATGTTTGCTTAAAAAACTGTGAATAATTCCACCAGAAAATGTGGAAGTTGTGGGAATTCATTAATTGTAAACATGAATCAACTTGAAGTCAAAACCATGTAACTGATTTGTCATGGTATAAATCTCATTAGATATAGAAATATATCTTCAAGAATCTACTGTGTGCTCTTTCCTTCCACAGTAGATACTGCAGTCAGTCAGCAAGTTAACTTATTTCTGTTTGCATAGAAAACAGACAATGGAAAATAATTAGTGATGGCAGGCAGCTGAGTAAGAGCACCAGACTGTGTAGATACATCAGACGGGTTCACACAGTGGAATGTGCTCACAGCTCCGTGTTTGGGCACCTGAACCTTTCAGTATGGTGAATTACAGGGACCTCAGAGTGTGCAGACATGCAAACAGACACAATGAACCTATTAAAATAACCTGACTTCACTTTTCCCCACTTCCTAATGGAACAGCTGGCAGTCTAACCAAGTTGCACACTAATTTGTCCCTGAAACACAACTGAATCAGTGACAGATATCCTGCTGTGCCCATGGCATTAAGAGACACGAGGTTTAAACTTTGAGGATATTGCATCTTTCTTTATAGCACAGGAACATATTTCAAAGAGCAGAAAGAAAGACATTACTGGTGTACTTCCCAGAAAAAAAATGTGAGACAATAAAGCAGTGTGAGTTTCAGGTATGTTGGAGGAGTTTTGTGTGTTTGTTTGTTTGTGTTTGTTGATTTGGGGTTTTTTGGTTTGTTTTGGGTTTTTTGGTTTTTGTCTTCTTTCTCGTTAATTTGTTTTATGTGAAAAGGCAGATTTTATCAGTGTCACATTGGATGCAAAGAGGCTTAGAACTGTGTTGCTAACAGCAGCCAACTGTTAGACCTTATAACTATTATCTATATATTACGTAACTCTAATTATATAGTTACATATATAGCTATTTCTATAGTTAATATAACTATTAACTATACATTATAGGACTATTAACTGAATTTTTCAGACAGCAGCAACCACCTGGAGCTACACCAGGTAAGAAACAGGACAAAAGGAGTGACTCCAATCACACCAGCATCCAGGCAGTTTTATTGATGACCTACCCTTGCCACATGCAAAGAAAATGACAACAGAGGAGGTCTCAGTAACAAATAAGTTCTCTTTCTGATTGATCCAGCTGCTTTGAATGGAGTATTGCATATATCCCTAGATTTTAAAAGGGAGCCTGTGTATGTTTTATCTTGACTAAGCAAGCTTATTCTCCTGTGAAGACAAGGCAGAGAGTGTTCAGCCCAGAGAAGAGATGGCTCTAGGCAGACCTTAAAGCACTGTGCAGTACCTAAAGGAAGCCTATGAGAGAGTTGGAGAGGCACTTTGGACAAGGACATGCAGTGCTTAGGACAACAGGTAAGGACATTAAATTGACAGGGAGCAGCTTTAGATCAGATATTAAGAAGAAATTCTTTACTGTGAGGATGGTGAGGCACTGGAACAGGTTGCCCTGAGAAGCTGTGGATGTTCCATCCCTGGAAGTGTTCAAGGCAGGTTGGATAGACCTCTGAGCAACTTGGTCCAGTGAAAGGTGCCCCCGCTCATGGCAGGAGTGTTGTAACTTGATGATCCTTAAGGTCCTTTCTAATCCAAACCATTCTGTGATTCTATAATGATTCTGCACAGATCCCCACATTTTTACTGTTTTTAGAATCTGAAATTGCAACTCATGAAAATGTCTTCGAAGTATCCATTTTTATTTCTGCTCAGATGGTCACCAGCCCTTGATCAAATTGAGAGCCTGAGTTCCTGGTCTTTTTATGACTGGATGTATCCATCTTGTACCTCATGCCCATATTTTAGATAACCCATATGCAAGCATAATTCAGTTATTCAGAAAATTCTCATAAATTGCTCAACCTCAAATTACCATAAGGCACTCTACATTTATTAGAGGGGACACATGCAACAGGGAGAATGAATAATTTAAAAGAGAAAAATCATTAAAGGCCAATCAGCTACAATTTTAGTGCTGAAAGTGACTGAATTAGTATTCAGTGGGTCTTATGTCTTTTCCCTCTAAACATCACTTGTTCTGATAAAAATAAATGCTTATTACTACTGCATCAATTCTGCCAACTTGAGGCATCTACTCAATATTTGGCCTCTGAGCTGTTTGAGCAAAATGAAATACTGAGCTATCTCATATTTAATCCTCAGCAGAGGAAACCACCACAGGATTCATGACTGATGTTTCCACATAAAGCAGTTACCATGACATTACAACACATGTATTGGAGACCCATGAACATGTTAATAAAGGATCCAAGCTCTGCTGTCAGTAAAGTTAAATGATTCTCCTCTCCAAAAGCCACCCCACCCTCCCCAGTACCGTAAGGCAGTATGAATTCATACAGGTGTGTGCAAATACAGGTGAAAATACAAATGTACATACACACCCAAGTCCTTCACATTCAGAATATAACTAATACATTCAGAAATGTATTAGTGGAATACACTAGTAGAAAGTGTATATTCACCACAGCATAATAAAAATCATGTTCTAAAATGAATAATTTTTAAAAAGTGGCCTTCCTGTGTTTTTTCTTGACAATTCCTTGCAGCTGCCATTAGATAGAAAAACTGCACTGGAACGGTTTATAAAGGATATTTTGCTCTATGCAAAATATCCTTGGTAAAAACGATGAGAAGTATTTTCCAAGTCTGCATCTGAAACTTTTAATTAAATCTATTTTAATCAATACCCAGCTACCACTTCATGACAAATATCTTTGTGCAAAGAAAGTTTTTCAGAAGTACCTTAAACCTTTTATAAAGGAAAAACTATTACTCCAGCAAACACTTCTCTGAGCAAAACAGACTACAACTTGAGTTTGAAATGATTGCAACAGTCTTGATGAAAAGGCTTGCTTGATGCTTGGCTCTTCTACAAAAAAGATGTCGAGTTATCTTTAGACCTTGCTAATTTTTATCCATAGCACAAATGAACATGTATTGCATGGGGAGGTGTGGAAACAAATCCCACCAGATTTCCAGAAATGTGTTACAAATGGCACACAGGACTGACGGCAATAAATTTTAAACCAAAATTTTTATTACATGCTAATATGTAATTGACTGCAGGCTTCAAGTTCATCTAACCTGCATAATGAGAATAGAAAACATAAATTGACAGAAGGCAAGGAAATGAAAAAGTTCTAGTGGTCCATTATTGAAACAAAGCACAAAAAACTGAAATAAAATATAAACTTTAACCTTATCTGTTACTCTCATAGGATCTGTTGTTTCATTAATGAAAAGCCACTTTTTGACAAAGGACATACCTACAGCCTAAATCCTTCCTCTTCCCTTTCAATTTCCTGCAGAAAAGCACCCATGTTGAGGTAGGGGGAGAGGAAGGAAGGGCAGATCTCTCTCTTGCATCTAGAAGGGCTTGTCCAGACCATTTGGGTTCTGTACATAAAGAAGACACAGGATCTGAGGCACAGTGTGCACTTTAACACAAGAATACACCTGAATAGTTATCAACCCCCTCCAGTAACTACTTCTGTAAATTTGTGTGTTGGCAGGAATGGAACATTTCTACAGCAAGGCTGTACAGGGGATTTCACAGAGATAAACAAGGAGTGCAATAGTGCATATCTTGGCAACAGCCCTGGCCCTGCAGTGCAGACCCCTGCTAGGTCTTTGCCCTAGCAGAAAGCTCCTTAGAACAAGTTTTATTTTAAGGAATTTCTTATCCCTATTTCTCTATTTTATTTCAGCAGCATAGGAAGGATACACATTTCAAATTAATATAAATCCTTTAAAGTAGTTTTAAAATTTTAACATTTTTTCTGTTTATTTAAACTTGTAGAAGAATACATGATGCATTCCAAACATGCAGTCAAGGAAAGCACTGAAAAAGAATACTAAAATCAAATAATGCAATAACAGCCAAGTAAGCCTGTAACAGCCAAGTATTTTCTCAAAAATTCTGTAAACAGATTGTGATTAGAACCTCTCAGGAAGAACTGTCTGAAAAAGTAAGATTTCAAAAATCCTAGAAAAACTGAAGCATGGTTGTCAGAAAACCACCTCTTTTAAATATCCATATTTTATGCTTTGTATAAGCCTATTTAAGATATGCTGAAAAAATGAGCCTTAAGAGTAATTGATCACAGACATGGAAATGCTGATAGGGAGTGTCTCCCGGTGGCTTGCAGCCATTTAATTATTATAGAATGGTTTGAAGGGGACCTTAAAGATCATCTAGTTCCAAGCCCACTGCCATGGGCAGGGACACCTTGCACTAGACCAAGTCCCATCCAGTCTGGTGCTGAACACTTCAAGGGATAGAGCATCCACAACTTCTCTGGGAAACTTGGTCCAGTGCCTCACCATCCACACAGTAAAGAATTTCCTCCAGTATCTAATCTAAACCTACTCTCTTTCAGTTTAGAGCCATCATGTCTTGTCCCACCACTACATGCCTTTGTCCAAAACCCCTCTCTGCACCTCTCTTGCAGACCCCTATTATGTGCTAGGAGTTACTAAGGTTTCCCAGAGCCTTCTCTTTCCCAGGCTGAACAACCACAACTCTGTCAGCCTGTTGTCACAGACAAGATGCTCCAGCCCTTTGATCATTTTCATGTCCCTCCTCTGGACTTGCTCCCACTGGTCCATGTCTCTATTGTGTTGGAGTCCTCAGAGCAGGATCCTTTTCTCCAGGTGGGGTCTCACTGGAGCAGAGCAGAGGGGCAGAATCACCTCTCTGGACCTGCAGGCTGTGCTTCACATGATGCAGCCCGGAACACGTTTGGCTTTCTGGGCTGCAAGTGCACATTGCTGGGCCATCTCCATCCTCTCATCCACCAGCACTCCCAAGTCCTTCTCTCCAGGGCTGCTGTCAATCCCTTCTCTGCCCAGGCTGCTTTTGTGCTTGGGATTGCCCTGCTTCAGGTGCATAGCAGCTTGCTGTGCAACAGCACTCCAGGGTTCCTCAAGGTAACAAATAATTTAAATAATAAAATATCCTTGACTCTCGGAAGCAAAATAAGAGAGACTTGATACATCATTCCTGGGAACCATGGTTACAAACAGATGAGTAACATGGAAAAGGGGCTGAACCTTTTCCTTGTGTTCAGTTATTTCCAGATGCAAACAAGAACTCCCTTGAAACGACACACATTTGGAATGTAAGTTCTAGTCATTACATATTGTAATATTTCTGGAGGTAACCACTTTCCTTGACTTTATTTCCTCTGCTGCAGGAGACAGCAGAGCATGTTTCCAGACATGTAACTCACAGCAAGAAGCACTTGACAAAGAACAGCTGAAATTCTCATCTATATTGAAGCTGCCTGCAGCAGACCAGAGGTGACAAAGGCATGTTGATTATGATTCCTTTGCTCTTTCATTCCTCTGTTTCCCAAATATCACATTCTTAACTCTGTGTCCCCAATGATTAAACCTCAGGTTACCAAGTAATAATTATATATATATATAAGCACTTAATTTATGCTGCAAAGTAATAAGCAACATAATTTTTTTTCTATAGGACCTCTGCAGGAATTCTACCACCTTGTTTGACATTATTGGCCAACAAATAAAATTTAGATGCAAAACAGCCATGCAATGGTAATACATTCACTGAGCCTTTCCAAAAAGCATTTTCAACACAGTTTTATATGGACAGAATGAAAAGAGGTTTACAAATCCAGTCTGTTTAACTTACCCAAGTAAAAGTAAAGAAAAGCTTTTCAATACTGGATATAAAATATAATCCTGCTGTAAGGAGAAGGAAAATCAGGTTCCTTGAAAAGCTGCTGCATTTGGAGGGTTTTGAAAGCCAGAACTGCTTGCCTCCCTCTTGTTATTTAGTCAGTTCACTGATACAAATCTGGAGAATTACAGGAGAGTCACAAAACAATTACAAATAAAGAAAAACTTATTTTTCTCTCAGTAGATTCTTACACAGTTCTGAAATAATATTGGTAGGGAGATGCAAACTAAAAGGCTGCCTGTTTTTGTGTCTCTCAGTACTTTGGTACCACAGATGACAGCAGCTTTCCTGTCAGTACACAACATATTAGGCATTCTTTGCCATGGATTTGAAAGCCAACTGTGAAAAAAGCCCAACCCAGGATGGAGCTGTCACAACTGACTCTTTGGTTTAAATGTATTGACAATGCCAGTTCATAGTAAGAAACAAAAATCTTCAGATACAAGTATTCAACTCAAGTAACCATACCAGTTTGTTAAACCAAAGCATCCTCATTGGCCTGAATACTCTTACATTGCAAATATACCACATTTTGACTTATGCATCACAGACATAACAATTAAGTGACAATGCAGCATTTACAGTGGCATCTGAGGCAGAAGCAGCACCTCTGAGTGTCCCATCCCAGGTTACAATACTGGTGCTCTTTCTGTCAGCTATTTTCTCATTGTAAATGAGTCATTTGAAACGAAGCATAAAGTCAAATGAAAATGGCACAACTGAGAGTATGACAAGACCTTAACTAACAGCACTCGATGCATAATTACCAGCTATACATGGACCCTTACTTTGCTTCTGGAAAAAGCTACTAAAAGGTATTCTAGAAATGTGAACAGGTTTTACTGCAAGTATAAATAACTCCCAAACCAATAACTTAAAATGTGCATATACAATAAAATTGCTCCATTTCCTCACCTGTGTAAGAAAAATGATACCCCATTCATTTCACTCACATTTCACTCCAAACTACTGAATGTCAAAATATCAAATCAGTTTTTTGGTCAACAGTATTTGAACTGGAGATTTTTTTTTCTTTATGATACATTCTACTTTGCACATAGTAAACTTGTAACTCTATTTGACTGCTCTTTCATAGGTAAACAGTGGCATTTAAAAACAGTAGTGAATTCTCAAAATTCAGAAGTATAGCAAATAAAATCACTCGGAAAAAGCAATGCATAAATCTATTCACCTATGCAATAGCAGCATCTGACAATTACTTTGACAAAGATGTTAAAGAAGAAGAGACTTTCCCATAGCTCTGAAAAACCTCTCACTTTCTTACAGAAAAATTCTAATGAAGAGACTTGATTCCCCTGTAAAACATCCCCTTCTGGATTTTCAGCAAATTGTACTGAACTTGTCAGATCATCTACCTATTCAGTTCTATAACAAATTGTTAACACAAACTACAGCAGAGCACACTGAATAATTAATTTCCAGAGTTCACCTTTATTAAAAACAAGGTTTTTGTTGTGAGAACAAATAATCTCTCACTCGTAGCTTGAAAGCCTAAGATAGGATCATTGGCTTCCAGGGTTGCTACCAGCTGCTTAGCAACCTGTCCTACTTGTCTTCCTTCCTTCCTGTTGTAGAGAACTGTGGCCAGAGGAGTTGGCTGGCGATAGATGAAAACCCGTCGCAAGCACTCGCAAAGAGCAGCGTAGGAGTAATCTGGAGCACAAGCCATGAACTTCTTGTCTTGCTTTGAGGCTTGGACATAACCTATATAGTCCAAAACCAAGCAGAAGGGATAAGTAATATATGGGTTTCAACAGAACTTTAACTGGCTGATAAAAACTCAAGTTTAATTTTAAAAATAATACGCAATTTGTAACCAAAAAACCCACCAAAACAAACAAACATAAGAGGAACAAAACAAACAAACAAAAAAACCCCAAAAAACCTCCCCAAAAACAGAAACAAAAAAACCTCAAAACAAAAGAAACAACCAAAAAAGTCCCCAACCAACAACAACCGAACACCAAACCATTCTTATTACATAAGCCAGTACTTTTTGAAGGGATGCATTACCCCGTTCAATACCAATATATAATTCTCGTGTAACTTATCTTAACTGGTGTTTTGGATACATATGTACAGCAAGATACTCCTCCCACAACTGGCTCCTCTCTGCCTCACAAGGTCTTTCATTTCCTCAGCAGGATCAGAAGGCCACAGACATAGTCCATATGGGCAATCTTGGCACAATATTAGCGGGCTAAGAATAAATCTCTCTCCTCATCTCCCACTGTGTAATTACATTTAAAAATTAAGATTTCTGAGCCTACTTCATCTTGAACAGACACTTAAAATTTCTCTTCTGTTTAGAAATGACTAAAAAAATTAGTTCTTTTTTAACACACTAATTTCTGTTAATATTCCCTCAGAAAGAAAAAATTCCTGCCTTTTCCACTTTCATTACAGGACTCTACTAACAGACTCATTTCAGACTGATTTCCTTTCACACGTCTGTAAAGAGGATTGAGGTATAATCTTTGCAAAGTGATCTACCATCTTTCTGAAAGGTTATTTGCTTCACTTCTATTGAACAACTCATGCAAATGTTTATCACATGGGACAAGACGGGAAAAATCTAAACGTCATTTATTAAAACCCCTTACCATAAGATTACACACACCTAGACATATAATCAATTAACTGCAGCTATTGTCCTGATGATGTCTGTGTCAATGTTAAGGTGGTGATCATGCTCTTCAGTCTCTAACTCAAGGTCACTTCCCCAAAGAACTCTCCTTACTGTGCAGTACTGTGCTTATATCCCACACATTGTCTGAAAAGGCTTGTTTTCCTCTCAGGGCATAAACATCTTATTTCTGTGTTCTTATTTCTAAAATTAAGCTACCATGCTGCTATCAACAGAATTAGAATAACTTTCAATTCAGATTTAAATAAATGAGATATCAACATAAGCCACACCACAAGTATTCAGATAGAAAAGTCTCAGAGGTGTGTGACAGAAGTTAATTTCTTACCTAAAGCATTAAAAGTTGCAATGTGTTCCCACATATTCTCTGTTTGGTCAGAGTGAGGCTGCCAGAGAAGAGCATCAACATCATGCCTCAGGCAGAAGCATGGCATTTCTTTGGGATTCACAACAACTGAGAAAAGATACTGGTTGCTTCCAAGATTAATCTGAAAACAAAACAAATCCAAAATATTGATTCAAAGCAAAAATAGCAGATTCTGTTACACATACTGCCAAAGTTTTATGATAAACAGTTCTATGTTTGTTACTTGACAAAAATGTTAGAATACATTATGCTGCATCCCACTGATCAACAGCTCAATGTACCACAGGTGCCTTACATATTTCAAGGAGATACAATTAAGTTTGTTGGAGTAATATTCAGAGAAACGTTATGTCCACTACAAAAGCAAATGGAAATGTGTTTTGTGCAGAAATGGTTTTCTAGGATAGATCCTAACCTACAACTTCTGATGTTAAGAAAAGATTCTCTTTAATCACATCTGGTTTTCTGCAGGGCTAACAGGGAAGGAAATACTGTCCCTCTCAGGTAAAAGCTGGCAAGCACTGAAGTGAGGATTAATTGGAATACTAAAATTATGAAATGTCAACATGTTTTAATTTACTCACAATCAAGTAATTACTAAATTTCAGATTAGCACACTCTTCATTAAAATGTTTGTAGGAGTTGTAGGTGAAAAGCTGTACCAGACACATTTCTGAAGGAGAAGGCCCCATAATTACCAATCAGAAACTACAAACAACTTGAAAGAAGATCTACATCAAAGTGAAAATATATTCCTGTAGACCGAAAAATATACTGAAATACTCAGATTTCTACATACTCTAACAAGGATGGAACGCACAAGTTCCCACAGAAGAGGCTGATATTAATATTTCCTACCCACAGTTAATGTCCTTCAACCATAATGCTTTAAACATATTAAACTTTGCATTACTTTTATGCCATCCATTTTAAGAACTCTTTACAACCACCCTGGATTCAAACTTGCTCCACAATGTCCTGCTGCCTGGTAGAAAGCAGCCTTTTGTGATCCCATGAGCTCATGTTCCTCCTGATCTGTGAAATGTCTCTGGGGCATTTTTTACCCTTCAGTGTGAGAAGCAGTAGTTTAGGCTGAGTTATTCAGAAGTTTATCCAGTCTGGTCTTGAAAATCTCAAGGACAGAGTTTGCACAACTTACACCATGCTACAACCACAATGTTGTTTTTGCTTTCATCTAGTTTCAAAGAAAACCCCCAAACAACCCCAAGACAACAAGTTAATCTGTAATGTTTTCATATGATTTTGTTGTTTCCAACACGAGGGAACAGACAAGATCAAATTCTAGCTTACTGTTAGTCAGGGTTGCTTACAACTCAGATTAAGCCCACTACTGAAGCATTTTGCTCACAATCTGTTACTTTTCTGTGATTGACAAAGAAGTTTTATAAAGTGATCTATGGTCCACCTTCTTAGTGAAAAAGGTCAAGTTTCTACCAGGCTGTCTGAAAAATTAGTGAGGAAAATGCAAACTAAGTCATCAAAAGAATTTTATGCTACTGAAAAAGACCCTTTTCTTATAATTACTTGGATATAACTTTGCTTTTTCAAATGGCACACTTGTGAAAGTATATGTATTTTTTTAATCAGAACAAAAGGAGCTTTGTTTTTATATTAAAATGACATTGAAAGATACATATGGGTTGACAATTTCTGTTGCTACTGCGATTTGATATTATGGGAGAATTTTATGTCATTTCAATAGTCTACAGATTTTTGTACTGACAATAGAGGTTAAATTGCAAAAAAAAAAAAGTTTTAAAGTATTTCTGTAATAATTTGAAGTACTTACTATATGAGTGACTTTCAAGGTATTGCCATCAAATCTGCACAAGCTTGCGCCATCTTCAAGAAAAGCATCACATTCTTCTAATTCTTGAGCATTACAAGGTGGGTTTTCCTTTTCAGGGTTTGGATTCTGAAAAAAGAATGAACTATAATGAAAATTGAAACTACTGAAAAAAAAAATATATGAATCCTTTTTATAACAAAAAAAAAAAAAAAAAAACAAAACCCCAAACCAATTGGACATGAAGAATCATTTGCATATCAATACATATTGAAAGATTAAGCTATTATGCACTTACTCAAAATTAATAGAACTATTTTTGCTGTGGAGGACAGCATGAGTGGTAGGTACAATAAAACCAATTTCATTTTGAGGAAAGGTACATAAGCCACTAAAACATGGGCAATAAATTCCCTTCTCTAACTAGCAAAAGTATACAACCCTGAAAACCTATGCACATTTAGTAAACGTACATCAGTAAAAGCTTGTTTCAGCTTGCCTATTTCAGAAAAGCCATTAAAAATGGATTAATTCATTTTGTAAGCAGCTCTAAGTACATGAAAATTTTAGTTTTGTTAATAATAATAATAATAATTTTAACTTATTAAAATCTGCTTAAAATTAATGAAAACTTATGATTAAAAAATCATCACTTTAAGCTCAGTATGAGGTACAAAAGAAAAGAAATTGCAAGTTCCAAATAAACCTACGGTCAGAAGATATACTACAATATCTTGCTCTGAAATACTGAGGGAGAGAGGAGAGAAATCAATCAAGAGTACTAAATAGAATTTATTTTAATAACACTTTTCACCCTTATTAAAAACAAAGTAATAATTCAAACCTAATATATCAAAAGCCACAGGGAGTCACACTTCACAAGTTTCAGATGAGATGCTGTTTTCTAATTAAACCAAGTATCAAGCAAATAGCAGCTAAAAATTACATTTTGCTTTAAGTAGACTTCCTGTATATCAAAAATGCCAGAAAGTTCATGAGTCATGTTTATAGTGTCCTATATTTTCCTTTTAAACATGCCATTTACACTCATAGCCTATAGGTCAAGTACAGTATCTCTAGGAAGACAATATAAAAGTTTTGCTAACCTATTGATCAACAAGAAACAGACATCTTCCAAAATAATTTAAATTAATTGCTTTAAAAAAACCTGCCCCATCCTAAATGGTGGGAACAAAATTTATTTTCAATGTTAAATCTGTTGTTGCACAGACACCATCATATAAATTAAATTCAGTCCCCCCTGAAGATGATTTTACTGTTCAAAGTAAATTCACAACTCTAGTGCCATTAGTTTGTTACAGTTTCAATTAAAAATGAATGTAGTTAGGAGTCTGAATAGTAAATGAACTGATGAGCTATGTCAATGCAGGGCAAGTTAGGGTATAGAGAACAGACAACATGCAAAAGTACAAGAATGTCAAGTGTTTGACTCTTGACTCTTTACCATGGCTTCAGAAGTAAGATGCATTAGGCTTTCAGCTATTTCAGAGCATTGGGAAGGATCCATAATGAATTCCCCTCTTGTGTCACCAATTATTAGCTCTGGCCACCTGGATCCCTCATTTTTCTTAATCAGAGAAATTTCCAAACTAAAATGCAAAGAGAAGATAAAAAGAGTAGCACATGAAAACACTGCATCCATTTGGCAGATCAAAAAGCTCTAAATGTAGATGAGAGCACTTCTACTCTTCAAACTGAATTAATAATGAAAATCACATAACAGAAACCATTAGCATTCAAATTATAAAATACACTTTACTAACAAAAATAGTCTAAAGAAAAACAGACCAAACATATGATTTCTAATAGCTTAAACATAAAGCTTGGGCTTTTCAATGTAAGTGTAGTTTACCCTGAAGCAGACTTACTAAATTATTTCAAATATGGCAGGAAATCACTTGTAAAGCAATCTGTTCAAAGACTGACAGAATTTTAATACAGAGGTTTCTTTAAAACATAAGCAGTAGTTCTTAGGGCTACTTAAGTGTGCCCTACCTCTATATAACATCTGGGAGAAAAATATTTGTATTTCATAGAGCTCAGAAATGTTACAACAGGTAATTCTATACTGTCTATCTAACATGGTATCTCAGAAGAGATAAGATTTCTGTAACACATAAAAAACCCCAACAACAACAAGAACCCTCATAATCACCATAATCACTGAACTATTAGGAATAACTAATTAAGGAAACAAAAAATAAGACACAGCCCAATGCATCAACATAGTAATTCCATTTAAATACCATGCCGGACAAACACATAGATATAATTATAAAACTGAAGTCAGTTTTATTATACTCACTCTTTAGATACACTTACAGGTTCTCCAGCAAGGACAGCTGTAGTGTTCCTGACAGAAAACCCTCTAAGTTACTAATTACTGCACCATAGCAGAAACTGTTTAGGGAACTCTGAATCAGTTTCTAAAGCAATTACACTGGTTTTAGGAATAGCATACTTTAACAGAAGACATTTGGAGCAAGTTTTTGACTTTTAATCAATAGATTTATAGCAGTGCTGCAGTACAAGCATTAAGAACTGAGCGCAACTTATTATACTGAAATATGGAATTACTCTTTCTCATTAAAGTAGAAGCCTGAGATTCATCCAATTATCACTCACTTGACTGAGTAATAAAAAAATCAAGTTATTCAGCTGAGTTATTTTTCAGAATGATACCCAAAAATCAACAACCCCACACATTTTAATCATAGCCAAATTTAAATATACAGTAATAGTATAATCTATATAAAAATATTAGTCTAATTTTTTTTTGAGAATTACTGTCCTTTACAGTTAGCATATTGGAAAATGGAAAAAGCCATATCACAACTCAAAGAGTAGCCTTTGTTTTAGATGAACAGCTATGAGCTGTTGAGTGAATCACCTGGTGGTGAACATGTGTTTTCTTGAGTTCATTAAAGAATGTGAATATCTCTGAGATAACCAGGCCAGCATGGGTAAGTGAATACATAGCTCAGACCTCACAAAAGAAAAACCTGACTATGTTTTAGGGAGCTCTGAATTCTTTTTTTGCACCCTTTCTTCATTCTTTCATATTTTTATTTCAGAATGAGAAAAGCACCTAAAAGTTACTTCTGAAATAAAAGCACAAGCATTTCTATTTGAGGTCTTCAGCATGTTAAGTTCACACAGATTCCTTTTCTATAATGCACATAATATATAATTTTTCAGGAAAATATATTAAGGAATTTATAAGTCAAGCCTAAAGAACTTCCATTGTATTATTACTAAAATGCTTGTTTGTGGAAAGTTGAAGAGAAATTAACTCAAACAACATGGTACATTCAGACTAATCAGTCCTGAAACATAGTGAAAAAAATCATTGTTGAACCAATTAAATTTAATCTTCTTACAAATCGATGTTTAACATTTTGATACTGAGTGGGTCTTTTTCCTGGAAAATAACTGCAAAAGGAAGGGATTACTTTCACAATTACATAAAGAAACAGTACTGAGACAGCAAAAGCCAGTGAACTGTTTTCAGGAGAGGACACATTCTTGCAAGAAGGGACATGGTGTGTGGCATTAATTGAGACCATCCCAGAAGGGCCAGAAGTCAGATATGATGTATGTTTTGAAATCAGTTCCTATCAACATTAAAACTAAAGCATATATACAATACCTTTTGTCCTCTCTAATTATCCATGTGCAGCTTTCATGGTCCACAGATGAATAGAGCTTTCCTTCCATCAAAGGAGGCTGTTCTTTCAGTGTAACACATATATTATCAGGGGAAAAGTGTATTTTTATATCATCCTTAGTGATGTCTTGAGGCAGGTGAACTGTTATTGTCACATCATCTTCAGTCTGCTGCCAGTAGTAGAGAGGGTCTACAATTGGAAACATGCAGGAAAATACAAACTAGATTACAAGGATTACTGGATTCCACAGCCTTCAGTGCTGAGACATTTGGAATTTTGTGAAAGTGTACTTTCGAAAGAGTGGAAATTAACTTTTACTATGAACAATTTACACAAAATATATTCTGATCATAAAATGGAGAAATACCTTTTTAGCAAACAAATTTGTTTGTGTCCCTCATTCGGAAAGTAATTTATATTCATGTTTATACTCAAATATGCTGATAGATATACAGTGAGCACTAACTCATTGTATTACTCTTAAGTTTACTGTAGCACTATGAAATTGGAACCTAAAATGTACTTAAATACAATGAAACATTAATGATTAATAATTTGGTTGAGGAGACATCAGGTGCAGTATACTGACAAGCTACTGCATGCTAGAAGTACATGCCATTCAGAGATGTGAACACCTTTTTCTTATATATTTTGCCAGAAGCTATACTGACCACTCAACAGAAATGATTTTATACGACTAAATAGTCTTAATCTGCCTCAGCAAATGGAGATGAAATGAAACTGCCTGCCCAGAGGTAGTGACTTTTTCTACTAGTCACTTTCTAGACTGTGTCTAGAATCTGATTGTTAAACTGCTAGAAGAAGCAGCCTTTAAAGAGAACTTGCTTATACAAAAGAAAGGTTATGACAGCATGAGCGAGTAAGGCACAGCTGGTCACAGAAAATAAAAAAACAGATGAATACATTTGCTAAGAGCAATTTTGTACAAAGTTACTCTTCTATTTTGAGGAAAAGCAAACTACAGGTTCCCCTTGAAAGCTCTTAAGTTGCCACAACTCAACCCAAGATTCCACTGATCAAAGTTTCATACCAGCAACTGTGACTTTGGAACAACTCTTGCACTGTTGTCCTTTGCCAGAATTGCCTGGTTGCAATGGATCAGTCACAGGTGCTACAACTATACTGCCCCAAAAACTATTACTATCTGAGGCACACAGCCTTCAAAATTCTGAACACTGACACGAATTGTATCTGATATTAAAAGTCCATTATGCCTGCAATTTTATATAACTGCAACTAAAACCAGAGCCTACATTAGGTTTAGCAAAAGGCAACTGCATTATGGTGCTCAGTGCACTGAAGAACTCCTTTGCCTCAAGATTTATTTGTACAGACTATTCTTAATAAAATTACATGTACAATATCACCGTTGTCAGTGTTTAACATTAACACATTCCAGAAATTTGATCCTTTTGTATTGTTTTCCAAATAGATTTTCACATTATTTACGAAGACTGTGCTACCCTTCAGTTAGAATTTCTTCACTAACCAATGCCTCATATGCAGTAACAAAATTCAAACATTAAATAATCCAACATAACTACATAAACATAGACATTACAGAGCTCAGTGATACTTAAGAATAAACAACTCTATTAATGGGTTTTTACATACTTAGTTTTGTTTTGATTGCAAAGAAAAAAAAGTATGAATGCATTTTGTTGAAGTTTTTCTGAACTGCTTTCCCACTGGAGAAAAGAGAATCTTTTATAGGAGTCTCATTCTTTAAAAATATTTTTCAAAATAATTATTTAAATTTTAGAAAGGCAGGAATAAATTACATATCAAAAAGCTTTCTGATGAATAACAGTTTGGGGAGGTCAGTGCCCCCCTCCCATCTAGGAAGACTGGTTTCTTAATTTGAGTACTTCAGACAGATGCCTAAATTTAGGCATTAGCAATCCAACTAATATTAAAAATTTATTATACAAGTGTTTGCAAAATATCATTTTCCTTAAGGCAACAAATTTCTTCAAG
The DNA here is from genome assembly GCA_013400775.1 of Chaetops frenatus. Classification (NCBI taxonomy): domain Eukaryota; kingdom Metazoa; phylum Chordata; class Aves; order Passeriformes; family Picathartidae; genus Chaetops; species Chaetops frenatus. The sequence continues at coordinate 148,447 of VZTR01024595.1, forward strand.
TGTCTCCTATCCAAAAAAAGCACCTCATATAGGTGGATGCACAATACAACTTCGAACTGTAAAGGCAAATAAACAAACAAATAAAAGTCAATGTGTACAGAAGACAGATATTCAAACATTTATTGCTAGTTTCTAAACAAATGTTTAACTAATGAGATATGTCCTAAGTCAAAGAAGAGAACAGCCTAACCTGACAGACTAAATCTTACCTTTCTTTTCATTTGATATTTTAGCATCATCATTTTCTTCTAATTTGTCAGTTTCACTTTGCATAAATGTGAATGGTTTGTGGGAAACAATCATTAGACCATCCCCACTTGGCTCTATTGCTGCATAATGGGGGACTGATTTTCCTTGCAAAACTCTTCTTTTAACGATTTCATATCTATGATGACCTATAAAATAAAATTTAAAAGAAGTCATAACGTATTTCTAGGAGACAAATTATTATCTAAGGAACACATTACATTTAAAAATACTAAGTAGTCCTACCCATTAAATCACAGTACCATGGTTTTCCAATGAGTTAAACTGAATAAATCTAAGATTGCCTTTGTGCTGGTTTAGGGCAAANCTCAATAGGGGGCTTCTCTTGAGCCTCCCATTGGGGGATCTGTGATAGATATGCTGATATGCAAATGTGCAAAGTTCTATAATTGCACACACGGGGTGCTTGGCCGGGGCATTTTGCCAGTGCACTCTCCTGGGGTGCATCCAAGGAACCTTAATAAATACCAAAATAAACCCCTTGTTCCCCTCTAACTGTGTTTGGCTTTTATTTTAAGAGCACAGGTTAAGGCATCACAGGTACAACACTTATTTCTGAACTAAAGAGATGAATGGGGATAAAAGCATCATACAGTCAACCTAGGACAGCCTTGTATTCTTACAATGTCTTTGCTGATCACAGCTAGCCCAGCACAGCCTCTGCACAAATAATTTTTTTCTCACAGAGAAAGTCAGAAGAAAGCTAAGCACTGACATTTTCTAAATCTTTTAAGGCAGCATGGTGGTTCCTCATTTCGAGCTTTTACATCAAGTATTCCTAAAAGTTTGGTTAGTGAAAGAAAACCAACTCTGAAAGGGTATACTTTTGTTACAGTCCTCTGAAGTACCACAGAAGATATGAAAAGACCTAGCCAATGCCTCCATTCTTTTTTATTTTCATGCTTCCATTTTTTTGTTCTTTGGTAACACAGTAGTGGTGGGTGTGATCCCTTTGTTCAGTCTGCCAAATAGGCAGAGATCTCACATTTGTTGGTGTCAAGAGACATAACCATGTTTTATGGCTTTGCTTTGATGAAGCAGAGATTTTGGTAACTTAAGAAATGACTTGTTGATTAACTACTTACTTTTACTTTTCCTACAATCTGATTTGATAAACTGCATCCGCACACAGAATTTCAAGGAAAAGTAACCAACAGGAATTGACTGCTGATGAAATAGAATGTAAAGTATTGTAATTCCTCAAAACAACTCTTATCTTTGAGACTGGTTCATACATCAGTCTTATTTGTGAGATGTTTGTTTAAATGAAATCAAAATTTATTTCTCTCTTCATAGTTAAAGATTGCTTTGAATTTTGTTATTTGCATCTCTACTGACAGTAATTTCAAAAATTTTCTGTTCCCTGGAAATGCTGGAGAACTGGCAAGACTTTTTGAAAGATTTTTAAATCCACTTTTAGGGATTCCAAGAATATTTGTCATAAGTTATAAAACACACAATGTAAAAAATAGTTTTTTATCAAATTGTACAGTATTAAAAATACAATAAAAGTCTGTGTTGGTGCTCTTGTTAAGTAACAGTCTTCAGTTCTAGACTGGCAGTGTTACTGATTTAGCTTTTCTTTTAAGTAATAACCAGTAATGTTAAGAGGTTTCCTCCTTCTCTTGAGCTGGCCACAAAAGCATAAGGTAGCTGGTCTCATGTGGCTTTCTGAGAAATATTTCCATCATCCAAGGTTTCAACAGCAAAAAACATAACTAAAGCCACTGAAGGCAACACAGCTGGTGAAAGGGCTGGAAAAAATTTCCTGTCAAGACTAGATGAGGACTTCAGGCTTGTCTAGTTTGGAGAAAATGAGGCTGAGGGGCAACCTCATTGCTGTCTACAGTCTTCCTAGGGAGGGGAAATGCTGAAGCTCTTCTTCTTGGTATCCAGTAACAGGTCATGAGGAAATGGTTCAAAGCTTCACCAGATGAGGTTCAGACTGGACATTAGGAAGCATTTCTTTCCTGAGAGGGTGATTAAACACGGGAACAGGTTTCCTAGAGAGATGGGCAAAGCCCCATCTGTCAGTGTTTAAGAGGCATTTGGACAACGCTCTTAACAACAGGCCTTAACTGATCATGCAGTTGGATTGCTGCAGATGACAGTTGTAGGTCACTTCCAAATGAACTATACTATTCTGTGCTATCCTATCCATACTATATATGTAGGAGATGGAAGAACATTTGGCTAGGAACACCACAGTATGCCTCAACAGCTTTAGTTCAGCTAAGTAAAGATATTCTTTCTATCAGTATCAAAATTCTGTTTCTTGGAACACTAACGAGCAAGACCATATCGCAGTCATTCCAAGAATGTCTATTAACTTAATCCATACATCTTTAAATTAGACAGTGACACATGGGGTCATCTCCTTTACTGGATACCNCTCTTGAGCCTCCCATTGGGGGATCTGTGATAGATATGCTGATATGCAAATGTGCAAAGTTCTATAATTGCACACACGGGGTGCTTGGCCGGGGCATTTTGCCAGTGCACTCTCCTGGGGTGCATCCAAGGAACCTTAATAAATACCAAAATAAACCCCTTGTTCCCCTCTAACTGTGTTTGGCTTTTATTTTAAGAGCACAGGTTAAGGCATCACAGGTACAACACTTATTTCTGAACTAAAGAGATGAATGGGGATAAAAGCATCATACAGTCAACCTAGGACAGCCTTGTATTCTTACAATGTCTTTGCTGATCACAGCTAGCCCAGCACAGCCTCTGCACAAATAATTTTTTTCTCACAGAGAAAGTCAGAAGAAAGCTAAGCACTGACATTTTCTAAATCTTTTAAGGCAGCATGGTGGTTCCTCATTTCGAGCTTTTACATCAAGTATTCCTAAAAGTTTGGTTAGTGAAAGAAAACCAACTCTGAAAGGGTATACTTTTGTTACAGTCCTCTGAAGTACCACAGAAGATATGAAAAGACCTAGCCAATGCCTCCATTCTTTTTTATTTTCATGCTTCCATTTTTTTGTTCTTTGGTAACACAGTAGTGGTGGGTGTGATCCCTTTGTTCAGTCTGCCAAATAGGCAGAGATCTCACATTTGTTGGTGTCAAGAGACATAACCATGTTTTATGGCTTTGCTTTGATGAAGCAGAGATTTTGGTAACTTAAGAAATGACTTGTTGATTAACTACTTACTTTTACTTTTCCTACAATCTGATTTGATAAACTGCATCCGCACACAGAATTTCAAGGAAAAGTAACCAACAGGAATTGACTGCTGATGAAATAGAATGTAAAGTATTGTAATTCCTCAAAACAACTCTTATCTTTGAGACTGGTTCATACATCAGTCTTATTTGTGAGATGTTTGTTTAAATGAAATCAAAATTTATTTCTCTCTTCATAGTTAAAGATTGCTTTGAATTTTGTTATTTGCATCTCTACTGACAGTAATTTCAAAAATTTTCTGTTCCCTGGAAATGCTGGAGAACTGGCAAGACTTTTTGAAAGATTTTTAAATCCACTTTTAGGGATTCCAAGAATATTTGTCATAAGTTATAAAACACACAATGTAAAAAATAGTTTTTTATCAAATTGTACAGTATTAAAAATACAATAAAAGTCTGTGTTGGTGCTCTTGTTAAGTAACAGTCTTCAGTTCTAGACTGGCAGTGTTACTGATTTAGCTTTTCTTTTAAGTAATAACCAGTAATGTTAAGAGGTTTCCTCCTTCTCTTGAGCTGGCCACAAAAGCATAAGGTAGCTGGTCTCATGTGGCTTTCTGAGAAATATTTCCATCATCCAAGGTTTCAACAGCAAAAAACATAACTAAAGCCACTGAAGGCAACACAGCTGGTGAAAGGGCTGGAAAAAATTTCCTGTCAAGACTAGATGAGGACTTCAGGCTTGTCTAGTTTGGAGAAAATGAGGCTGAGGGGCAACCTCATTGCTGTCTACAGTCTTCCTAGGGAGGGGAAATGCTGAAGCTCTTCTTCTTGGTATCCAGTAACAGGTCATGAGGAAATGGTTCAAAGCTTCACCAGATGAGGTTCAGACTGGACATTAGGAAGCATTTCTTTCCTGAGAGGGTGATTAAACACGGGAACAGGTTTCCTAGAGAGATGGGCAAAGCCCCATCTGTCAGTGTTTAAGAGGCATTTGGACAACGCTCTTAACAACAGGCCTTAACTGATCATGCAGTTGGATTGCTGCAGATGACAGTTGTAGGTCACTTCCAAATGAACTATACTATTCTGTGCTATCCTATCCATACTATATATGTAGGAGATGGAAGAACATTTGGCTAGGAACACCACAGTATGCCTCAACAGCTTTAGTTCAGCTAAGTAAAGATATTCTTTCTATCAGTATCAAAATTCTGTTTCTTGGAACACTAACGAGCAAGACCATATCGCAGTCATTCCAAGAATGTCTATTAACTTAATCCATACATCTTTAAATTAGACAGTGACACATGGGGTCATCTCCTTTACATATCCTTTATGTAAATCATGATGTTTAATGTACATATATATGGTCATATGTAATGTATAAAGTATCCTTTGTCAAACTTTATTAGAATAAAATGTTGATTAGTAGGTTATTACTATACTAGCTAGTATGTTTTCAATGTGTTGGTCTGAAATTAATGGAATAACTTCATACTCTTATTGTAGGAGAACCCAGAATATGCCGTATTTACTTTTTATGCTACAGGTCTTATATTTATCTCATATTAATTCCTATGCCACTACATCATTAATTGGAAGCAAAAAAAAAAAAAAACAAAAAAACCCCCAAAGACTCATATCCAGCTGTACAATATTTAAAAAAATATAACAGACATTAGTTAGAAATAGTTCCGTATAACCTTGATTTTACCAAGCTAAACAGAAAATGCATTTCATAACATTCAAGTAAGTTCTAACTTGTTTTCTAATTATCTTAACCACACAAGTGTAAAACTTCACTTCTTCCTGTTTTCCAAATGTCTGTCAAAATTCAGGTCTACAACCAATAACTTGATCTCAAAATATAAGAAAGAATTACCTATGTAAAATCTAAGCTGAAGTTCTGTGGAAAAGAAATATCAGAACCTATGGAAAAGTAACTTCAAAGATAAAGGATAAAAACTTGATTTTTATTTTTTTTAAACATTACTCACCAGTAATATAAATGTAAAACACTTACCCTCTATTCCTTCTGCAATTGTAACCCATTCCAAGGTAACATGAAATCCACTTCCTTTTGTGTCCAGTTCATCTTTCTCTACCCTAAGCAGCAGCACAGCTAGTGAATGTGCATCAGATTTTACAAATGAAACACTGTGTGCTATAATAAATGGACTTCCTAGTTCTTCATTAAACACAATCTAGAAGACAAAAATGTAATAGAAAGTAAGACAGTTACAGCTGGAAGCCTTGCTCTTTTTTACACAAAGCAGGGAAGGGTTTCAGTAAATGTCAAATCAGTAAGTTTGTCTCCCACGAATCTCTCTGCCAATATGAACCCACAAATGTAACACATTTCTGGTTCCTCCTTCTGTGGCAATCAAGCTACTGTACTGAAATGTTTTTAAACATTATTGTTTATATTAAACAATCATTATAAGTGCCCATTAAACAAAGCACAAGGATCCCCAAACCCATCTTCATTGTGGCTATTTAGCACTGCAATAAATAGAGGTACAGCAACTGATGAGCACAACAGGGTCCATAAGCAGTGCCTATCAACTGGGCCAACAGTCTCACACTCAAGATGAAAATGTAGGCATTCCCTCAAAGCCCTCACTAGTTCTCTAAATACTTCAACATTCTGAAAATCTTTCTAGACCTTGACATATGCAAACAAGAAGACAAAAAGGTCCAAAGCATCACTACCAGTGTTTAATCATCAAACTTAAGTGCCACTATTTAGCTTTGCAAAGAGATCCCATCTTTCTCCTCTATGAAGAGACAAAAAGCTATAATGAAATGAAAGAGAAGCTGGGGTTAGAAGTCTTGAATTTTTATTTACATACATGGATTCGAAAAGTCCATCCAATATTTGGATGGAAGGCAGGCAGAATACATAAATATTACTGTCATACTGAAAGACTAATAAGCACCACGTCGAATAAAAATCTCATTAATTATGAACTTAAAACTATGACTTCCATTAATTCATGAAAATTATTTGTATTATATGAAAATTATTTCATGGATTTCATACAGAAGGACTCCATATCTTATAACATGAGACATTTAGTACCCATAGCTGAAGCTTTAATTCTAAAACCCATGTATTCCAGCTTTTTTCAGAAAGTATTCATTCAGCAAAAAACCCAAGAAGATAAAATGAATCTGAACAACAGAGAAGAAAAGAAACATTATTTGCTAGAAGATTGACACATGAAAATGAAAGAACAAATAAAAGAATAAATTACAAAGAATTCAAGCTGTAGTGATTGAATGAGTATAGACTCAATCCAGCTGTTGTTACTGAAACCTGATAAAGTTTGAGGATGTATACAGTTGTGATATTAACACAACTCTAAACCACTGGGTGACTCAACAAGTCAATTTAAATGGTGACTGAACCTCAGATACAAATCTTGTATTTTTGTTACACTGACAACTTCAATGCAATTATGTGTCAGCATTCTCACACAGAACAGAATAAAGATCAGTTGGTATTTATTACCAAGCATCTAAAACCAGGATGATCAATTTTCTTTACTGAACTCTCAAAAGGAGCTAATCCATCATGGTGAAATCTTCTACTTCAGTATATACACCTACGTTTCTGCCAATAGCAAAACATCTGTGGTTTCTTAGGAAACTACCCTCTAAGAAAGAAAATAGATGCAAAATGCGGGCACTTTTTACCAGATTCATCTTTCAGAAACAAAGAGGAACTAAACAGAGAACATGAGACTCACAGCTTGAAGTAGAAATGTAACAATTATATTTGTGTCCAAGCAGCATAACGAATACCATTATTAATGCAGTTAGATACTTTGATAGGGATACATGTACAACTCCTAAATACCTTATTGCAGGACGTACCTCCCACTTTTCAGATGCATTGCTTCCACGCTTGCCTGATTTAATTAAATACAGTCTTCCTGTACCATCAGAAAGGATAACCCATGTGGAGGAGGAGAAATGCATGGAGGCACAAAGGCGATTATCACACGCAGTCAAGTCTGTAGGTAGCCTGAAAACTTCTCTTGGTTTTTGTAGAGCAGTGTCCTATAAACAAACAGTCATGAACTAAGACTCTATGAAGCATTTGTTAATATCAATAAATATTACAGGCAAAGTAAGAATAATAAACCTCAGTAGCAATTTACTAGTTTTGTGTGTTGTTGAGCGTATTTGGAAAAAAGTGAGTAGCAAGCGTAATTCCCACATATATGGAAAAAGGTGGTGGAAATTCATCAAACTGATTTCTGAGTATTTTCTAACTAATATTTCAGCTTTTTTTTCTTCAATTTTACAGTAGTAATTATATTTTGCATTAGAAAAGGCTTTTATTTTCCCCTAGCACTCCTATATAATAATCACTCACCTCAAATAATTCTAGTCCCTGTAAAAAAGTGGCGATTGAAAAAGAAATGAAAGCCAGAGAATATTACTCAAACTAGTACATAAAACTCACCTGTAAATTTAAAAGAACTTTAGCTTATTCTGTTGCACAACTGGCAAATATAATTTCTCAGCTTTCCTAGAGTGGTCACTTTATTCAGTAAGTTAAGAGAAGTAACACCTACGATTAGCCAGCAAAGAAAAGCTGTGCTAATTCTTACTGTATTTTCAAAAAATTTTTCTATCACATTATCATTATAATATGCAATTAAATCCAGTTGGTCACTAATGGGCCAGTCATTAATGGTGTTCCCCAGGTCTCAGTATTGGGGCCAGTCCTGTCTAATATTTTTATCAATCATCTGGATGAGGGATTTGAGGGCAGCCTCAGTTTGCAGATGACACCAATTCAGGCAGGAGTGTTGATCTGCTAGAGGGTAGAAAGTCTCTGCAGAGGGATCTGGACAGGCTGGATCTATGGGCCAAGGCCAATGAGGCCTCACAACAACCCCATGTGGTACTACAGCCTGGGGGCAGAATGGCTGGAAAGCTGCCCAGTGGAAAAGGACCAGGAGTGCTGGTCAACAGCAGCTGAACGTGAGCCAGGGTGTGCCCAGGTGGCCAAGAAGACCAATGGCACCTGGCCTGTACCAGCAATAGTGTGGCCAGCAGGACTAGAGAAGCGATTGTTTCCCTGTACTGGGCACTGGTGAGGCTATATTGCAAATCCTGGGTTCAGATTTGGACCCCCCACTACAAGAAACACACTGAGGGGCTGGAGTGTGTCCAGAGAAGGGCAGTGAAGCTGGGGAAGGGTCTGGAGCACAAGTCCTACGAGGAGCAGAGCAGCTGAGGGAGCTGGGGTTGTTTTGCCTGGAGAAAAGGAGGCTCGGGGGGACCTTATGGTTCTCTACAGCTACCTGAAAGGAGATGGTAGCCAGGTAAAGGTTGGTCTCTTCTCACTAATAACAATTGACAGGACAAGAGGAAACAACCTCAAGTTGCTCCAGAAGAGACTTAGATGATATTAGGAAAAACTTCCTCACCAGAAAGAAACAACCCTGGAACAGGCTGCCCAGGGTAGTAGGGCAGAGTAGTGCAGTCATCTGTCAATGGATATATTTCAAAGATGTGTGGATATGGCACTTAGGGAAACAGTTTAGTGATGGACTTAGCAGTGCTGGGTAGCTGGTGGGACTCAGTGATCCTAAAAGGCTTTTTCAACCTAAACAATTCTGTGATTCTACTACATGTCAGGATAAGTTTATTTAGCATCCTGTTGCAGTGCCACACCGCAATCTTTTTTAAGATGAATTACAGATAGTTTTTGAGCAGGAATAAACAGAGACACTATGGTGAACAAATTGCACAGATGATGTAATTCTTCAGTGAACAATCAAGGCATATGGATTTCTAAAAAATTATGCATACCACTACATTTTACAAAAAAAATTCCACTATTTCCTACTCTGTTAACTTTACACAAATCCGCTTGATTCAACAACAGTGCAAAATGGATGTTAGACTACCAATTTCATCTATATTTCTAGAAATTGTTCTCATAAGTCCTGCTTTAGTTCTGTGTTGTGTTCTTAATTTCCTGCTAATTCCAACCGAAAAAAAACCTGCTTTCATGCTGAAAATTGGATTTCTGACTGTTTTCATGAAGTACAGCTGCATGTCTTCCAGCACATATTTTAGGGATTATTCTTTATCTTCTGCCTTCACTCTCACATATAGATCTTTCTTTGTTGAATAAGGCTTTGTGAGTTTCTGCTCATTATTTGGCTCATGGAATGTCAGCAATGCTGCTGCCTCCTTAGGACTAAGATTTACCTCCATTTTTTGTGTTGAAGTGATCTCTGAATACTCAAGAGGCTTGTTAGGTAAAACAAACAAACAAACAAACAAACAAACCCCAACAAAATCTTTATTATTTGAAAAGAATTTGGCATCACAGTTTAAAAAAGAGTCAGGACATGCTTTATCAGCAATACAGCTTGATCAGCTACTTAACGAGGTAGATCAGGCTGCAGTATTAAGAGCACAAATAAAATATTCTTACAGAAAAGTATCAGATGCAAATCGGAGATTCAGCAACATCACAATCACATCTCTAGAATCTTTTAAATAACTGCACTAGAACTTAATAGTTTGAAGTTTTTCAACTGAGCTAAGAAGCTGTTAAATAAAATGGGCTGGCAGTCTGTCACAAGTGGGGTCCCTCAGCGATTGATACCAGGCACCACACACTGAATATCTTCATTAGGTGATGGGATTGAAAGCACCCTCACCACATTTGCTGATGACACTAAACACGACAAGCACAGTCCTGGAATGGAATAACCAGAGAGCTCAGAATAGGCCAGGATCTGTGTGGCAGGGAGCAGCCCTGCTGAAGAGGACCTGAAGGCAACAGGGACAACAAGCTGACCATGAGTCAGCACTGCAATGCTGCAGCACCAAAGGCAGATTGGATCCTGGGCTGCATCTGCAGAAATACCACTAGCAGAGACAAGAGATGTAATCATCCCACTCTACCCAGTGCTTGTCAGGCCTCACCTTGAATAATGTGTCCACAATTGAAAAAAGACACGGACAGATTGGAAAAGGTGCAAAGAACAGCCATGAACACCATCAAATGGCTGGAGAACCTCCCCTATGTGAGAAGACTGAAGGAGTTAGGCCTCATCTCCCTGGAGAAGATTCAGGGGAGACCCCATCACAGTTTTCCAGGGCAGCTACAAAGATGCCAGGGGCTTTCTCTTCATAAGAAGTCACATAGAGAAGACAAAGGACAACAGGTAAATGTTGCATTAGGAGAGGTTTCATCTAGACATAAGAGAAATTTTTACAATAAGAACAATCAGTGACTGGAACAACCTCCCCACAGACATGGCAGAATCTCCATCACTGGAGGTTTACAAGACACAACAGGACAGAGTGCTAGATAACCTTGTCTAGGCTCCTTTTGCCATGAAAGCCTGAACTATATGATCTCTTGAGATCTTTTCATTTGGGCTGTTCTGTGATTCTAAAAGAAACAGAAGACACACAAAAAGAAAAAAAGAAAAAAAAAAATTAAAAAACCCCAAGTCATACCATATTCACCACCTTGTCCCTCTTACAGATTCATAGATTTCAGGATCTGATTTGCAGTTGTCAAAGAGCTCTCCAGTACTAACAAACCAAAGCAATTCCAGTTGTTTCTCTTCTGTATCTTAGAGGAACATTTCTCAGGAAGTAATGGTCCTTTCCCCTAATTTACAGGGAGTTTTATATATATATATATATGTATGTATGTATGTATGTATGTATGTATGTATATAGGTATATGTATGTATCATATTTGAAACAAAATTAGATACAATGGGTTTCATAGTACCTACATGCATTTGAACAACAAAATCATCTCTGAAAAAACAAGGTGCCTGACTGACCTTTAAAGATCATCCATTTTTAAACCCAATCTCTCTTCTTAACCCAACAACAGACCATGTTAAGAACACAAGAAATGGTTATACAGCAAATTAAATTGTTTTTTTGTTTTATTTGACTAAGCTCATTTCCAGTCAGTTGATCTACAAATATTTTTAAAGGTCCACAAATCAGAAACCTCTGTTTAACATGAGAGATATTCTTCCCTCACTACTAAAAGTCAGCATTAGTGTCACAAAAATGAAAATATATTTAAGAAGAAATATATTTGTAAAACTAGAAAAACAAAATTTGAAAAATATTACAGGGACAGTTTTGAAGATATGAACAAGTAGCACAAACAAGCATATTTTTCTATTGAGAATCTGAGTGGGAAACAAGTAATTATTGATTCTGTGACACACAAAATGCTTCTTAGTCTCAGGCCCATCCTTATTGTAATAAGGCACGAGACTAAGAAATAGCAGTGAAAACATATGAGATTAAAATGTGTCTCATTACAGACCCTGAATATTCAGCCACAAATCATTTAAATATCTTCTGTCCCTCTATTTTCACTCAAACAATCAGTAGCTTGGGGAAAATAATCTACTTTTAGCAAAAGGAATTTATTCTGCTCTGTGAAACAAGGCAGTGAAAAATATACATACAAAGGACCATCCCCAAAAAAGTCCTTTGCACCTTGGGCAAGTGAATGCAATACAGAAAGGGCACACTGTGCATGCAAACTGTGCAGTGGCCTCATTTATTGAGAATTCCCCCTTCAAGGGGATTTCAAATCCTTCAGATTTTCCAGATGTTAGTAAAATCAGATGTGCATTTAACCCATACTCAAAGGTAAGCAAGAGAAATTGGATTTGGATAAGCACCATTTTAATAAGCAACAGCAAAGAAAAGACCAGATAACAAACAGATAGCCTGCTTGCCTTTTAGGCCTACTTAAATTCATATTAGAGATTACTGTTTGCTACAAGAAGGTTATCAAACCTGCAATGGAAAATATACAAACTTGATTTTAAAATATTGGAAGCATTCAGGGTCAGTTTGTAGATTCAGTTATATCACTACATCCCCTTGGACTATTCTGCTAATTTATAACACATTCAGAAGTGGAGAATGAAATAATTAAAAGGAAAAAATCCCAAATAAACCAAATGCACAACCCAAACAAATATCACACAAAGACTAGACACAAAGAATTTTGGCTTCCTCATATTTTAATTTTTAGATTTCACTGGAAAGCTTTTTTTTTTTTTTCCTATGACGAGAGTGTTCCATTGTAACTAACAATGACTACCAAGTCTAGGGAAAAATGTCAAAATCCCGTGTATTTTATCACAGAAAGAAGCAGCACCATTGCTCTCAACAGTGATTTACAGGGGTATACTATAGAACATTACAGAAGGCTTTTGTCAGCCTTCAAGTGAATCTTAACAGTAAGCTTCAAATAGTTTTGGATGCAATAAAATAAAAAACAATCAACTACTTAATCTTCTAAAGCTCACATCAGATTTACCAGCATTGAATAGGAACTTCAGAACTCAATCTCCTGAAAAAATGAAAAATAATCTTTATTACAAAGTCTTTTTTTCAATAGGAAAGAAAGGAAATAATCTTATTCACAACCTTTCTTTTCACTAATTTAACTTTAGGCATTTATTAGAACAGCCTCTAATCTCATTCTGACAGTGAAAAAGACAGACTTCCTTGAAGATGAAACAAAACCTGCCCTCGAACCCCAGATTAGCTTTTTGACTGTTTCTTTGTTCACCAGGTGGTTAACTGGGGTAGTAGTAATTCCCTGCTTTAGAAGTATGAGGGGATGGTGACAGTCTCTAGTCATGGTTTAAACCAGCAAGAACTGACTAAAACAACCCAGCACTGATCAGGCAGTGATGAGCTCGGCATTAGGCAGGCTGGTGAGTCACTCTATTGCCCATCACGTTTTTCCTTGTTTTATTTCTCTCTCTTTTCATTATCATGATTATTTTTGTTATTATTCTTAGATTTTGCTTTATATAAATTGTAAAACTTTTCTTATTTCAACCTGTGACTTTTACTTTTTCCTGTTTCTCCTTCCTGTCCTACTGGGGGTGGAGGAGTGGCAGTGAGTAAGCAGCTGCATTGTACTTAGTTGTCAGCTGGGGTTAAACAACAATACTGTACAAACATGAGGCATTTTATAAAATATTTAAAATAAAAATTAATTTTTCAAGGATATAACAGGGAATGAGAAGGGAATAAAGGAGTAAAAAAGACAGGAAATAATAAAAGCTATAAGTCATATGGCAATTCCCACAAAGTAGCACTAACAAATACAAGACAACATTTTTATGAAAAATCAAAATACCTAGGCATTTGACACATCTTTCTAACTGCAAAAAAAAGTCCTTACCCAGCATTCTGAATAACTAAGGGACAAGTGTTTAAAATCCTGAAATAGAACACTGAAAGGTTTTTTTGTTCTCGATTTGCTTCCTTATTGTGACTTGTTTCAAATAGAATTCCCACATTGTGTCTGGTGCCACTAACAGTTGCTCTAAATTGAAGTTAACTGAAAGTTACAGAAACAGTATTCTATACCTAATTCTTTTTGGAAATTGAACAGATGAAAATGTATACAGCATTAAGGATTTTAATTACATATAAGAAGAGTTCTATTGCCACAATTTTTCAATTTGGTTATTTGATCATAAAAAAAACCAAAGTTGCACTTGCAAGAACAGCTTAAGGTCAAGAAACCAAGTCCAACTGCAAAAGGAGAAAACTTTGAATGTTATGCAGATATGTTTGAATACTGGAAACACCAAGCAATCAACAAAGTTGAGTCAGATGCAAAGAAAATGACCAATTAAAAAAAACCCAACTGGGTAATACTGTCACTACCCTACCTACAGGGTATTTAAAGCAAAGTATTGATTGCTGCTAACATATTGAATGAACAAGTCCAACAGCTGTAATAGGAGAATGTTAAAGCTATTATACAGTATTTCCAGCCAAGTTAGAGTAACAATTTCTCAAGCTGGTATAAAAAACCCACCTAAATACTCATCCATCAACACAGAAGAACTGCTTGTGTTGATCACTTTTCTTTTTTCAATTATGTGTGATTTTGAGCAAGTGGCAAGGTGTTACATGCACTTGTTTTCCTTCACAGATGACGTCTTTTTAAACACCTAAGTTGCTGGGATGATTCATGATATATGGATAACCAACACACAGTCATATTAGAAACAAAGTTGCAACCAAACTAAGAAATAAAACAGGAAATAATGATGTGTTAGAAAATCTATGTGTTCTTTCACTCATTTTAGGATGAACATATTAACCTGTTCCATCTTCTGTTTTAAAGAAGACTGACATTAATTTTAATTGTGAGCTGTACTTGGCCAAAACCAATCGTATTTTTAATATACATTTGACTAATATATGGCCGGGCACATTTGTAATGAGACACCTTGTTGATGTTTCTGAACACACATTCCTTTTGATGCATATGCAAACATGTTTCCTTTGTAAAACAGCACTGTATCATGTATTAGGACACAAGATGGTGCCTATTTATTTGACAGTTTAATCAGTTTATCCGTTTAATCTCCCTTCAGGTGGAACTGAAACTTGTGACCAGATACTAATCAAGTGCCATTATCTTGAAATAGGTCCTAGGGAACAATATTTCTTATGTCAATTTATGGCCTGTTGTAAAATCCTTTATCTGCTAAGAAATAAATTTACACATTGTGGTCTCCTAATAAAGGAATGTATGGGGTGTCTGTGTGGTGCAGGCAGAGGGGACCTGCAGGGGTGGCCTCAATGAGGAGGGCCCAGGGCTGTCCTGTGCACATACAGCCACTTCCAGCCGGCTCCACTGGACTCTCCATCAGACATGGTTGAGCTTGTCAGCTAAGACAGTGGTGGGGAACAGAGGTTTGCCTGCAACCCTTGGAGTAGACTATGGAAAGCAGGCTGTCCCCCAAAACCCACAGAGGACAGATACCCACATGATTGCCTATGGAAAAGCACACAATGGAGCAAGTTCCTGGTATAAGCTTTGTGTGACCTTCTTTCTTATCATCCTACACTAGTTCTAATTGGCAATAAATTAAATAATTTCCCCCAAAGTCAAGTCTGTTTTGCCCATCATGGTAATTGGTAAGTGATCTCCCTGGTTTTATCCACATCTACAAGCTTTTCTCTCTCATTTTCTCCCTATCTTGTTGAATAGGGGGATTGAGTGTGTGCTTGGGTGGGTGTTCAGCAGCAAGCCAAGGCTAACCAACCACAAGAATAGAACAAAAAATGATACTGTGACAAGCCACTGTTAACAGAAGACTTTCTGTTAGATGTTCCTAGTAGGAATCCAGATAATCTCAAAAGTTTCAGAAGAAGTCCTAGAAGATTATTTTGTCACAGTAAGAGTCTGCCAAAGGCTCCAACTGCTATAGACTATGAAAAGCAAAGGAACTATTTTGCCGCTTCAGTTCTCAGCCTATCCTCCTCTGGAAACCTATATTTCCTGAAAATCTAAAATTACAATTTCAGAATTTTTCTTAGTTTACTCCTGACCTAGTAATTTCTGTGCCCAGAACCTTGCACAGACTAAGCCACATGCTCCCAAAAACTCACACATAGCCCTGTGTTTTCTTTTGTCTGACAAAGTTACAAGTCAAATTCTCTGGTAGCATGACAATGGGTATTTTCCTTTCCACACAGTCTTTTCTTCCTTAAAGCCCAAGCCCTACAATTCTGTATACAAGAAACATGGTGTTCATAGAGCCATGTCCTTCCCCCTCTGAAATTAAGTATAGTTTTTAAAGGAAAGTAAAGCATCTGTGCATTAAAATGGCTCAAAAGAAATATAAACTTTGATTACTTAGGACCACCAGTATAAAAGCAGAAATTTCAGACTTGGCCTAGCTTGCTTATTTCAACTTTCCTCAGGGCCACCAGTGTCTTTTTGCTTCCGAAAAATGATGTCAAGATTAAGCATTTCTAATTCTAACATAAATATATACAATGACTGGGTTTTCAAGTTAGCAAATAAACATCAAGTAATGTCAGGGAGAAAGAGAAAAGCAACTAGAAAAGAAGCATTTTCCCTTTCTTCAGCTCGTCATCATGTCCATCTTGCCCAGAATGGAAGCAAATGTAACACTATGTAGAAGCCTAACAGAAAAGGAGCCAATGTGTATGTCTCCAACAGCGACAGCCATAGGCTGTGGACTCAAACAAGGTTTGTTGGTAATAACACACTGTGAGAAAGAACAGGATGTGGCTGGAGACGGGGGCCACACAAAGGTAGGACAGCACTTTTCTGGGACAAACATCCTTGTTCTGGCTCCTAGAGATAAGAACAGCACAGTACAGCATACATACAGGAGTAATGTGGAAAAGTGGACATGGACTGCAGCAGGAAGATCAAGACCACCAGAGACCCCCTAAGTTCTCCAACCCATTTCCAGATGGGTCTGGAAGAACAAACTGCACATGATAACTAATTTGTATATAAGGTGAGTCACCTGTTTTCCAATGAAGAAACCAACCCATAGAAAGGTACCCCCACCAAGCCCAGGCAGCACCTCCAGGACCCTGGGCATCCCATCAGCCCGCTGCTGTGCATTTGTACTAGGAGGTCAGCCACTAACATTCCAATTTCCATGCCAAATGTGTAACTCACTAAAAAAACTCTGTAAGCTTTTGTGAACCCTCTGGCCTTTGATGTTCCTTTTGGCCACAAGCATCTTCACATCCTGAGTGCTCCTGTCCCCTTAAGGGTTGGATGCCACACACTATTGCAACACTAATGCATTATTATTAACACAAAGAAGTCAGAAACCTCACTTAAAATCTTTTCATTCTTCCTGGTGAAATGCATTTTTGTTGACCGACCTGTCTTCCTGGCAATAGTTTCCCCCAGTTTTTGCATTTGGATCCTACTTGCAATATTTTCTATCTCATCTGCTTCCATCTTCTCAAATTCAGTGGTTTAAAAAAAAAAAAAAAAATTGTTCTTACCAGAGTCACAGACAGATTCATAACCCTTCCAAACTGATCAACATAGTAGACATTATCGTGGTACCAGGAATCAAGGTGAAGATAATTATACATGCCAAAAGCACGCATATGGTCGAGGGTATATTGATCATCACGAAGCTGCACTTCTGCTACAGCTGGAGGGAAAAGAAAAAGACTATTTTTACAATTATTTATTTACAATTTAGTAATTTAAAACCCAAACCAATAATTTAAAAATAATTCTTCCATTTACATTCCATAGGTATGCTCTATTTGAAGAAAAATACATTATGTATACACAGTTTAAAATTTCACCATAAACTTGGAAAGCAAGTCATCTGCCCTAATGGCCACTGCAGTCATTTGCTTTGATTATGTCATCACCACTACCATTTACAGTGGCCTATTGGTGTGGGTTTGACCTGGCTGGATGCCAGATGCCCACTAAAGCCACTCTTACCACTTCCCTCTTTAGCTGGACAGGGGAGAGAAAACATAAGACTCATGAGGGAAGATGAGCACAAGGAGAGACCACTCACCTATTAGTGACACAGGCAAAACAGACTCAACCTGGGGAAATTAGTTTAATTTCTAGCCAGACTAGGGTAATGAGAAATAAAACCGAATCTTAAAACACATTTCCCCCCAACTCTCCCTTCTTCTCAGGCTCAACTTCACTCCCACTGGTCTCTCTCTCCTCTCCCCTCCAGCGGCACAGGAGACAGGGAATGGAGGTTGAGGTCAGTTCATCACACCCCTCTGCCTCTCCTTGCTCCTCATTCTCTTCACCAGCTCCAGCATGGAGTCCTTTCCACAGGAGACAGTTCTTCACTAACTTCTCTAAGAGGAGTCCTTCCCACAGGCTGCAGCTCTTCACAAACTGCTCCAGAGTGTCTCCCTTCCACAGGTCACAGTCCTTCAGGAAAGACTGGACCAGGGTGGGTGCCCAGTGGGGTCACAAGTCTTGTCAGCAAACCTGCTCTGGGTGTGCACTCCTCTCCCTGTGAGTTCACAGGTCCTACCTGGAGGCTGCTCCAGCATGGGCTTTCCATGCCATGACAGCCTCAGTCAGGTGCATCCACATGCTCCCGAGTGGGGTCCTTCACAGGCTGCAGGTGGATCTCTGCTCCCCCATGGACCTCCATGGGCTGCAGGGGAACAACTTGTCTCATCATGGTCTTCACCACAGGCTGCAGGGGACTCTTTGCTCTGGCACTGGCAGCACCTCCTCCCTCCCCTTCCCCAATGACCTTGGTGTCTGCACAGTGGTTTCTCTCACAGTCTCACTCCTCTCTCTGGCTGCAGTTCTTGAGCAGCAGCTTTTTACCCTTTTCCAGTGTATTACCCCAGAGGTGCTACCACCATGGCTGATGGGCTTGGCCTTGGCCAGTGTTGGGTCCATCTCAGAGCCGGCTGGGATTGGCTCTGTCAGACATGGGAGAAGCTTCCAGCAGCTTCTCACAGAAGCCTGCCCTTGTAGCCCCTCTGCTACCAAAACTTTGCCATGCAAACCCAATATACCCCCACCCTGTCTCTCACCAGCATGTATTGATTTATCAATAACCCTCACAAGATGAAACACACATGCAACAACGTTAAACCTACTTTGTATTACAGTAAGGGAAAAAAAAGCCTGCTATATAGTAACTCGAGGAAAGCAGCAGCCACAAGAAATATTCCAAATAACTACATGGATTTCATAGTCTTAAACTCTGAACTAATCTACCAATACTTGCAAGGCAAAAGATTAAAACAATACAAAGCAGAATTAGTCCACAGTAATTAAAAAAAAAACAAACCCAAAAAACCAACAAAACCAAAGGCACAAAACAAAATAACAACAATCAAAAGCAAACAAACAAGCCCCCACCATGTTCTTAGCACTCTCACTGAGGCTGAAATTTTCAGAAATGTCCAAAACACCATCAAAATTTCAGACTAAGTTTTTCCAATTGAAAGAGGCTGCAAAGAGTGGCTGTTCACTAGAATAGTACCTTCTTCAAGGCAAGAAGCATGCTACCTACAGTCATTCACTTGAAAAAAAATTTTCCAAATAGAAAACACCTACTCAACTACCAATAATCAGAACTGGATTATCTGGCAAAGACTAACCAGGTTTTTATTTAAATTAGGTGCAGCTTTTTCTTCCTATCCATATCCATACCGACATGAAGCAGCTGTAGTCCAAACATCTCAAAATACACTAGCAGAGTCTAGTCCATCCTTCTATAAACAGTCTCAGATAGACAAGAACTCTTTCATTCTCCAGTACAGTCAATTCAGGATTCTTAGCTTTCCTGCAGGGATCTTATCTTGAACTTCACACAAGTAACTTTCTAAAGGATTTTTCAAGTAAACTCTGTCAACCCATGATTTAAACTCCAGCACCTCAAGGCTAATCCTTCTCATAGCAGCAGCTCACAGTTATTTTAGTTCCTAATCTTTCAACTTCTACTTTCTTCCCTTTTCTGCTCAGAAACAGAGCAAATCTATTTCCAGTACTTCACTTCCATCCCTCCTCATAACAGGGACCATTCACAACTCTATTCAGCAGCCCTCAGACTTCTTACTCTTCTTTAGCATCTACTTAAAGCCTACTGCAGCAGAAGTAGTTGTGTCAGAACACCAATTCCTGCAAGGAGCAGTTCATTTGGCAGTGCCACCAGTGCCACTTCACAGCTAACACAAACTCAACAACCAGACGGTAACTACATGGCTCAGAACATTATATATATATGCTCTAATGGCCATATATATATATAAATATATATATATAAGAGCATATATGGCAAACATATATGGCCATTAGGGACACTGGCTAGTAACATGAAAGTGGCTTTAGGAAACTGTGCAAGACTGTACTGCCTGATTAATAAAAAATTCAGTCATACTACACAAAATGCTTGCAAAATGACAGCATAATTAGCAATTAGTCTCCTAATCACTGTTGATATTTGCAAACCAGCAGTTTTAATTCCACTCAGATCAAATCATTATTCATATTCATCACACAGGAGGGATTTCTGTACCTCTGCAATTAATAAATTACCGTTCCACAAACTACGGCCCTTCAGAACGAGCTAGAATACCAACAAAGGAGCGAGAAGAAAATACACCTTAATGGAAGAGACTGCTACCCATTCCAATTCCTACTTTAAATAATCAGAATATTTTACCATAAATAACACCGTAAAAAAAATAGAATATATTGTGAAAATGCATTTTAAAGCTGTTTGTGTAACAAGTTTTATCACAGAGATATTTTTCCCAAAACAAGAGATGCCATGAATATTTTGTAAACAATTAAAGACCAAACCAAATATAATCCAGGATAATTATTTTCAGTGAAACCAAGCAGATATAATCTACTTTCTGTATAGCTGATCCTATGAAATTAGAATATACATGTAGAAACATGTAGAGATTTTTAGCACAAAAATCTAAAATGGTAAGGCTTCCTTTCTCCATTTCTCCCTCTCCACTCCCCTAGTTATGTTACTCCTGTCAGAACTGTAACTAAACAGTACAAATACTCCAAACTAGATGATGCCTAAAGTAAATGTACAACTTTGCACAAAAATTCTTGGAATAATCAACTATTGATTAGCTATTGATTGTAAGGTGATAAACCTTATAAAATCTGGAAGAACATGAATTCTCCGTCCTTGAGTTTTCTAGACTGTAGCTCTGATAAGCCCTGAATAATAAAGTGGGTCAGGTGTAAGAGATCCAAATCCCTTGTATTATTGCAATACATAATTAATTCCACATAAAGAGAAGTCAGAAACTATACAGTTCATAGGTGATTTTAAACAAGGAAATCCAACAAATGTGTACTGTCTTGTCATGAAACACTTCAGATGAGGAAGCCAGCTGCTTTCTGAACATATCATAGATATGTGTAGCTCTGCCAAGATGAAGCAATTAAAGAATCTATTCCATTCTCCATGAATTGAAACCCATACTGTGACCAAGTGAAATCTGTGCACAACTGCCATCTGGTATCACATACCATGTGCTTATATAGTTTATAGAAGATTCTACACTAGGGTAAAGTTCATTCCTTCCTTTCTACAGCCTTCAAGATTCAAGGTTTCTTGATGGTCCTTCGAAAAAAAGAGAAAACCAACAGAGCTGGGTTCAAAAAAATAAAGGAGAAGAGAGAAAAGAGACTTCTAATAAAGCGAATTCAGACAAAGATAAGTTAATATAAATGGAGAAGAAGAAATACTTCAATTAGATTGTTTCCTTATTCAATCTCACAGTTACAGTTTTATAAGTTTCTATTTGGTTGCTCAGTCAGGATTTTTTTTTCTGATTTGTTATTGTTTGGTTTTGGTTTGTTTTGTTTTAGGGTTTTTAATTGGAAGGCTTTTAGTGTTGGGGGGTTTGTTGGTGGAGTTTTATTGGTAGGGGGTTTTTTGTTTGTTTTGGGGTTTTTTTTTCTAGAATTGTATTTCTCTCTACTAGTTCCATTCTTTAAAGGACTGATTTGACTCAAAATAGTTTAAACATAATTAAAGAAAAGATTTGCACTCACAACGCTTTTCTTAAAAGCAAAAGCAGTAAATACAAAGTAATTAATAAGAATCAACAGAAGTAACACATCCCTAACCTAACTGTTACAATAAGATTCCTAGTTGGATATTATTATAATTATTAGTCTGCAATACAAAAAAAAAATTCTCATCTGAATAAAGAACACTATCAGGGAACTTATATTAAAATTAATAAAGAAGCCTTACATCTGCCATCAAACACTATGAAGCAGAACTGGGGTAAAAAAAAACCAAGAAATGTAGAGAAAGAAAGGGTGAGTAACAACCCCCAAACAGCCCCCTCAGGATGTTTTCCCGAGTACACCAAGCAACTTTACAAAACTGCAAAATATACAAAGTAATTATACCAGCATATTTTGTGGCATCAAATATTATATGCTTCTATGTCATGCCTTGTTTTGCAATGCCACCCAGTGGAAGCAATTCTGTATTTCAGAGACACTGGTCTACTAATGGAAGGGATAATTTATTTTCTAGTATCAGTATTAAAAGTTCCTTCTAAGCTTGCATTTATGCTTTTTCTTTTAATTACAAAACCCATGTTTTTATTGTTAAAGGCAGCAACATCTCATTGTTGTTGTTGAGTAAACATGTGCCTGAGACCTAAACTCCTATGAATTACAGCTGCAAATGTCTGAAAAAGCTCACAATTTCTTGCTATTTCCCATACATAACTTTAAAGGCCTTTTTAATATTCAATTTTTCAAATGCAAATGGAAAATGCAATTAAAATCTCTGTAAATGTCTGTGCTTTTTGCTCCATAAAAAGTCACAAACACGTTTCCCATGTATCACTACCAATGGGCAACTTTTCACTGAAGTACAGACCTTCTAAACAGCATGCATTATCACCATTTTTCCAAAAAAAAAAATAAACTGATAAATGCATGTGATCAAAGGAATGCATTCTCTGCATATTGTCCTGGCTTGCAACAGCAGCTCCATCTCTGAGCAAATGTTTGCTCTGGCTTCCAGCTGCAGCTATACTGAAAAGCATCCACTACTACATCATAGGTACAAAGGCCCTGCCAAATAGACAAGATAGAGAGGAAAGAGACTGGGAACATCCACATCTGAATAAACTCTAAGCCTCTGGAAAGAAAAAGGAATTAAGAGACATCTGACCAGTAAACTGCAAAGGTCTCTATCCTTTAAAAATGTTGTGCAACTTGGACACGTTCCTTGTTGCAGACAATCTCTGCTTTGGACTCTGCTGAGATCAGATTAGGGCAGAAGAGATAACCACAAAGAAGATGGTCCTTTGTGCCTCCTAAACGTTCAGTGATCTAAAAAAAAAAAGGCATTACAAAACTCAATGCAAAGGAAACATTTGAAAATGAGTTATGAAAATAAACTAAAAAAGGAAGGAGGAAGACAAAATTTACGACGAAGAGCTAGGAATTAAAGGCATAATAACACAGGACTCATTACTAGTTGAAATACATTATCAGGATGAGAGATGAGAAAACTAATGACTGTGAGAGTTTAGCATTAACTAGGACAATGGGTTGGAATAAGGAAGAAATAAAAGAAGAACATGCAAATCACAGTATTTAAAAGAGATGGGAAGGTATCATACTTCCCCCATTTTTCTTCACTGTGACCATACATTTTAAGAAATTTACTAGAAAATCACCTTCTACCACATATCTAATAAATAAATTGTTTTCAAAAATGTATTTCTTCGTCAGTTGCACATCTGACTACAGCTAATTTGTGGCAACCACAGTCAACCAGCTGAAGGCATATCAGAACTGAACACTAAGTTTTACACGATGGTCAGAAAATGAAGCTCACTGTAGAACTCAGGAACATGACAACCACCACAAGTTGTCACACAACACCACATGCTGCTATCCACCTGCTCCAGAGGCAGAAGACTGCATCAATTCCACAGGACAAGTTTTTTGGTAATTTTATTTTATAGCTAGCAGTGAAGTTCACAAAAATAGAGATAAAAATATTTAGAGAAGATTGATACTCTAAAGTCCACTATGCAAGTTTGTAATAACAATGCATAAATACTTCAATTACAGCTCAGTTAAAACTCAGTTCTACTTAAGAACATGCATCCATTTCTATTTATTGTCATGTATTCCAAGTATTCTAAAACTCACATATTCATCTTACTGCCACAAGATTTGGGACAGCGCACAGTCAGAACTACACATCTCAGGTCATTGGAGACAAACACTCATTAAATGTTTGGCTGTAAAACAAACAAAAAATTCAAAAGCCTTTTTTTTACATTAATCTTCCAGATTCTACTACGATATTTTTTGCCAACAGTTGTGAAAAAAAATCAGAAGTAATCATGCTGGTAGTGTTCCTAAACATTTGACATTTTTTTCAGCTATTGCACTCAGTCTCATTTTGAGGAAATAAAATCAAATTCTTCACACAGTGACAAACATTAATTTAATAACCCACAAACCACCAAGCTCTTCATAATGTTCCAGAGGCTTTGAATCTGCACACAAGTATGCTGGAAAGCAGAAGTTCTTGGCCTTCTCACACAATACTGGTTTCTTCTCCCACAAAGTAACTTGAAAAGAAAAACAGCTAATTTGCTTAAGTTTGTATAACATGTTGACTTCATATGAGTTGCTCTAAAGCGCGTGTGCTCCGTTCACTCTCCACTTTGAACCGCCTCAGCTGGTCATCTGGCCTCACCTCGCCTGCTCAAGCAAGACCAGATTTAGGATACAGGTTTCCTTACTCACTCAGGAACTAAGTCCAGACTCCCAGGGGCAGACAGCTACAAGGCTGCGATCTGACAAGCCACAGACGTGGGTCCCCCCCGAAGCCGCCTGGCCAGCGGCAGCACCTCTAACGAGAGAGGCCGAGACGAAGCGCTCGGTCTCCGACCCTCCGCGGGACTGACCACTCGCGGTGCTGCGGGCCGGGCTGCCCCCGGCTCGGGGCGCCCTGCAGCGAGGGCCGCCGCCCGGCCGCGGAGCACCGCCAGGGGACCAAGGGAACACGGGGGGATCCGCCCGCGCCGCGCCCGCTCCTCACCCGCGTCCAGCCCCAGCTGGTAGCAGGCCAGCGGCTCCAGCGACAGCTTGTATCCCTCGAACTTGGGGTCCAGGAGCAGGCGCTTGGCCTGCAGGGAGCAGTGGGCGGCGCCCGCCATCCCCAGCTCCGGGAAAACTTCGGGAAGCGCCCGCAACTCCGCGGGCCCTCGGGGAACGCGCGGCAGCGGCCGCGGAGCACCACGGGAACAGGGTGCGCGGGCGCCCGGCCGCCGGGGGGCATGCTGGGAGCTGTAGTCCGAGNGCCGCGCCCGCGAGGGTGGGCCGTGCCCGCGCAGGCGGCCCGGTGAAGTGCCGGTGGCCGCGCTCGGGCAGCCGCGTGCGCGCCGTGCCGGGCTCGTCCCCTCAGCCGGTCACACTCTCGTGCTCCGGTCGTTACCCGCAGGGATCTGTCAGTAGGACGGAACACAGCACGTCCTTCTGGTTTGGTGCCTTTTTTTTTTTGTTGTGTGACTGACCCCAGCACTTGTCGAAACTCTGCTTTGCTCTGTGTAGGTTTGTGGAACACCTAGATTTCCAAAATGAATAAAGATGCGCAGTTGAGAGCAGCCATTAACCAAAAGCTAATAGAAACAGGAGAGCGAGAACGGNCCCGGAGGCAGCCGGGCGCCCGGGGCGCGCCGGGAGCTGTAGTCGCCGAGCCTGGACTACGTTTCCCGGCGGCGCCCGCGCCCAGCAGCGGTGGGGCGGGCGGCGCGAGGCGCGTCCTGCAGGCGGCTCCGCCTCTGCTGCACGGACCAGCGNTGTTGTGTGACTGACACCAGCACTTGTCGAAACTCTGCTTTGCTCTGTGTAGGTTTGTGGAACACCTAGATTTCCAAAATGAATAAAGATGCGCAGTTGAGAGCAGCCATTAACCAAAAGCTAATAGAAACAGGAGAGCGAGAACGGTAAGTTGACTTCCTACTCCTTGCCGGTGAGAGGCTTTAAATACATCAAACTTGGACTACACCTAGAAGTAAAGTAAACTCAATAAAGTTAACCCAACTTTAAATTTGTTAAATGCTTGCACATTAAAGTCTTGAGTGTCATATAAAACTATTTTTAAAATGTCTTTTGAACAGTTTTATTTTAGTTTTCCAATTGAAGAGAGATGGTGGAGAAATACAGGATGGGGTAATTGGCTTATGAACGCTAAAGCTTTCTCTTATTCAGGTATTTTGTCTTGGAATGCCCTAGGTTTATTTAAGAATCATCATTGCATGCAATTTGGTGCAGTTAAATCATGTTATTTCCTTATAAGGAAAATGGAACAAAAATTTCCTCTTTGCTTTTATGTTTTTCTTATGTTTCTAGCTCTTGTCTTGTTAGGTAAAGCAATACACAAGAGAATACATAAAACAGCACTTGAGCAAGTCAATCGCAGTACAGGCAAACGAGTGAATTGCACATTGTTTTTGGCGTTTTGTTGTTTCTTCAGTTTGTTTTATTGACGTTGTATTTACATATTACTAGAGTTCTTATGACATTTCCCTCCTCATCGTTTCACTGTGCTTGCAACACCATGCACCAAAAGATGCTCTATTTCCTTCATTTTTAAAGGCCTGTAAGAAGAATTTTTTTTTTTCCTGGGTCATGGCATAGCCTTATACCTGGTGTAACCTTTTGTAGCCTGACGTGGTGTCTCTGCTCTACATCTTTCCTGGTTGTGACCATCCCCTTGGAGATTGCACAGAGCTTCAGCAAAGCAGGCAATTCCTTCAAATGGTATTGAGATATTTTATGCTAATTTAAGAGTAGGAAGGGTTTTATCAGGATATGTCAAAAGCTGTCTTATTAACAGGCTTTATCAGAGCTGTACTGTGATCAGAGGCAGAGCACTTGGATTTCTTGAATTGAGAAATGTCCAGAAGCAGACAATTTCACCTGTATTCCTACTCTGCTTTTTGTCATCAGTTCAACTTTCCTCTACACAGTTCACTGAGTAAAAGAGATTAGACCTACACAGTTCAGCCTCTTGCTGCAATCCTTGCATTCATAAAAACAGGCTTTTGCTAGAGTTATTTAGGATAGTACAAGATAAGCAGGCTTGCTAGCTAATGGAGAAAAGGGTAAAAGATACTGAAGTTATTTATCATATCTTATTTTCATTTTCCCATCTGCTTTTTAGTACTAACTTTCATTTTTATACCCAACTCTCAGTATTCTACTTTGATATATGGAGTGATGCTTCATTGTGGCAGATTGTTGTGTCTTGTCCATTAATGCCCGAATCCTTGTTGCTTAAGCTTACATAGCTAACCATGCTTTGGAAGATACGATATAGGATCCCTTCATTTTCACCCAAAATGAGGTGATGTGCAACTGGGGAGATAAACCTGCAGTTGAGTAGTGCAGAATTCTTCTTTCCGAAAGGTGAGGGGGAAGGTTTTACTTAATTTGAAGACTGGTATCAGGTGTACTACTCCAACTTTGAAAGTTTGCATACATCTGCTACCGGAGTAGACTCTGTCAGTTCGAGTAATTCAGAGGCTTCTACTTTTTTCTCTGTGGCTGCAGCATCAACACTGCCTGAAGCAGATCTGTGAGTTAGCTCCTGAGGCACCAAATCCTCATAGTGCAACATGGTAAACTGAAATTGGAGTTCATTTGCGTTTTGACTCACCTGCTAGTCAGCCATTTCTGCTGCTAGTCTGGGAGATCTTGGGTAGTAATTTTAGGCTTAACTTTCACACGGGAGCATATTTAAGCTGTCGGGAATGTTTGCTGTTCTAACAAGTTGTATATTGTCTTAACAGCCTTAAAGAGTTGCTGAGAGCCAAGTTAATTGAATGTGGCTGGAAGGATCAGTTGAAGGCCTACTGCAAAGGTAACAGTGGTCAATTAATTAATATCCTTTGTGGTCAACAGAGATTCTGGCCATATAAAAGTTCCAGATGAGGGCTTTACTGACAGTTTAAATAAGACCTAGGCAACAGGAATGTATCCCTGGCAACTGGGTTTGTGTGCAAGAAAGCATCTTGCTATCTTGACAAAAAAATCTCTGATCTGAATCTTATTAAGCTTCTCAGACAAGTATAAGAATTGCTTCCCTAAATATTCATGATGATAACAGCTTTTTGTTTTGAGAGAGGTGACTCTTGATACAGGAGAAGAAAAAAGATAAAGGAGAATTGAGCAAATACAGTGGTATGCAACTTAAAAACTTTGAACTTGGAGAACTTTGTTACCGGCATATGGGAGAGAAAGAAGTGCATTTGTACTCTTTCTAAATACAGTTCTTGAAATTAAGGTCATCTCCTTAGAGAAGAAAAAACAAGATGAACATCTGAATACCCAAATCTTTAGCTTTGAGTTAAGTGTTTGGCTTTACTGCAATTTAATGACTTGTAAATTGTATGAAACTGTTATAAATAGTACTTAAGCATCCAGGAATATTGCTGCATGATGAAATTTCCTTAACGCAGATAATAAATCCCTTGAGTTTTTGCTTTAATTCTGCTTTTGTCTATTGTGTGTGGAAACTCAGTATTCCACTACAAAGTTGTATTTTTATTGTAGGGCTGAGTGTGTTAAATTGTTTTCGTAGGTTGATTTGCAGAGAAGCCTGAAATGATTCATGCTTGCCATTGTCTGCCTAATGGCACTGCCCTTTTCAGTAGTACAGAAAACAGCAGGGGTTTATCTGCCTTCTCAACCACACACTTTATACTCTGCTATAGTAAAGTTATGGAGAATAATTTGGTTTACATTAGTACTTTGGACTGTAACTGCTGCTTCTGAGACAGAAAGAATATAAGGTCATTTGTCTGTGTTAAGAGCCTCCAAAAGGAAGGACAGAGTGACAGACAAAGGAAGCATCCTAGCACAGGTCCAGCAGAGGATGACAAAGATGAATGAGGGATTGGAACATCTCACTTACAAGGAAAGGCTGAGGGAGCCGGGCCTGTTCAGCCTTGGGAAGAGATGACTGATGGGGACATCATTGAAGTCTATCAGTATCTGAAGGGCAGGTGTCAGAGGATGGATTCAGGATCTTCTTGGTGGTGCCAAGCAATGGGACAAGAGGCAATGGGCAGAAACTCAGGAAGTTTCTCCTGAACAGGAGGAAGAACTTTACTGTGCAGGTGACCGTGAACTGGAACAGATTGCCCAGAGGTTGTGGAGTCTCCCTCTCTAAGGGTATTCAAGAACTGCCTGGATGCAATCCTGGGCAGTGTGCTCTGGGAGGACCCTGCTCAAGCAGGGAGGTTGNGTTTTTTTTTGGGGGGGGGTTTTTTGTTTTTTGGGGGTTTTTTTTGGTAGCTTGTTCTAAAGCTTCTTGTCATTATGGATTAAGACCAATAACTGAGTAATCTAGGATTAATTTCAGGGAATTCAGACAAGAGAAGGAGTTTACAAATAGTTCATGTGATGTCAGTTCAGAGAACATATTTAGTGTCTTGGGGACAACCAATCCTAGGTACTGACATACAGTTAAAAACATTTATGTTTAAACAATATTTTAGGTTCATGCTACTGAGTTGAGATTACTTCTCAGCTTTGACTTCTGCATTTTTCAGTAGTGTGTGCAAGGCACTATAAGTAAACAGTTGTTTCAGTATGATGTGTATCAATAATAGCCTTTATTTTGCTATAGATTTATTCCTTTCTTTCTGACATACTCTTTGACTTGCCTGAAATATGTACAGAAATCTTGTTTAAACCAGTTGGAAGAATAGTAAGGATTTACTGGCTGCTCCTCCTTATTGTATGTTCTGAAGTGTTTTTCCAGTTGCACCTTTCTTACAATTGTGTAAATAGTGTGTTTTAAGAGACAAGTGAGCCAACTTGTGAATTGCTCCAACGCTCCAGTAATAGGCACATCTGGTAATGCTCAGATGAGATAAAACATTTTACTGTTTGTTTTTAGAATATGAGCTGATCAAGATGCATCAGCAGTGACAAGTTCCCATCCTTAAACCGATGGCACTAGTGAGAGACTAAAATCCACTGTACAATGCAGTAGGTACTGAGCTAATAACCCATATTTAGGTCCCGTGCTACTTCATATCCTCCCATAACTATGTAGGCAGGTTTTGTCTCTCAATCACCAGCACAGGTTTTGTCATCTTATGAATGGATTAAAAGACTTAAAATATCCGTCTTGCTCTTCCCTAGAAGTCATTAAAGAAAAAGGATTAGAGCATGTTACTGTTGATGATTTGGTGGCAGAGATCACTCCCCAAGGCAGAGGTAAGAAAATGCAAATATGGATGGAGTAGTATATCAATAAGCATACCTACCTCTATTTCATTAATATTTTGAAAGCAGCATCATGAACTTGCCTGTGTTGGATTCAAGGAAAAATGTTAATAGCTTGATATTAACTGCGAATAAAATGTTAACAGCTTAGTATTAACTACAGATAAAACATGTGAATTTGTATTGTGTAGCAGCCTTCAGACTACTTTTGCAGATTACATTATTTAGTCATGTCTATATTCATTTTTATAATTGGCTTAATGGTCTCAAGTTGTGTATGCAACGCAGATGTTTTAAAATTCCAAATCTTTTAAGATGGAAACTAGCAGTAATATGGGAACATAGAACATAGTTCCCATGGGAATGGGAAGAGTAAAGAACAGAACAAAGGACATACAGATACAAAAAAAATTGAATTACTTAAGGCAACTGCAGTCCTCATTATATTGTTCCTCTTGGGCTCTCTAGCAGGCTTTGATGTTAGAGGTAGAAACTTCAGTAAGTTCTAAATAAAAATAGGCCTTCAATAGGCAAAAAAGACCAGTAACATCATTGTT
The DNA here is from genome assembly GCA_013400775.1 of Chaetops frenatus. Classification (NCBI taxonomy): domain Eukaryota; kingdom Metazoa; phylum Chordata; class Aves; order Passeriformes; family Picathartidae; genus Chaetops; species Chaetops frenatus. Next base: position 179,030 of record VZTR01024595.1, read on the forward strand.
CTCAGTAGATCCCAATTTTAGTCTGTTTTAAATGGGAAAAATATAGGTGTGCTATATGAAAATTAAGTAGTTTCAGTTACTTTAGGTATTATCGGAATTGCAAGAACAATGAAAGAATAGAAATGGCTGTTGTAAAAGTATGGTTTCAGCAGACTTTTTAGTTTGTCTTTTTTTACTTCTTGCTTTCTTGTTTGTGTTTCAGCTTTGGTACCAGACAGTGTAAAGAAAGAACTCTTGCAAAGAATAAGAACCTTCCTTGCTCAGCATGCCAGTCTTTAACTTTGACATTCATCTGAGATACAGTTTCCTGTATTACATCAGTCATGCCAGGATTGGAATGCAGCTTACAAACTTAAGGATGAAAAATCATTAAATTTGCTTTGCACTGCATTGGTTTCTTAAACTTGGTGTTATTTTAAAAAAAATATTTGTTGACTCGTGGTTCTAAGGTGATTCTCTCTCTCAGTGGTGTCACCTGTTCAAGTTTTTAATAATCCATAACTTCATACAATTGTGGAACTTTGCAAAGATTTTCAGAAAAGAAGCACAGGTAACAAGCATGTTGACCAGAAATGCAGANATACTGCTGAGTATATCCTTTCTGATTTTCCCAGAGTAAGCAGGAGAAAGTTAAGACTATGTGAAACTGTTAGTGAAATTCCTTTTGTACTTCTTTTCTAGAGAATGCGTTGTTTGAAGTCTCTGATGTGGGTTGCAAGTATTTACTCAGCAATTCATAAGACGTTGAATTCTTCAAGAAAAAGGCAGCTGTATCTTTCATCAGCAATTCTTTTCCCATTTACTTAGAGTCGCTGTTCTAATTCTGAACAACTACTGTTTTCTACATTTGCCCATATTACTGGTATTTTCTTTTACGTAGATCTTTGGGGCCTTTTGAAATTGAAGTATAGTTCAATAATTTACCACCATAAGTCTCCTAATATGATGCATTTTTAATTCTTGTATCTGGAACTGTAACATCAGCCAGGTCTATACATAGCTGCAAAAATAAATTTGATTAATAGAGAGGATCAGGAAAGGGGCTTTGAAGTGAGAATGTTTAGTTTTTCCCAGCTTGTATTTGTGGTTTAAAATAGGCTTTAAAGTGGAGGAGAAGCACAATCAATAAGCAGAAACTGAAATGAGCAATATAATGAGGATACTGTTGTGACTCGGTGGCTATTGTGAAAAATTACTGACTCAACATAATATTCATACTCCTATCAGAAGAATACTGTAAAAACTGTCACGAAGTCATTGCTGTGCCACTGGGTTGTGCTGTTCCATCATTGCTGAGAGCTCCCAGCTGAGGAGCCGCTCGGGGGCACCCGCGCCCTGCGCATAGGGAAGGTGGTGGCCGCTCCCATTTCCACCCTGCAGCCCCTGCGCTGCCGCCCGGGCCCTTGGCCTTCGAGGAAGGAATTGCGGTGCCGTGGCACAGAGCACAGTGAGTGCTTCCCTTGCTGCCTCCCCGCTGGGGCAGGCTGCGCTCAGCCTGCAAGGAGGGAATTGCGGGGCTGGGCAGAACGGCAGCGACAGCGGCAGCGCCGGGCTGAGAGGGCTCCAGTGCCTGCTCCGACGGGGGAACGGTTCCGAGAGAAGTCTGGCAACAGCCAAAGGTGAAGTGTGGCAGCAGACAGGAGTTGGTATAAACAGGGCAATACCACCATCAACGGGACAAGATGTTTCTGGTCATGAACATCTTTTGTCTAGAAAAACCAAGTTCCTGCTAAGACTGTAACAACACTGGAGCCAGGATCGTGGATCTGCTGCAGATATTCCTCCTCAGAGTCTTGCCTGTGCTGTTTTAAATCTACCTTCATGTCAGTTGGAGCATATTTGCTGTACATCATTGCCTTTGTGATGTTAAATAATGGTGGAGGTCAGAAAGAAGAAAATTCTTTCTTTCACTTAAAGATCCATCTTGTTTTTTAAAATGTGTTTTTGCATTCAGTATGTATCATGGCTTAAACCCAGCTGGCAACTCAGCCCCACACAGCTGCTCACTCAGTCCCCCCCAATACCCAGTGGGATGGGGGAGAGAATAGAAAAAGAAAACTCATGGGTTGAAATAACAACAGTTTAATAGGCAAGGCAAAAGCCATGCACCCAAGCATAGCAAAACAAGGAGTTCATTCACCACTTATTGGCAGGCACGTATTCAGATACCTTCAGGAAAGCAGGGCTCCATTCTGCCTAAGTTACTACAGAAGACAAATGCAACCACTCCAAATATCCCTCCTTTCCTTCTCTCCCCAGCTTTATGTGCTGACCACCAATTGGGGTCAGCTGTCCTGGATGGGTCCTCTCCCTACTCCTTGTGCATCCCCATCATTGGTGGGGTGGGGTGGGGTGGGGTGAGAAGGAGAAAAAGTCTTGATGGTGTGGAAGCACTGCTCAGCAATAATGAAAACACCCCTGTCTTAACACTATTTCGAGCACAAATTGCAAACAGGCCCATAGGCTGCTATGGAGAATATTAATTCTATCCCAGCCAAAGCAGCACAGTATGTTAATTCAATGTTTGTAACTATTTGATGCATGTTATATTTGAACTGCATATATCTAAAATTATTACGAGTTCTTCATTCCAGGCTGGATATCCCCAATGCTTGATATACCCAGTGCTACTGATACACCCAATACCCAATATTGGATGGAGTACAGAATGTTTCTTCAAACAATCTAGCAGAATATATGCTACCTGGGTATGTTTTACATATGTCATGGCTGTAAAATACCATAAGTAGTCTTACCTTTTAGTTCTTAGATGTCTTTGCTAATGTTCTTTAATATTTTCCACAGGACTTTAAAAGTCTTTGCTTAATGAATGGCTACAGCATGTCATGGGCACACAACTTGCTCCAGAGCTACCAATTGATTTCCTTCACTGTGGTGGGAGAGGGCCAGATTTAAGGTATTCATACACTGAACTGTGGAAGACTTGTCTCATCTGTAAACATTTGAAGTTCCACCTGGAACAGAACAGCTGAAGTGCAGTTGCTGTAAGTGCGATGTAGTCCTCTGCAGGCAGCTCATACTTGGCACAGAATAAAGACTGAATGCTGTACAAATTTTCAGAAAGTTGTGATGACCAATCTGAAGTTAAAGGTTTGACAACAAGCTCTTTCACATACTGCCAAAAATAAGTTCTGCCCAGACTGGCTTAAAATGCAAGAGTGTTCAGAGACCCAGAAGGAAGAGGAGAGTGACTGCATTCCGGAGACACACCAGTGGCTCCTGTCTCAGGGTACCACTGGCTGCTCTATGATGTAAGCAGCCCAAGACCACTTGTTCCTCACGTGAGTCCTGTTAATCACACCAGTACAGCCTCCATTCAGTAGCCAGGCAATGAGCAGGTTGGACAACATGTGCAGATCCAAATTAGACTGGAGTGTCCTGGTCAGATGGATCTCGATGGGTCTTCTAAGAATGAAGTTAGATTTGCAGTTATATCAGCAATGAGAGATGGTTTCTTCATGGCCTCATATTTTTGTTTTAATTGCAGGTTTATTCTCAGATGCATAGGCTGGCTTGTTTTGCAAACTGTTCCCTGCATAGTCTCAGTTTCTACTCATTTGTTTGAGTATCGAAAACAGTAACATTTAGGATTCGATCAGAATGCTGCTGAGGCTTTTTTCCCCACACTGAAAAATACAATGATTTGTGTTTTTAAAGGTTTTATACCTCTAGCATATACAGACAAATAGATGCATTACTAATTTTTCTTCAAAATTTCCACATTTTCAAAGTCATGAAATGCACTGGAATTCCTTACAAAGGCAGACAGCACCTGGAACTAAACAGCCATGAAGTGAGGATTCAGGATTGATATAAATTACCTCAATTATGGGAATATGTTTCTTTTAGCTGGCCCAGTGCATATACATTCCAGTAGCTCGTTCAGCTCCATCTTTTTGTAGACAAGTCTGCAAAAAATAAAATAGTTTGTAAGCAGACATTGAAATAATGGGTTGGATAAGAGCTAGAATAAATTGTATAGCTCTGGATGTGCACTAATCCAAATTCTATGTGACAGCAAATTGAATAGTTCTACTGCTGTCAATTAAAGGCCAATAGAAAAAAGTTAGCTTAGCCTATCCCAAAGTCAGGCCCTGAGGGGTCTGAAATGCACAATCATCTGAAATTTATTTGATTTTAATTTGTTTGTTAATTATTCTCCCATGAATAGTTCCCTATATTGACATAGTCCAGTAAAAAATGTTACAAACCAGTGACATCACCAATAAATTCTGCTGGGATGTCAAACTTCTACTCACATCTTTGATAGAATGATTTTGCTATCATATGTTTTTTCCTTTTTTTGGGGGGGGGTGTTATTTATCTTTTTTTCTCCCCTTTCCTTCTTCATTCTTGTTTACTGCCATAATGTTTTAGTATGGACCTTTATCACTTGGAGGACAAGTACATCTGAAGTCTGTTTAAAAACAGTAAGATTCCATCAGTCCTATTACAAAATATTTGCTGCTTCTCATTTCTCTCTGGAGGGTCATTTGAGGTGACAGTTCTGCACTATCTCATCCATGCCATAATCTTATGGAATATGTTTAATTGTAGCAATTGTGGCACCTTGAGAGTTTGGCTTTAACTTAGTGACTGGGTTTTCACTGGAGCAATGAAAAATATCCAATGTTTCTACCTGCTGGGTTGCTGGCTTTATTTAAATTTCTAAATATTTGCAATTGAAATCAGAGTTCTACTTGGCCTGTTTTTCTCAGCTATTCATTTTCCAAAAGAAACAGCTGTGGCTGCAGAGACAAATGTGTAATGACTGGAGCTCAAAATGAGGAGAAACAAATTCCTTTCCTCATAAATAATTTATATTTCACCACCTTAGTGTAATAAATATGTTAATTGGTATTCTGCTTGGAGTAACAAAATAAAAACTAATCTCACTTTAGTGTATTTCACATTTACCATGATGCTTTCCATCTGAACAATGTTATTCTTAAAAATGTTTTTTATGCTTACCTTTTAAATAGTGATTTAGTAGAAGATCATAAACAATGTCCCTCTAAGAAACCCCTGCTAATTTCTGTTTGTTGGAGTCACTAGGAAAGAGGTATCCATTTTTTCAATCACTGATCCTGATGCAAGATATAAAGCTGCTGCTGCTGATAAAATCTGTCTGGCAGCCTGTGGGTGAACACTGACAAGGGCAGAGCAACCTGGCCTCTTCTGCTGCCTGGCTCTCATCCACTGTCTGTGTACAAAGCCAGCATAGTGTTGGGGTTTTGAATCTAGTGCACAGGGCAAAAGCAACACGATTCCCTGGAAAGCAATGACACTGGAAATTGTAAGGAAAAACTCAGCATCTGCTTCCAAGGGTTCCTTGAATACATATGAGCTAAGATGAGCATGACACTGATCCTAGCTTTGTATGCTGCATTGGTGAATCCGATGCTTAATGTGCAATTTTGAAAGAAGTAGGAAAAAATGGAGTACTGGAAGAGTAAAGGAAATTATTGAGGGCTAACACTGCTAGCTAAGCTTGAAAAATCTCCCAGTGCTATTCTATTGAAAAGAAAGCTGATACAAAATATGATTGTGATGTGTGATTCTTCTCAGGAAGAGGAAAGGAAACAAAGGATACTTTAACAGAGAAAAGATTAAAGAGTACATGAAAATAGAAGTCAGACAAATTCAAATTTATAAGTACAACTGCTTAATCACTAGAACAAACAGTGAAGTATGGTGGATCCTTCATTTTTCAATGCTTTACTAAGTGCAACACGCCTTTAAAGAAGAACTGCTTTGGTTCAGAGTTAATCAAACTTTCTGGAAATACAGTACTCACCTATCCAAGCTGCCTGGAGCTGGAAGCAGTTGCTCAGTTTCTTCCAGAAACTGAGAAAGGAAAGCCAGAATAAACACTTTCCACAAAGAGAAATGCTGCTTTAGTTGAACACAACCATAATTTGTTAGCCCCAAACACAGGTGTAGCTGGGTGGAATGCATTGTCCTCGGAAGCTACAATGGAAGAGGCAGTAAAAGTTAAGCGTTACAAAATCTTTTTTTGTAACCTGGATGGAAAAATTCTGTCTCTGGCTAATCTGTTAACTTTTTTTCGTGTACATTTCATTCTGAAGTAAGTTTCTGCTCAAACCCTCGATCAATTTGCTAATATTTGAGTTGTTCAGTTTACATTTCAAAATACCTGTTGACCCGTATTTTGCAGGAGGAGTTTCATGAAATAGTCAATGGCCAGAAGAGGGCTGTTCTTTCTTTGTTGAATAAAGAACAAAAAGAGTGTGATCTAAGCCTGGTTTCAGCCTACTGATTGCTGTAATGACAAATATAACTTAAAATGCTTCCTCACTATCATGAAGTGAACAGTGAACAGGAAAACCTGATAATCACAGAATCACACAATAAACTGAGTTGGAAGGGATCCACAAGGATCATCAAGTTGAAATCCTAGCCCTGCACAGGACCATCCCCAAGTATCACACCAGATGTCTGAGAGTATGGTCCAAATGCTTCTTGAACTCTGTCAGGCTTGGTGCTGAGACCAGTTCCCTTGGGAGCCTCTTCCAGTGCCCAGCCACCCTCTGGGTGAAAACCCTTTTCCTGATATCCAACCTAAACCTCTCTTGACACAATTTCAGGCCATTCCCTTGCGTCCTGTCACTCATCACCACAGAGCAGTGATCAGTGTCTGCCCCTCCCCTTCCCCTCACGAGGAAGTTGTATAATGAATGAAAAAATGTATTTATTTTACTTCCTCATATCCCTTCTTTGCTTGTTCTATCCTTTAGACTCTATGTACATGAGGTTACACAGTTGTATTCAAAATGAGCTACTGTGGTTTTCCTACATCAAAACTGGGATTTAGTTTTCCCAGTCCAAATTTTACTGAGACAGTAAGGTTTGTCTGAAGTTGGCATTGTTTTTAGACAAATTTTGGCAACTTGACACTTCCAACAGCCATTTGGTCTTGGCATACTGGTGTTCAGATGAAAATGCAAGTTTTGAAGTTTTTAGGCTATAACATAGGTCTTTTTAGCTGAATAGATTTGTTTTAAAATGGCAAGAGTGAGGACTCATCATTAATTTTTTTCTACTAAGTTCTTTTAGTAGCTTCATGATAATCCTACTTGAAATTAGACAATTTGATCTGGCAAAGGGCATGAATTAAAGGAACTTGCATTTTCTAAACTTGTAGAAATTCCTCTAACAAATGCTGAAGGATGAAGAATCAAAGAACAGCTTCATTATTCTCTCCCCTCAAATACCAAGAAACCAACCAACCAACCACAACCATAAACAACCCTAGGAAGAAAATCCTTTGCTTTCCTAAATGCTTTTTCCAATAAACTCCCATGACCTTGTGTTTTCATGCTATGTTGTCTCTGTCCTATTTTCCTGCAAATAAAACATTTGTAGATAAATATTTTTATAAAGGAGCATGCTAGATACTCAAGTATTTAGAGGATTTGAATTCAAATGCTAACATGATGCCTAGGATCCAGTTTCTGATAACTTCAAATTAATGCACTTTTTTCCTTATAAGAACAAAAGACAAGCTGTGTGTGTAAGTCAAGAAAGATTATTTAATGGCTGCATATGACAGGATGGAAGGAAGATTTTCTGTTTAGTAATGAAGTGATAAATTAACTGTATAAAAAAGAGGTCCCATTATCCTCTCCCAAATTTTTAGTTGAGAAATATGAGTAATATTGCAGGGACAAGGAAAACTGGATTTTGGTACCCACTCCTACTGTCTCTTCTGCATATTAAATACAGAAACACCCTAGGAAGAAGCAGCTGATGCTGTCAGCAGAGAGAAGAACCCAGGATAGTTTCCTGTCCTGGTTTGAAGGACAGGTGTCTGCTAAGGAAGGCAGGGGACCTCCCTTGGAATGAAAAAAAAATTGTAAACCCTTTCCCTTCAAATTATCGTAATTCTGAAATTAAGGGGCTCACAGGCAAAGATATGGGGAACGGAATAACAGTTCTTTACTAGTATTTATAATAAAACAAAGAAACAACAGCTACAAAGGCACTAACAACAAACAGAAGCAGGAACCCAGTGAGAACCTGCTAGCTCGCAGGCACTTCTGATGCAGTGACAGTCACAGCTGGTAGGGGGCGCTGGTGGCGCGGGCTCGGGGAGCTCGTGGCGGTAGTGTGGTGGATCCCCCCCCACACACACACAGCCGGGACGGGGAGGGATGGAATAAAAAAAAGAAGTTTTGCTTTCACAAACCCCCTTGAGCAGTGGATCTCGGTGTCCTGGCGAGGCTCTCAGGAAAGGAAAGCAGCAGGCTGGGACGGCACGGTGTCTCGGTAGGCAGGGGGTGCAGA